>OX456525.1:69168804-69678804 GCA_949748255.1 Eustalomyia histrio
AGAAAGATTACTGTTTTTTTTATTCTGAAAATAATTTAAAAAACTTTGTAAAATATAAAAATATCCAGTTTTCCGCATTGTCGATTTACTAAAAACCTAAAAATATATAAAAATTGTAGTTATTAATAAAATAGAATCAAAATTATCTCAATTTTTTACATGCTCCATATTTTTTGAATTTTTAGTGTTAGAAAAGCTGTGATTGTTGTACTTGCTATAAATGTGTTGATCAGCACAATTTAGTTAGCAAAAATAAAATAGTAAACATTTAGTTTAAAGTTTGTTTATTGAAGAAAAAATGTAACTAACGTTTTTGCAGAAAACAAAAGTATACTTTATATACAAAACCTTTTACTAATTTTTCTTCTAACTTATTTTTTTTGGGTGTATGCAAAAGTACACTTCAATATTTTCCAATATTTTCCTAAAATCTTATGTTACGAATATTTTAAGCGCTTTTACTTGAATCAATTCATAAAGGTAGTACTCTCTGTCGGGACACTCTTATGCACTCAAGTCTCTTTCAGTACATACATGTTTAATGATGAAGTCAGCTTTAATTTTATTGCAACTGCACTACTACACTATTATTTCTGTTGACAGTTTTGTCAGCCTTAACATGAAACAGATACCAACCACTATGCTCCAGTGATCAGTATTGCAGACGAAGCACAACGATTGCTACTAACTATCACAACAACATGTTACAACAGATTGTTTGAGTGGCGGTGCTATGACTTTATTAAATGATGACATGTAAATTTTCTACAGTTTTTCGTTCATTAGAGAAACTCATGTATAGAAGTTGAAGTTTGTGTAACATGTTTATTAAAAGTTAATAGTTTTTGTTTAACTGTCAACATTGTAGACTAAGCCTGGAATGGAAATTTGTTTTAACCCTTTTGTAATCAAATGCTCGGTATATGTTTTTAAATGTAAAGAAATTTTCTTTTCTTAAATGAGTTTTAATGAATATTTTCAGTAAAGAATATCCTCAAATTTAATGAAATTTAATTTTATGAAATTATCTTTAAAAGAAACTTAAACATTGAGTTTAGAAAATATTTAATAAATAAAATAAAACTTTTTTTTTATAAAATTTTAGAAAAAAATTGCAGTTTTAACAGACAAGTTCCAGTGCAATTTCATTGCTTTTATGCAAAATTTCATTAATATGTTAATAATTGTCGTAGTGTAATATTTTTCTTTTATTACTCAAACTAAACTCAGAGAAAACTGTTGAATTATTATGACATAACTGTTTCATAAATAGTTTATTTTAACTTTTTTATTATATTTCTGAAGTTTTCATATGATGTGAAGTGTTTCATAAAAATATTTCATAATTTTCATCATTTCATAAAAAATTTGAAAAAAAAAATTAATTATTTATTTGTTTGCTAAATACTGTTGTTTGAAATTATCATTAAGTTTACATTAAAAATTTAAAATCAGAAAAAAAAATAAATTAAAATTAAAAAAAGTATTATACACTCAAAAAAAATAGTTTGTAAAATCAGCAAATATTGTTGCTGACGAAAATTTAGTCACAAGGGTCTGCAGAAAAATTGTTAATACTCGTATCAGCAATGTCGACAGATGATTTTTGGAATTTTTTTTTGTAATTTAACCAAAGTTGTTCTAACACTTTATTGATGGTATAGAAAGAATTATTTGCTAAAACGAAAGAAATTATTTACTGAATATTAGAAAACTGAAAATAACTCAGAAAATTTGTAGAAAAATTATATTTCAGTTAATTTATTTGCTGAAAATTTAGACCTAGACATTGATTTTTTTTATGTGGTTCTGAAAATAATTTACAAAACTTTAATTAAATATAAAAATGTCCAGACCTCTGCTTTGTCGCCATGAAAAAATTACAAATAAAATAAAAACAAAATTATCTCAATTATGTTATGTTATTATCTCAACACAGTTGTATTTTTACATGCCTTTGGTAGGATTGTGGTTTTAGAGTTATTTTTTTGTCTTTAACATTTAGAAAAGTTGAAAACACAATTTCAGCAATATACAACTATTTTCACAAATTTTTCTACAAAATTTTTTTTGAGTGTAAATGTATATGTAGTAAGATCGGGATATATCGAACAAAATATTGCAGATTACTGGACAAGCTGTTAAAAATAAATTTCAAAAACTTAGTCTGTATTATCTTTGTATCTATATTGTTTATTCAAGTTAAGATTTATATTAACTTTAGCCAAAAATGCTGTATTAAAGATTTATGAAAAATTTCCATTGCTGACTTTTTTAGAAACCTCTTACTTATTCTGATTTATTATATTTAACGGGAGATCATCCTTCGAAAGCCATATTTAACAAAAAAATTTAACTGACTTTAAGTAGCAACATATTTTAATCCCAAAATTAAAAATTCTGATTAACGACTTGCAAATAATTCGGATTATAGAATATCTGAGGAGGATGATAGTGAATTTTGGATTAGGGCAAATTTATATTAACAGCACTCGTACTAACGAGCGTTTACTGTACGTTTTTTTTCTAAATTTGTTGCAATGAATATTATTAGTATTAATTAGCATAAAATCTTTGCAACTTATTTTATTTTTGGTGCATTATGCCGATAAGACAAGGATGGAATAACTAAACGAATGTGAGGAAAAAATTGATATAACATTTTTTCAAGATTATTCATACACGTTCCAAAGCAATAGGCAAATTAAGCAACAAATGTGAGGTACTTCACAAAGCTATTTGTGTATATGCAAGACATGTATAAACATGTTTACATTTTTTTTGTTGCCTCATAGACATATTCAAAACAGAGACAATATCGTTGCAAACAAAGCGAAGGCGAAACAAGTGACAGATGACAAACAAGTTTTCCATATTCGTTTTTTTTTCTACAATGAAGTGTGAGAACAAGTAAGAACTCATTAGATTTTATATACACTATGCATATGTTTCATTCCAACTCTAAATAGGTTTGGCAGGTAGTCTTAAATTTAGATTCGGCAAGCAGTCTTTCTTAGACTAGGTTCGATTATTTTCGGGTTGGCGAGGAGGTCGCCGTCGGCAAAATCGCATATATAACTTGTCACATAATTATAAGGTCACTGTTTTTATTTTATTTACTCTTACAATGTTGGTTCAATCATTTTGGACTCTTCGAAAGAATAATTCATCTTAACTTGTACTCTTAAATAATGTGTAATTAAAAATTTTTAAAAGTTTTTTTTTAAATTTTCCGTTATTTCATGCTTCATAATTATAAGGTCATTCTTAAAATATACAATACAATAGATCCATTGTAAAGTAATGTTCATTGTAATTGGGGTTATTAGAAAATTGTTTATTTGTGTTTTTAAATGCCTCGTGGTTTAAGTTTTACTGACATTGAAAAATGTGAAATTTTGTCATATAAAAATGAAAAGCTTTCTTTACGTGAAACGAGTAATTCCTCCTACAGCCTCAGCATCATTCTGAAAATATTAAAATAATGAAAATATTGTTTACTCGAATATAAAGCAAGTTCCCAGATTATTACCATCTAATTTTTTGTTTTTAAAGTGTAGTAGTTAGTATGAAATTTCAACTTCAGGTTATGTTTTTTGGATGAAAACAAAATGGAAAATAGATGGCCCAGATGAATATTGGAGCTACTGGTGGGATCTGAGGAATTCAGCCTTCAACTACTGTACACATAGAAAACAGATTCATTGTGACAACCAAATTTTTTGCCAACCGAATAGTTCAGTTGGGGCCACCGATATAATTGCTTCTGGCAACAGAAATTAGGTTTCAATACAACAGAAATTCGGTTATTGCAACAGAATTCCAGTTAAAGCAAAAAATTTTAATTGTGTCAGGATATATTTAATAACCACAACTAAATAATTTAGTTACTGCAACCAAATTATTTAGTTGTCATAATGAATCTGTTTTCACTGTGTAGAAGAAATTTTGGTGGACGCTCATTTATGGTCTGGGGAGCATTTTGTGCGGATGGATTGCTGGAGATTCAGTTTATTTCATTTAGAATGAATAGGCAGGACTATGCATCAACTCTAGAAATGAGCTTAAAATGAATTTTCTAGCTCAAATCCCTACAAAAAATTTGATTATTTGATGAAAAATGTGGAAAAAATTGATGAGAATATAACTACGAATTTTTTTAATAGTATGAAAAACGGAATTTTTAGTCTAATTATTAATAAAGTTGGACAAATTAGCCAAAAAACACAATTAAATATTATTTACATAGTTTTTATTCAAAAAAATTTAAAGTGACCTTATAATTATGAAACATTGAATAATGGGTGATGTAAAACAACAAATAATTATATAAATGTTGAACATACTCGTATTATCTAACCATGCATCAAAATATTAATAACCCTTCTGAAGAAACCAAATCGATCCAAGCAATAATTTAAAAAATGAGTTACCTTATAAATATAGGAAAAACTATATACCAGATCATCAGGCGTAGCTAACCAATAAATCAGACCGGTAAGGGTGTAAAATAAGAACAAATGGTTGTAAACTTAGAACAATTAACGAAGGCTGCCAAATTATAACAGACCTTAAAGGCTATAAAATTAGCGAAGGCTGTAAAAATTTATTATCAAACAACCAACCGAAGTCTATCATCTTTCTAAATATTGTAGCTAGGCTATGGCAGTTCGTATTAACCACTAAAGCACATTTCCTTTAAATACTTTAACCAGCGCAGGGAGTAGTTGATTTAAAGGAATGCTATCGTATTTGGTCAGCTGTACGACTCATTTAAGAAAACGGTTTCCATGATCTGTGCGTCTGAAATGTTGGCTCGTGTACTCCCTGGTAGTTTTCTGGTTATGTTGGAATTATTTATGGGAATTGGAAAACTAAAAATTTTATTGGAAATTACAAACTCCTCTGCTGACTTAATCTCATCTTTAAATTCTTAAAAATTCCCTATTTTCAGCCACATTTTGTTTATTTTTTCTCAGTAACTGAATGTATTACATGCTCTTTATTTACGTAACTCTTTCGTTGCTATTGATAACAGAGATAAGTACAGGGTGGCGCAAAAATAACCTTCCGATGTTTTTGGCTGTAATTTAAAAAAAATGAAAAACTTTGATTCTTCTTGTGGATTATTTTTATTTGGTCTTTTAATTTTTTTTACATCAAGTCGAGAATATGATGTCATGTAAATGGCCGCCGCCACAGTTGATTGTTATTTGAGCACTTTTTATGGCATTTTCCATCACTTTGGCCAAAACTTCCGGCGATAGGTCCTCACATTCTTGACGGATATTGTCTTTAAGAGCTGCAAAAGTCTGAGGCTTGTTGACATAAACCCGCGACTTCAAAAAGCCCCACATAAAGAAGTCTGGAGCGGTCAAATCAGGCGATCTTGCTGGCCAGTGAAAATCGCCAAAACGGGAGATTAGGCGCCTGGGAAATGCATCCTTCAGCATATCGGTTGTGGCACGTGCAGTGTGTGGCGTTGCACCGTCCTGTTCGAACCACATGTTTTCCAATCCCAATTCATCAAGTTGCGGCAAAAGGAACTCGTTGATCATTGTTCTGTAGCGCTCACCATTCACAGTAACCGTTTGGCCCACCATACAGTGACAGCACACCATACAGTGACTTTAAGCGGGTGTAATGGCTCTCCGTGGGTTACACGCGGATTTTCAGTGCCCCAGAAGCGTAAATTTTACTTATTTACGTACCCGCTAAGATGAAAATGGGCCTCATCACTCATGATTATTTTTGATGAAAAATCATCTTCATTATTGCTCAAATAAATAGTCACCAATATTCCGCGTTCTGGAGCAGTGTAGCGTAACATTGTTTATTGACGTGTATTTCGCATGTGTTTACTACACAAATGTCAAAACAGAACTGACATTAGGGGCCAATCGCAAAATTGATAGCATTTTCTGATAGGAGGATTACTTTTGAGCCACCTTGTATGCATTAACGGGTGACAAATATTTTATTGTCAATTGAACACTCAGCAGATATTAATCATAGATAAAATTAAAATTCCATTAATCTTCTAATATTTCAAATTGATTTCTATAGAGCATCATTGAAACGTAGACATATGCAAAATTCTTATATCAGCAACATTTTTTATATTTTGTTGTTTTATTTCCATTTAGAGTTTGTCATACAAACTACATTCAAACATGATTAGAACAATTTTTTTTGCAGACGTTTGCTGTGCCTTTCAAAAAAAAAATCCATATATGAAAAACTTGTATGGATTTTTTTCTAAACTCTGCAAATCCTTAGTGTTTATCTGGTGACAAAGTCACAATCTATTCTATACGATTTGTACACTATATTGTTTTTTTTTCTCTTTTAAACTGTGACATATACATTTGTTCAAGTGTATCACACGTATGTTGTATGTCCCCTATTTTTTTTATTGCTAAATTTCAAATACTGCAATGGAGAAATATGGAGGACAACAAACAATTTTTGTTACTAGCAGTATTATGGAAATAAAGAAAAATGTTGAAAATATATACATTGAAAGTAACTCTTGTCATTGTAAAGTACCACAATGTAATACTGACAACACTTTGCAACAAAAGCGAGATATGAACCATAAGCAATTTGTCTTTAAATTGGAAAAATTATTGAGAAAAATAATAAACAAAATAGTATTTGAAAAACTACAAGGCAAATGATTTTGTGGTTCAATCAAATTTGTTTTGAGAAAAAGAAAAAAAAAACAACTGTCAGAGATAGAACAAAAATAACTTTAAATATCATCGTTGAAAAGGATTTTAACTATTAAGAGATGTTTTTTTGTATCTAAACGACTATATTGTCATATTATGTGTTTGAGGTGCTGTAAGTGGAAAAAATATAACAAAACTTTTTTAAAAGAAACTTATATTTCATGTATAATTTCTAAAGTTATGTCCAAATACACTAGGTCACAAATAACAAACTTTTGTCTGTTATTTGTTTCTAGCATACTTTTTCTCATGGATTTGGACCTACTGAACACGAAAATGAATTTTAAAAATTTTTCTGTCGATTGGTTTGCGAGATACACATTTTTTAATTTTTTTTTTTTAATTTTTGGAGGTACACTTACTATTTTGAGCATATCTTTAGTCTTCTTTGACCTATTTTATCCTACTACTACTCAAATTAAAGACAATTGAGCCGTCTACAACTTATTCTCAGAAAATTTTCAAATCGGGTTAGTAGTTTTGATGTTGGCGGCTTAAAAAGGTTAAAAAACTGCGTTTTTTTAGTAAAAATGTGGCTGAAAAATTCATATAAAAATTCATATAAAATGTAAAACGCGATGTTAACAGCGATTTTAATTTTTTTACGTATAGCTGACACTTTTCCAAAGAAAATAAGCCCTTACTTAACAAAATCTGATGACAAATGGCCGACTTATTATTTTTTTGGTAAACGACCGAAATTCCGCTATTTCACGATTTTTTGATTTTCATTATTTGCACAGCTTACCTACCCAACGCAAACGAATACATACATTTGAACTTAATTTAAAATAAACAAAGTAGTCTTCGTATATTTTTTTTTAATTTATTTACAGCACTACATGCTCATACATATTTAAACATAAGGAGACACGGTTATCAATTGCATTTCAAAACTGTCTGTGAAAGTGTAAAGAAGTTAATATTTAGAAAACGCAAGGAAGACAATGAGTAAAAGACTACGTGTGTTCGAGTGTTTGAACGATCCAGACAATTTCTGCAATGTTTGTGGCCAGTTTATAAAAAAAAAATCACGCACACAAGTTTACTCCAGCAGTACAATTGCACTATTTGAATTATTTTGGTATTTCACCAAATATCACAGAACCATGGACACCTAAGTCGCTGTGTGATCTTTGCTATATAATCTTAACCAACTGGGCAGCTGGCGGAAGGTAAGAATTTTTATTTAAACACATTATACATAGCGAATATAGTAATTTATTTTAATTTTAGCCGCCATATGAAATTCGATACACCAATGATGTGGAAAAAGCCGCTATGCCATTCCACAGACTGTTATTTTTGCCTCACCACAAACAGTGGGGTAGGAAGATTTTTTAAATGGAACTACGCTCAAGTGGGATCGTTTGCGCTTCCAGTACCACATTCGCATGATGTGCCATATCCAGTGTGCCCTGGTGCATCTCTTCAAAAAGCAGAATCGTCAGAAGAAGAGTCTGAGTCAAATGCAAGCGAATTTGAGCCGGGTGCAAAGCGAAAATTACTGTCACAGGCCGAACTAAACGATTGGGTGCGCGATTTTGGTCTCACTAAGGAGAAATCCGAACTTTTTGCGTCTCGGATGATACAGTGTGGATTTGCGGCTTCAGAAGTGAAAGTATCAGCGTACAGAAACCGTCACAAGGAGTATGCAAAATTTTATACAAAGAAAGACCAAATATGTTTTTGCAGCGACATTTCAGGCTTGTTCCAAGAGCTTCACCAAATTCACAACCCCAACGAATGGAGGTTGTTTATTGACAGCAACAAAGAGAGCTTGAAGGCAGTTCTCTTACATAATGGGAATGAAAAGCCATCTGTTCCTATTGCTCATGCGGTTCATTCAAAGGAGAACTATGAAACTATGGACATTTTGCTGAAATGCATAGAGTATAGGAAATACAATTGGAAAATATGCGCCGACCTTAAAGTTGTGGCCATTCTGTGTGGACTCCAAGGAGGCTATACGCGACATTGCTGTTTTCTGTGCCTTTGGAATAGCCGCGCTGATGATCAGCATTATATAAAAAAAAAATGGCCGGTACGAACCAAACCTGTAGTTGGAGAAGCGAATGTTCAGCGCAAACCACTAATAGAGAACCGTGAAAATATAATACTTCCGCCGCTGCACATAAAATTGGGTTTGATTAAAAATTTTGCCAAAAAATTAGACAAAGAAGGTGAAGCTTTTGCCTATTTACGGTCAATTTTCCCTTACCTTTCGCTGGCAAAAATTAAAGAAGGAGTCTTCGCAGGACCCGAGATAAAAAAAATGTTGAAAGATGAAAAATTCCCAAAGCTGTTATCACCCATCGAAGCCGCAGCATGGAATTCCTTCAGGCTTGTTGTGGAAAACTTTTTAGGAAACAACAAAAGCCCGAATTATAAGGACATAGTTGAGGATCTGGTAAAGAACTATGAAGCCATGGGAGTGCACATGTCACTTAAAATACACTTTCTGGATTCTCATTTGGATTTTTTCCCTGAGAATTTAGGAGACGTGAGCGACGAACACGGCGAGCGCTTTCATCAGGAATTGAAGGCTATGGAACGACGCTATCAGGGCAACTATGACACGGCTATGATGGGTGACTATATTTGGACCCTAATACGTGAGACCGATTGCAGCGAATACAAAAAACAAAGAAGAAGTCAGCAGTTTTTCCACATGGCATAAAATGTACACTTATATCTTTGTTTTTACTCATTTTTTTGTGCGTTGATTTGCTTAATTTAATTAGTTAGTTTAATTTCGTTAGTTTAGCTAATTGTGCGATACATTGAGCATGTAGTGCTGTAAATAAATTAAAAAATAATATACGAAGACTAATTTGTTTATTTTAAATTAAGTTCAAATGTATTTATTCGTTTGCGTTGGGTAGGTAAGCTGTGCAAATAATGAAAATCAAAAAATCGTGAAATAGCGGAATTTCGGTCGTTTACCAAAAAAATAATAAGTCGGCCATTTGTCATCAGATTTTGTTAAGTAAGGGCTTATTTTCTTTGGAAAAGTGTCAGCTATACGTAAAAAAATTAAAATCGCTGTTAACATCGCGTTTTACATTTTATATGAATTTTTATATGAATTTTTCAGCCACATTTTTACTAAAAAAACGCAGTTTTTTAACCTTTTTAAGCCGCCAACATCAAAACTACTAACCCGATTTGAAAATTTTCTGAGAATAAGTTGTAGACGGCTCAATTGTCTTTAATTTGAGTAGTAGTAGGATAAAATAGGTCAAAGAAGACTAAAGATATGCTCAAAATAGTAAGTGTACCTCCAAAAATTAAAAAAAAAAATTAAAAAATTTGTATCTCGCAAACCAATCGACAGAAAAATTTTTAAAATTCATTTTCGTGTTCAGTAGGTCCAAATCCATGAGAAAAAGTATGCTAGAACCAAATAACAAAATGGCTGTTGCCTAGTGATATGTGAGTACGTATACGTTATAAAAAATCACTCATACGTACACGTAAAAATAATACGTTCATTATTTTACAAACATTTCTAATTTTCGGTTTAAAATCAAATTTGTTAAAATTAGTAATTGTTTGTATTCAAAATTTAGTCAATTTATAAATTTTGTGTTAAAATTAACAAGAAATTGTTTTTAAAATTTATAACACTACCAATTGTTCACTTAATTGAACAAATTCTAAGACAAAAATTAAGTATTCTATATACTCAGGGAATGTCTTTACTGTTGTTATTATTTTATACGATATTCGAATAAAGTTAATCGAAATATTTAGTATCACATTCAATATCGGGTGATTATTCGAATGCGACATTACGCAATCGATTCGATAGGTAACGAGCAACATCATCATCACCAAATTCCAACTTTGATAACGTTTGGAAAATTTTCTTAATTCGAAATAAAATCTGCATAACGATAATAAACTGTTCAAAAGAAACCTGTCGATATGCATGTTGTCTAGATTTTTTCAGGGTTGTCAAGGCGTTCGAAATTTTTTTTTTAAAAGTGGTTGCGTTAAAAACAGGAACAAAAATACTGTTCTGCCTAAAATAAGTTTGTTGAAATCAAAAAGTTTTCAGTTAAAATAAGTAAAGGCAGAAACTAACAAGTCCGATTAAAAATTTATAGAGTTTCTAATTTTTGAGAAAAACGTTTGTTCCTCTTCTCAACCTCAAACCTTTACTGAAACAACTAAACATTTTTGTTGGTGTATTAATATTCATGCATTGCTCAAAAAAAAAAAATTGTATGATCCCCTCTGGAATAAAAAAGTATATTTTTTTCTATCTTCCATTTTTGGGGCCGGTGCCTGTGGGTCCCACATATATGCGTGAGTACTCAAATGAAAGGAATCAGGATCTCAAAAATGCATTTTGTTTCACGATCGATGGTATATGGCTCCCTCTAGGTCCATTTAACACCATCCTTTGGAATCCCAAAAAAGTTTACTTTATTAAAAAAAAGAAAATATATGAATAATATGGAATAAAATATGGAATAAAAAATTAAACTTTTTGTATCTTCCATTTTTGGGGACGGGGCCTGTGAGACTCTCAAATATTTTGTTTCACAATCTACGGTATGTGGCTGCCTCTAGATCCATTTAAGACTCCCTTGTGACAATTTTTCCAAAACTTTTTAATTTTTTCGAAATAATCGCCTTACAATGGAAGATAGAAAATATTGTTTTTTTTTATTCCAGAGGGCGTCATATTTTTTTGAACAACGCCCGACAAAGTGCAGTTTTGCCTACATGATCATCAAAGAATACAGAAAAAGCAAAATTTAATGTATTGAAAGAAAAAAAAAATATTAGGAAAAATCCAAAGAATTCAAAAGTAAAAAAGTTAAACAGTTGGCAAAAACAATTCTTTTTTTTTTTAACAAGTCAAAAAGGCTTAAATTCGGCTTTGCCGAATCTTGGAATAACATCCACCAATGTCATAAAAAATTACCACTGTTTTTAATACAAATAATGTAAAAACTTTAGAAGTAAAATTATGGAGGTAAAAAAAATTTTTTGAGATGAATTTTTTTTTTTTTTGTATGTGAAAACAAATTTTGTGACAAAAATTTTTTGAGATGTAAAATATTTGAGGGGAATATAAAATATTATTCGATTCTACGCAACTGGTGAAAAAACAAAACGAAATATTTTAGTTGCCGGTCGCTACTATGAAATTGTACTAAAATACACCATTTTGTATGGAAAATTTGGAGGTACCTTCACGCCGGATCTATTTTGCTCATTTTCAAAAGCAAACTGCTCGGACGGATGTCCAATAATCTAGGTACAAATGAAGACCACTTGGTGCGTTTTCGCGCCGTGATAGCCATTTCAACAGACAGACAGATATCGCTAAATCGACTTGAAATCGCATAAGGATCACGAATATATATTCTTTGTGGGGTCTTAAATCTATATTTCGACATGTTACACACGGAATGACAAACTCACCATACATGGTGGGAGAAAAATATTTTTTTGTGAAAAAAGCAATTAAAAGCTCAAAATCTTAAGGAAAAGCTAGCAACTCCAATAAAAGAAAAAAAAATAAGTAAAAAATAAAAAAAGAGGCAAATTTGACTACTCTTACGATCGTACATTGTCTTGTATGTAATAGTATGTATGTTACCATATATGTCCATGAATACATATAGTTTAATATGATAGCATTTATGACACATATCATTCGATCCGTAATTCGAGGGTCATATATAAGCATATATAAACGAACATATATGACCATATAAGGCCAATTTTTAAAGTTTGTTTTTTCAAATTTGAAGTTTTTTTTTATTTGTGTGTGTAATTGCAAACCATAACACACACATAGGTTCATATTTTTCTTTTCTATGTTTGTATGTCTTGTAAATTGTATTGAAATAATGTTGTATTTAAACAAACTAGTTTGACAAAAAGACGAAGTGGAATACTGTTAATATATATATGTATGTCACACAATGTGAATACAGCTAATATTCATATGTGGGCAATTCACAACGGGTATTGTATCGTTGTATTTGTTGTATATGTTGTATCGTGTATTACTTTACAATAGTGTTAAATTGTTGTTGGTAATTTACACTTAAAAATCTGATACAACTTTACAATTTCATTTGCTGTGTTTATTAAGCGTTGTATTGTGTATCATAACATATCATTCTCAAGTGAATGCCAGTTTGTAATAAAAAGAACAAAAAAAAGAAAATTCATTTGTTGATAAAGAATAAAAATTAGAAAATGGCAAATAATACAAATACATCGGTAAGTTTATTTCTTTAAAAAATATACGTTTATATATATCTCATATGTATCATATCTTTTTAGTCTCAACCAAAACGCATTCGCCTAAACCCAACAAGAAAGTGGTCAGTGGCAAAAGAAAAGTCTTTAATTGACTTTTTAATGGAAAATCAGGAATTCGAGGTATGTATTAGTGCCTGTTTGTGTCAATGAATATGTATTCTAATATTGAGTTTTATTTCAGAAGCCAACAGCTCAAAGCTATTACAAGAGTTAGCTACAACAAAGCTTAAGCATAGGAGGGGTCAACAGGAGCCGGCAGTATGGATGGCGGAACTGTTAAAAGTAAGTTTTTTTTTACATATATACTCGTAGTTTTATCATTCAATAAACTTTTTTTTTTTTGTTTTAAGTACTTAATTAAAAATGTGCAACTACTTCGATGAGCTTGACGATTTGTTTGGAAGCCGAATTATAGAGTGCGCTATAATTGAAGACAGCTTGGAATCTGGAAGCGATGTTATGTTTTTCACATAAAGCAATCATTAGTTTGTTTTTTCATTTTCATCTTTATTGTTTGTTTTTTTTTATTTGTTTCTTCTTGTTTCTATAAATTTATAAAAATTTTTATTCTTCTTCTTTACTATTTGACGTTTTACAACATGAAAATACAACTGACTGTTTACAACAAAGTATTTGTATATTGTATTTCAATACAACATACAAAACACAATACCAGCTGTGAATTGCCCAATTGATAATCTATTTGTTGTTCACTTTACTTAAAATAACTGTCATTCATTTATCCCTTTTGATCTTATTTTGTTTACAACATACTCCCGTTAATTTCTTATTTTATTACTTATTGTTATTTAAGTTCTAGTTATACTTGTTCATACATTAATTTTTAGTTACAATAAAGCATTAACATTAATCGGCCGTCTTTTATTTCCCACTGCGTAGTTCACTTTCCTGGTTATGGTGTTGTATTTTTAATTTATCCTATTGTTTAACAGTGTGTTTTTTTTTTTTTTTTGCTTTTTAAGAGTTTGAGTAATGACAATATTTTACTACTACTACTACACTTAACTGAAAGCTGTAAGTGAAATCAACATAAAAATAGTGAAGTTTATTTTTGATCTATATAAATTTTATGTTAGATGTTCTCTGTTCTAATTAAATCACAAAGATTTATCACAATTGGAAAAATTTTATGATCATAAACAATCTGTGTAAAAACTTTTCACTTTCCAACAAATACTTGAATTTCTGTGTTTAAAAACAGAAACATAAAAATTTACATTAAACTGAAAATATTAACTTTTACTGAAGTCCGTATTTTTTATAGTGTGTTTTTTTTTGAATGACTGATTGAAATAGTTATAAAATCTATTTCTATGTATGTCAATGGATTCTTCAGTCAAAACAAACTCTACGTATGAATAAGCTACAGTCGCTAACAGAAAATATATTGTGAGTGTAAATATTACTTTAATGTAGAAATATATTATTTAAGAATGAAAGAAATTAAAAAAAAAAAATTAAATTACTGACTTAAAAGCCCTATACTTTGTTACCGGTATTATTAAATATCGGAATATATTAAGAAGCAAATTCAATTAATTTTTCTACCACTACGATATCGGATTCAAACTGACTTTGTAACATACCAATTGACTCCGAATGACTTTCGGAGTCGATTTAACTATGTAAGTCCATATGTTAGTGTGTCCACGAAGACCAGGTAATAAATCAACAGGTTAGATATACAACGATATTTGAATGAAATGAATTAATTAACCTTCCCTTTTGAATTTGGCTCCAATTATTCCATATTTAGACGTACCTCCCATAAAAAAGGTCCTTTCTGAATTCGGCTTAAATTGTATTTAATCACAAAAAATCGTAGTTATATGTGAATTTTTTATGCCTCTAAAATTACAAAAATCGGCCCATATAAAACCATCTTTGCGGTATTTGCATATGTTAAATTTTTCGACAATTTTTTTCAGATTTATTTCTGCATTTTCCGCTCTGTTCATAAGAAAGAGATCATGAACCAAAATTTAATCCAAATTATACCTGGCGTAGGATATCATATAGTCCGCATGTCCGACTTTAATAATTTTACTAGTTCTAGTTTTTGTCTTTGCATATTAATTTCAAGTTTAAGTCTTCTAGCATAAATAGTTTGCAGTGGTCATTTAAAGGCCACTTTTCACATTTTTAACAAGATCGCTTTATGAATAATCAAATTTTTAGCCGAGCGTTTTGAGCAGTACAGTCATGGGAAGATTTTCCTCCCGTTTTTACTCACTCTAATTATCCTGTTTCAGTGGCTAAATATAGTCGAGGAGGAATTAAAATTTCAAGTTCCTCTGGGTGATTAAAGAAAACTTTTACAGATTTCTAGACAAAAGGGTTTGGACAAGCTTTAAAGGAGGAAGTCTTGCACATTTTGAAATCCCACTTTTACCAGGTTTATGATAAAAATTAAAAAAATTGCTCCATTGGTACTGAGACAATCACTAAAGAGTGCATATATTAAATTTAAGATATCCAGAGTAGACTAGAGTAGACTTTTCCCCTTAGGACCCCACATGCCTGGCGAAAATTTAAAAATAGAACACAAATTTAAAAATTCAGGTTTTTAGCCTTAGCGGTTATGGCACCCCAATTAAGGGGAGTCTTTTCCCCTCTTGAATTGCCATTTATGCCTCAGTTAGTTGGTGCATTCTCACAGGAAACATGTTATAATTATTATATTTAACCTATGGCGTTTGGCTAAAAGGTTAAGGCATTTCATTTTCTTCTTTTTTTATCTCATGCTAGAAAATTTGAAAAATTCCACTCTGCAAAGAAAACTAAGCAGTGGCGTAACCTTTTAAAAACTGTTATTTTCAGGATATTGAAGAAAGATAAAACAGCCCAAAGAAATGTTTTCATATTATTAAGATTTTTGATATAATGTTTGTTTCGTAGACAATTACTGTAATGAAAGTTCTTGTTAGAAAAACTTTTGCAAATATAAACTTTTCTTGCTGAATTTTGCTACACGTATTTTTTTATATGATACTCACATATTATAAACATATTTTTTCGCTATGCTGTCATATAAATTTTTAATATATTTCGCGATTTCCCTATGAGCCGAATTTAATTTATTTTTCTTTTTTATAGGAAGTAATTGTTCATATTTTTCTTTTTGCTTTTGTACAACAATTTTTGTATAATTCTTCATTTCATTTCGAAATTATGAAAGTATTAATTGCGAAATGAGATGAAAAATAATGCAAACATAGTAATATAAAGAGATTAGATACGTATTTACTTGTTAAAGCTGTACATATATTAACCAAATTTGATACCTGAAGGTTGCTAAAAAGGTCTAATCTGTATTAAACATAATAAAAAAATGCTCAAATGTTTTATTTAAAAACTATACAATAAAAAAACAGTATTAAAATCTGCAAAACTCTAAAATCTGGCCCATAAGTGAACAGATAAAATTTAGCATACCCGAAGGGAATGTGACCGATGATTGATATTCTGTTATTTTATCGTGCCGCGAAATGTAATCATTTGAAAATAATTACAAAATATATTAATTATTTTTTTTGAATTTTTTAAATATTTTTTTAACATCTACAAGGTGGTCCAAAATGTATCAGCTTTCTAAAAATTCTTTAACTTCTTCAATCGACGGCAACTGTCAGTTTTGAGTCAAAATCTCAAGAGCTCGGAATGCAGATTTCGGCGCCATCCTACGCCAAGTGACCATGCTTTAAGGTGAGATTGGAATAACACATGACAGAGGAGGAGCCAGAAGTCCACGTGGGGCTCATTCCGTCGACAATATCGCCGTTCTATGCAATTTTCCATTACACGTTCATCTCTGATGCGCATTTTGGCAAAAGAATTAAAGATGTTTCCACATAAAGTGTAGGCTGTCCACATACAAAACTAAGCTCACGCTCTGCTGAACTTTAATGACCCAATGAATGGTTTTCTGTCCAGATTCATTATGAGCGACGAGTCCGATTTTCATTTGAACGGATACGTAAACAAACAAAATTGGCACTTCTGGGCTACTGAAAATCCTAGTATCATTCACGAAAAGCCATAACATCTACTCAAAGTCATTGCACGGTTCACCATTTACACCGAAGTTGTCTTCGGGCTTTATTTTTTCGAGGACGCCGTTACTGTGACTGGTAAGCGATAGGGAATCATGATAAACATATTTTTATTGCCGAATGAACATTTTGAAGGATGTGTTTCCGGGAAGTCCAATGTCTCGTTTTACTTGTTTGTAGTAGCCACCAAGATCGCCCAGACTTTTTTCCGTATAGTTTTTTTAAGTCACTTGTCTTTGTAAATAAGCCACAGATTCTACTAATTCAAATGCGTATTTTGTTGTTGAAACTAATATTCAGTTATACTAAACGTTTTAAGTCATAGAAACCTAATTTAAGTTGAAAACTAAACAATTTTGTTACCAAAGTGTGAAACTTCAGATGACTTATCATATAAAGTTCTCTCCAGACTGATGCGAAATGCGGTAAAAAAAGCCCAAGTAATCATTTGCAATGGCGGCGATCACTTGATGATATAATCTTCAAAAATGAATGGAAAAAACATTAAAAAAATTAAATATGTTGTTTGATTTCAAAGATACAGCAAGGCATTTTTTTAGGGCAACTAAAAAGAAGCCTGGGCTTGAGAGAGAGAGAGAGAGAGAGAGAGAGAGAGAGAGAACAATTAAAATTCAATACCAGTTCTGATCATGAAAAAGTAACATTTTTTTTCGAGCTTTTCTGTATTTCATTTTCTGTATTTTTTCTGGTATTTATTTCTTTTGATAATATCGGCTTATTTCTGCCTTTTTTCTACTAAAATTGTGGTTATTTTAGATTTCTTTTTTCGAATATAGATCTTATATTTGTGGTGCTTTTGCATATTTTTTTAAGTTCACCAAACATTTTTTAATTGGATTTTTGAAGTTATTTATTAAATTTAAAATATAACTCTTGGTTAAATAAAGTATTTTTTTTCTTCCACCCTGAATTGCAATAATACAATTATGTCATGATTTTGCCGGCCTGACTGCCAAAGCTCCAAGATATCTGTTAGTAAATTGAATACAAAATGTTCCTTTCAAAATGATCCTAATCAAGAAAATAATGAAAATAATTTATTCTATCTGCTTATTTTACTGTTTTTTCAAAATTTTTATAAGAGCTTAAACATTGTTTTTAGAGCTTTTTTGTTGGCCTAGTTATGAGCAATTAAATTAAACAGAGTGCATAAAATTATCATTAAATAAAGGCAAAAATGTAGACTAGTCGTATGAGTGATATTAATTATAATACTTAAAAAATACTACTCATACGACGTGGGGTACTTATATTAAAATCAATTCAGTAAAAAATGTACATATTTTTGTTTAACAAACTTTAGCCATTACTGTGAAATTTATCCATAGCTTTTCTTAATAATATATTTAAGTTGATTAATTCCCAGGAAGATGGGCTCTATTAGGAAAATAAAAATATTATCGTTTTCAAGACATAACCAAACTGCTTAGAAAAACAAAAACAAATTGAACTGAATTGAAAATCAGCAACCCAGCCTAGTTTGTTTGGATACTGATGTACGTATGTAAAGGGTGGTTAAATTTTAAGGACCGATGTTGATTTTGAATAAAACACAAATTATTTAGGAAATTATTGTCATTTATTTTTATTATGGGGATATGGCATAGTTCAATTATGTATGGAACAAAATATCGGCCAAATGGCCGCCGCGACCTCGGCGGCACACCTCCATCCGATGGTCCAAATTTTCGATGACGATGAGGCATAATTGAGGTTCTATGCCGTTAATGTGCCGAATTATCTCATCCTTTAGCTCTTGAATTGTTGCTGGCTTATCGACATTCACCTTTTCTTTCAAATAACCCCAAATAAGGAAGTTCAATGGTGTCAAATCATATGATCTTGACATCGCCACCACGTGAGATAACACGGCCATTAAATTTGCCGCGCAAAAGAGCCATTGTGTCGTCAGCTGTGTGGCAAGTGGCACCGTCCTGTTGAAACCACATAACGTCCGGGGTCATACCCTCAATTCCTGGCCACAATAAGTTCGTTATCATCTCGCGATAGCGAACACCATTCACGGCCGACCTCATGACACACTATCGCGAACAACAGCAATGTTTTACGCAGAACGAACAGGGCGAGCATGCACAGGTGTTTTCACAGACTCGGTTTGCTGAAATTTGCCCACAATTCTCCCGATTGTGGACAGATTTGGTCGATTATGCTGACCAAAAAAAATCACGAAGTTCACGAAATGCATTTTGATTTTAACGCGTTGTTCGATTGTATATCTTTCCATTGTTCAAATTGAGTTAGTCTGAAATTGCGAAATGTCAAATAAAATGCAGACAAAACTTGGCGTTTAGGTGTGATTCAAATTCAACATCGGCCCTTAAAATTCAACCACCCTTTAAATTATAACAGAAATTACGGGATTGACACTGCTAATTAAAATATCGATGATGATATAACAAAATGATAGTGAGTGTAATAAAGGGTATAAAAATCAAAAAGCCTTAATTAACATAATCAACGAATAAAAGCAAATCTTTTTATTTACCAAATTTCAGAGCTAGAAAATCGACTACGAATATTTGCAACACCTTGTATATATGTGTGCGTATTTTCAAATTTTGTGTTTGTATTTGTATGCATTACAAAACTTTGTCATATACTACGAGTATATAAACACAAAATAAAAATTTAAAGTAATTTGTAAGTCACATAATACATGTGATTTTTCACTTTTTCTGTTTTTTTTTGTATATACTTTTACAAAGAAAAAAAATATTGAACGTGATTTTATACCAATACATTGTGCGTTTAGGTGGGCCGAAAATAAATTTTTTACAAAAACTATTTAATTGTTACTCTTTTCAATGCAGTTGGCACTTTATTTTCCTGTGCGTGATAATCCCTTCGATTTGAACTTGAAAGATATGTTTGTGAGGAGAAACATGTATTATATTGTGATTCTTTTATCTGGAACTAACAATCATAGTTGTATGTGTGTATGTATGGAAATAAAACACATGACCAAAGTATAAATTAAAACAATATTATTTCTGCTGTTTTGTATTTTAAAAAGTAGTTTTAGTAATATACTCACAATATTATTTCATTAATAACAACTTAAAATACATATTAAATTAATCGAAAATACAATTAAGAAGTGGAGTTCGGATTTTTTTTTTATTTAGCCCATTTTGTTGTTTATTTTCAATCATTGTTTAATAACCGAGAAAAGTAGTAAAAACAATAGAAAGTCATTTAAAATAACCATAAATTTTAAACTGACAAAAAGTTACAAAAAAAAAAACAAATTTTGTGATTTGTTTTTTAAATTGAAATTGCATGTAATTTTACAAAACACATCACACACACACAGGTATATTTTTATTTTTTATGTGTGTATCTATATTTGAATGATTTTTTGTAATATTTATTGAAATAATTTTGCATATAAACAAACTATTTTGATAAAAAAACGAAATTATAAAAAATTTCTATTTTTAGAAACAGAAAACATAAAATTTTACATTTAACAGATAATATTAACTCCTACTGAAAGTCTGTATTTTTTATTATTCAGATAGTTAAAAATATATTTCTATTAATTTTAATTGATTCTTCATTTAAAAACAAACTTTACGTATTACTTTTTAAATAAACTACAGTCGGTAACGGGTAATATCTTTTGAGTGTAAATGCACGTCATTTAAAAATGCTTAAAATAATTGTATTGTGTTAAGAATTTCCGTGTGTTTAAAAAATTTGTATTTAAAACACATTATACTCAGAATATTATGTAGTTAACTGTTTGTAGTTTAATAAAAAAGTTTTTTTTTTGTTCCATTTAAAAATAAAGGAACATACATTTATTTTTCAAAGAAATATCTATATTAACTTTTTTATACATTTATTCGAAATACGAGCGCCCCGGTAGGCTAGTTGGTAGTGTGCTAGCTTATTAGTGCGGGGGTCGTGGGTTCAATTCCCACCAGAGGCTCTGGTCTGCTTTCGCTACAACGAGCCGATGGCCTTTGTTGCTAGTGCTCGGTTAGGGTATTAAGATATAATTTGTAATTATATGATTAATATAAATAAAAAAAAAATAAATAAATAAATAAATAAATAAATAAATAAATAAATAATTTACTATCATTTACCATTTTTTTTCAGTTTCATTTATTTTTTTCATTTGTTTGAAATTTAATAAAAATTTTCCCACAAAACGGAAACTTGTGGTTTATTTGTGTCCGTAACAGTTATTACAAATTTAAATTTTGTTTGCTGTCTGTTTCAAAGAAAATATTCAAAAAATTTCAATTTGTTTTTTTATTTAAATTGGTTGTATATATACAAAATTTTTCAATACAAATTACAAGAAATTCATAAAAACACAAACATACACAAACACATTCACACAAAAAGTGTTTAAAGCTTCATATGCATACATACACTTTGTATTGTACGAGTATATTAAAAAACAAAAAATACAAAAACGGAAATAATTTCAAATAAATGAAAAAAAAACATTTATTTTTTAAGGATTGTTAGGTAAAATTTTGACATTTATTTTAACTGATTATATCATTTGTTTCTTACAGATGTGTCAGCTGATTAATTATAAATAACAAATGGCATTTAATTAAAATGAAAACTTAGTATACAGGTTTTTAAATGAAATATCAATTCTATTAAATGATATTTACAGTTATTTTAACTTACAAACTTTTTTAAATGTGTAAATAATTAAAAGCTTTAAATTAAGTTTTATCGTTTTTTTATATCTTCTACTTTAACGCGATAAATGTGTGTGTAGCAGTAATAATTAAAAAGAGTTCTTTTTTTGATCTCAAAAGGATCAAAAATAGATTTTTTGTGAATTTTTTTAAAAAAATTTTTACATAAAAATTCAACAATTTTAACATAAAATTTCAAAATCTATTTAAGGAGGTACATACGTAGTGTAGAATAATAATGATTACACTGAGGTTATTATAAACCCACCCATCACAAAATATCTCCAATATCTTTCATGGTAAAGAAATTAAAAACTTTAATATGATATTGAAAACAATATATGTAAATAGTGGGCGTTGTGGTGTAATGGTTAGCGCTGGCGACGGCAACATAAATATAAAAGATAATATGTATAAGGCTTTCAATCCTCGTAGATATCGTAGTGCTCTTTTTAGGTGTTCCCATAGCACTTAAACCCATCGAAGTAAAATAACATAACTGGGCTATGAAGAAAAAATGTTTTAAGAAGAACGCCAACTCTTCACCAGATGGAGTACAATAAAGTGTTGCCATATTTTAAGATTTCCATCTTTCACCACATTTGCCTCCCTACTCCTTCCCCTTTTTATAGAATATGAAAGGGAATATGGGGATAGGAAGAATTTCCTAAATGTTGCTTACCTTTAAAAATAAGTACTTTTGAGGTTCTAAATGCGGTCTAAAATGTACTATAATATCAACTTTATCATCCCCAAAAAAGTTACTTTCCACCAAAGCAACATTTGTATGAAACTATATTACAAAAAATGCCAAAAAAATTTGTGAATACATAATAACAAATGAGCTTCCACAATAATTTTAAAGTTCTTATAAAACCACATAAAGTGCTACACTCAGAAAAAAGTTACTAGAAAAATTTGTAAAAAGGTTTTCAATACTGATTTTTTTTAAATTATTATATAATAAATTTTTTTTTGTTATTTACATTTTACAAATTACAGAATTTGTACAGAATATTTACAAATTTTTGTTGTTTATTTCAGAAAATATTTTGCAAACTTTAGCAAACCAAGCTACTAAAATTAACAAGGAAAAAAAAATATAATAATTTTAAAAAATGGATATTGAAGGAAATTTTATTTCTAATAAATAAAACTTCTATTTACAAATTTAAATTGCCCTATAACATACAACTAGATTATATCTGCATGGAAATAAAAGCTATCTATATACCATAACACAGAAAAATATTAAAATAAAAAAGATTCATTGTATAATTAAATAGAAAGCATGAAGTTTTACGCTACCAAAATATGACAGCGCTACCAGAGCCCTTAATGATCAGATCGTTCAGAAAACAGTTTAAAATCATTGTTGGTTGAGTTGTCAATTCATTTGGTTCGTTTCAAAAAGATTCACTAAAGGTCAAATTATAAAAATTTCCCATAATAGCAGCAAAATGAATAGTTGCCATTACAGACTTTTTTTGGAAAGTGTATATTACCAATTTAATTATCCCTGTCCTCTAGTGATTTTGATGAAAGTATTATGTTGGTGGCAAAACAGAAAAAAAAAAATAAATAATTGAGGTTGAAAACAGTTTCTTGAGGTGAAAACGTTTTTAAAGTGAAGAATAATTTTTGTGGTGAAAAAAATTATGTGTCCACCCGATTGAAATCGGTAACATGGCAACTGAAAATGTTGCTGTTATCACGGGAAATTTTGCTAATTTAAGCCCAGCGGTATTTTTTGCTAATCTTAGCAACACATGCCTGCTGACGTGTAGTACAATTAAATTAGAAGCCGCTACTAAATTTTAGTAAACTTTTTGTAAAGTGCTAAAATCAGCGAAAAAAAAATTACTAAATATTATTAATATTAGTACAAAATTTTTTATTTATTTTTTTATCGAGCATCAAAATTTTTGTATATTATTTATTTTGTTTCAAAAACTGTTTTATACAAAACTAAAAAAAAAATCAAAGCCTTGGAAATCTTAAAAAATGTTAAAACATAAACGAACTTATCATTTTGATATAATTTGGTAATTTCTGTTTTGAAAAATATTTTAGTATTTTTTTTTACTTTTAATGCCAAATTTTAATTGTTTTTAGGGCCATTTTTTAGAACTAAAAAAACTTTTTAGTGCTGTTTTTAGTGGATGACCGATTTTTAGACATGTGACAGTATATTCACTTCTGATCCCTTTATTAATCTATGTAACATTTTAAGGTAATTTAAGTTTGTTTTAATTATTAGAAATAAAATTTCCTTCAGTTTCCACTTTTTTAAAACTAGTAATTTTTTTTTTATAATTTTAGCAAATCGGTTTTCAAAAATTTGTAAAATGATTTCTGAAATTAGCAACAAAAATTTGTAAATATTCTGTAAAAATTCTGTAATTTGTAAAATATAAATAGCAAAAAGATTTGCTTAATTATAATTTTTTTACTAAAAATCAGTACAAAAATAGTAAAGTGGGATTGGAAACCGTTTACAAAATTTTCTACTAACTTTTTTTTCTGAGTGTATGGCCTGTCGTATATGAAAAAGAAAAACAAGTTTAAAAAAAAATTTTTGAACGGCTTTCAATCCCACTTTACTATTTTTATGCTGATTTTTAGTAAAAAATATTATTAATAAATTTGTTTGCTAAATAAATTTTACAAATTTCAGAATTTTTATAGAATATTTAGAAAATTTTGTTGCTTATTTCAGATATCAGTTTCCAAATTTTTGAAAACCGATTAGCTAAAATTAGCAAAAAAGATTAAAAATTTAAAAAAAAATGGATATTGAAGGAAATTTTATTTCTTATTTATTTCAACAGACTTAAATTGCCTTAAAATGTTACATAGATTGAAAAAAGGCATCGGTAGTGAAGATAATTTTCGCAACCGACTCATGTCTAAAAATGGTACATCCACTTATAATACCACTAAAAGGATCTAAAAATCAGCCCTTAAAACAATTAAGATTTGGACTTAAAATCCAAAAATTTTACTATAAAAAATTTTTTTATACAAAAATTAGCAAACTAAAACAAAATGATAAATTAGTTTATGTTTTTAATATTTTAAATTTGGTCTAAAATATTTTTTGAAAAAAATATGTGGTTGCTCTTCAACAAAAATAAATAAATTTGTGATTTTTTCGAAAGACAATTTCAAAAGAAATTAACATCTTTGCAGTGTAACAAGTATATTTAAGAAATAACAGAATAATTTGTGCATTTTTAGGAACTTTTTTATATAAATTAAAATTTTTCTATATTTTACAATTTATTGAATTTAGTTCACTTATTTATTTAAATAAACTTTGTACTGAATTTTACTTATGTTTAGTAGTGGTTATAATTTTCCTGCTATTTCCATTTTACCAATATTTAGTAAAAGTTGTTTCTGATTTTAGCAGATCGATTTTTAATTGCAGTTCACAGCAATTTACTAAAATTTAGTAGCGCTTTGTGATTTTTCATACTATTAATGTTAATAATAATTAGTATTTCTTTTTTGTTGGTTTTAGTAAACCAATTTTAAATTCCACATTACAAAAAGGTTACTTTAATTTACTAATTGTTTCTACTAGTTTCATTGTCCTACACGTCATCAGACATGTGATGCTATGATTAGCAAATAATGCCGCTTGTCATTCAAATTTTTTTGGTGAGTGTATGCATGGAAGTATATGGTCATGTATGCCCATGACCATATCATTTTTCAGCAACAAAAATTCATCACAGTAAGCAGGTTAGCCACGGCATCCTCAAAAAATTAGGCCCGATGACACCTCCGGCTTAAATGGCGCTCATATACTTCGATGCGCCAGTAACACATATATTGTGTTTTACAAAAAATCGTTTATTGCAAAAAAGTCACAAGTATTCTACTTTCTTAAGGGGTATAGCGTTCAATGTCTTGTTGACATGTATTCTGTATTTGTTTACTTCACAAATATTAAAACAATACTGACCGTTACCGTCATTTGCAAAAGTTATAACATCTTTTGCTTTTTGCATGGGTGGTGAAAATTTTTTTTAGGTGAAAAAGATTAGAAGTGAAAATTGTTGGTTATTTTACACGGCTTTCAATTGTTTTTTTTACTACTTTTGTGGATTATTAAACAATGATCTAAAATAAACAACAAAATGTGCTAAATATAATGAAAAATCAGTGGTCCCATTTTTGATTGTATTTTCGATTAATTTAATATGTATTTGAGATTATTTTTAACGAAATAATATTGTGAGTGTATTTATGTACATTGCTGGTGAAACACCGCATACTTAAAACATTTAACGCCACAAACATCTGTAATAACTAATTTAAAGTTCTTTCCATTATATGTACAGTGGAATCCCTCAGTAGAAAACAACTCTTTTTTCAGTATTTTTATGCAGCTTAATTAACTTTTAAGTGTACACTAACCTCTCAATAACGGATACCTGCTATTGAAAGATTTCACTGTGCATAGAAAAATTCAAATTGTTTTACTGGTTGTTGTTTTTAACCATACAACCATTCATATCATCGGAGGTTTTCTATCCTTCTTCATATTGCTCAAGTCTCTCTCTCTCTCGTTTTAATGAAATTCATTGGCTTGTGCAATTGCATTCGTCGGCAGTGATGGGTGCATTTTTGAATTACCGTGTCGTTAAAAGTAATCATTCAATCAAATTATAATTTTAACTAATTTAAAGTTTCATTTAAAGAAATTTTTTCCCCCACAATCAAATCACTAACTCTTAGTTTGCGCCAAAATGTATTTTTAGGCAAAAGTAAATTGTTTTCAGTTGCTCATCCGAACACTCACAAAAAAAAGTCTGTAATGGCAACTGAAATTCTGCTAATTTGAGCCCAGCGGTATTTTTTGCTAATCTTAGCAACACATGTCTGCTAACGTGTAGTACAATGAAATTAGTAGAAAAATTAGTAGCCGGTACTAAATTTTAGTAGACTTTTTGTAAAGTGGAATTTAAAATCTGTTTGCTAAAATCAGCAAAAAAAAACTACTAAATATTATTAATATTAGTAAAAGGCTTTGAATTTATTTTTCAAATATTTTGATTATATTTTTAAAAAAACGAATTAATCATTTTGTTTTAATTTGGTAATTTCTGTTTTGAAAAATATTTTGGTCAATTTTTTTTTACTTTTAATTGTTTTTAGGGCGGATTTTTAGAACTAAAAAACCTTTTTAGTGCTATTTTAAGTGGATGTCCTCTTTTTAGACATGTGTCGGTATCTTCACTTCCGATCCCTTTTTTAATATATGTAACATTTTAAGGAAATTTAAGTTTGTAGGTGTAAGTTTAAATTAGAAATAACATTTCCTTCAATATCCACTTTTTTAAAATAAGTAATATTTTTTGCTAATTTTAGCAAATTGGTTTTCAAAAATTTGTAAAATGATTTCTGAAATTACCAACAAAAATTTGTAAAATTCTGTAAAAAATCTGTAATTTGTAAAATGTAAATAGCAAAAAGATTTGCTAAATAATAATTTTTTACTAAAAATCTGTACAAAAATAGTAGAGTGCGATTGAAACCCGTTTACAAATTGTTCTACTAACTTTTTTTTCTGAGTGAAGTTAAAAACACTCAAGAGAGTTATCGCGAGTAAAGCTTCTCTATTATGTTAGTACTCTTTGATACCATTCAGCCAGCCATTGCATGTATATCTAACCGTTCAAAACACACACTATGACAAGGGATATATAACATACTCTTCCACACAACTCTTACAAACCTGCAGGTTAAATCAATTGTACGACATCTATAATTTATGCAATAATTACAGTTTTTAAGTAAAATATTTGTCAGTATTTTAAATTGTGTACATGGCCTACAAGTAATAGTGAGTGTATGCGTGTGTGTGTGTATGAATTTCGAATTATTTATATGTATATGTTTGGTATGTTTAAGCATGAATATTGTGTGTGGCTGCGTTTGAATTTTCCCATTTATTTCCACTTATAAAACTTAGGTTTTCACAAAGTTGAATACACTTTTTGTAGCATTTACTTTTTTTAATTGCATTTTTACTGTTAAGGCAATTTTATCATTATTTACAATAAGAAAAAAGGAAAACAATAACAGCAACAATATTCATCATCAACAACATTAATATCATCGACAGGTTCGACGTGTAATGAACAATTTATTTATTCCTCTATCCGTTGATGATGTTGTTTTTATATAGCCAGCAGTTAAAGTGGTTAAACTATGCACTATGGGTCTGCAAATTGCAGTGGACTGAAATTATGTTCAAAGAAAAGGTAAACGATTATAGTGTATAGCATTAAGAGTTGCAGCTAATAGTCAAATTCTGTGAAGAGCTGCCGGTTTGAATTCCCATCACGACATAAACTTTGTAGAAAAAAGTTTTTCAATTTAACAGCAAAAAAATCTTTGATACACAAGATAACCCATAACGAATATTGGTAACTTCCTTGTATCCGTTAAATTTTTAATAAAAATATTTTCTCCTGAATATGATATTCAAATACTTTTTACTAATCACGTTGTATTTTCATAGCTTAAAAATTCCGTAACTACTTACCTGCTAGTTTTAAGAATATATTAAGCCGTAGTTTAAAGTATTGTTATAATTTTCATTTTATTAGAAAAATCATATATTCAATGAATTAGTCAACACCTTAGAAAACAGATATTGTATATTTCAGATTTCTAGCCAGATATTATAAGTAAGACACTTATAGATATAGTTTTGCACTTTTTGCCCGTCACCTTTAAAGTTTTCAGAAAAACCGTCTTAGTAAATGTCTACGCCAAAGAGGACCAATGGTCCAAATTTAAATTTTAAATATAAAGTTTGGTTAGGAGATTGGAGGGATACCTTTTCACATTTCAACAACAATTTTACCACTCTCTACATTCTCCTCGCAAAACATTTAAAAAGTCCCGTATTCTTAGATGTCTACGATTTAGGAGGAAATTTAATGTCCAGTTCTAAGATCATATTTCGATATTATTTAAAATCTTAGATTTCTATCCAAAATGGCTTGGGCAGGCCGTTAAGGAGGAAACTTCTCCATTTGAACCGCCGATTTTAAAAAAATTCTTAGTGAATTATCTCATACTCTATACAAGAAATAATAATAATACCAAAGCGGTTTGGGTTCGCCGTTAAAGGTAAGACTTCTCCTTTTGATCCTTTATTTTTACCACGTTCCTGGCTAAATTTTCAAAAAAGTGATGTGGCTGGAGTTTTTGAGCTTTAGGGGAAAAAAGGAAAATATATCCACCCTTGACGTCCTTCCCAAATAAAGAATTAATTCACTGTTAATGTACTTCCTGGAGTATAATAAGAACGTTGTACAAATGGGGTAGAAAGGGGAACTGGTATCACCTTAACTACACTCAGAATATTATGTAGTTCATGTTTGTAGTATAAAAAAAATATTTTTTTCAGTTCAGTTAAAAATAAAGGAAATTACCCCAGGAAAAAAAGACCTTGCCAAATAATGGGTTTTAGAACGAGCAGTAACAGGTTGAAGTTTGCCTACTAAACTCATTATTTTAACATAGGGAGTAAAACAACAATGGTAAAATTAAAATAACTAGTCATAGGTAACCCAAAAATAACCGGTTGCAATTCATATAATAAAATCTGGTGGCTTGAAGGTAGTTAATAACTGGTTGCTTATAAAGGGCATAATAACACGTTACATAAGGGTTGCAAATAACGCATTATCAATATGTTCTGAATGAGTGGCTACATATAATGAGATTATAACAAGGAAGTAGCTAACAACAAGGAAGTAGCTAAATAACTACACCATTTATAATTTAATTTTAAAATGTATCAATTATTTTCGGAACTATTTATTTTATTTCCCGTATTAAGAATTTTATTTCAGAAATTAATACAATAATAACTGAAATTAAATTAATATATGTTAAATTAAATTAATAGCATCTGAAATGAAATTTATAACTTCAAAAATTAACTGATGAATCTGAAATTAAATTAAAAATTACTTAAATTGTTATTTGCTAATTTCTGCAAATAATTAATAATTTCTGTTATTAAATTGAAAATGGTGTGTAAAGAAATAATATATTATATATTCTTTTTTACTTTAAACTTTATTATATCGTAAAGTAGACAGAATGAGGTTATGTATGGAACAATATATCGTGCAGATGGCCGCCGCGGCTTTGCTGGCATGCACTCGATCTTTTAATTAAATTTTCAATGACCGTTTTGCATGAATGCTGCGGTATTTCATTAATGCAGCGTCCAATTTCCTCGACTTCAAAAAACCCCCAAAAAAAAAATTTAATGGTGCGAAATAACACGACCGGGAAATGACTGATGCAGCAATTGAATTGTTTCTCTGGCTGTATGACATGTGGCGCCATTTTGTTGGAACCACATGCCCTCCACATTCATTTCTTCAATTCTAGGCAAGAAAAAACTGGTTATCATTTCCCGATACCGAACACCATTGACTGTTTGCGCTTGACCTGCCTCATTTTCATAAAAAAAGGTCCAATGATTCCTCCAGCCCAAAAACCACACCACACAGTGACACGTTGAGGATGCATTTGCTTCTCGTGAATCACTCGAGGATTTTCCTCACCCCAAATGCGACAATTCTGCCTATTGACGAAGCCATCAAGATGAAAATGGGCCTCGTCACTGAAGATGATTTTATCGGCAAAATCAGCATTTTCATGTTGTCTCTCCAATACCCAATTAACGAACTCCCTTCGCTGTCCATGGTCAGCTGGCTTCAGTTCCTGAGTCAATTGAACTTTGTATGCATGAAGATGCAAATCTTTCGTCAAAATTCGCTGCAAAGTGGATTTGGAGACACCAATTTGCTGAGCTCGGTGTCGAATTGAGGTGGATGGAGTTTGAGCGACATCATCACGTACAGCTGCGACATTTTCGGTCGATCGACCTGGTCGATGGCGCGTTGTTGTCTTTACATCACTAACAGACCCAGTTTCGGAAAATTTATCCATTAATCTCTTTACAGTTGACTCTTTTGGAGCATTATTGTGACCCCAAATTGATCGTAATTTGCGAACTGTAGCCGCAAAACTTTCACCATTTTGGTAAAACAATTTCACAATGAGAATGCGTTGTTCATTCGTGTAGCGCTCCATTTTTACTAACCTCGTACCTTCTACTAGCAAACAATAACAATTGTTCAAATGTCAAACAATGACACTTCGAATGTTGCCAGATTTAAAAATTGCAACATTCAGATTTATTCATTAAAAATTCTAATTTTTTATTTGCTTTTGATTTGAATTCATTTTTGATAACAATTTGAACAAAAATTTAAATTACAAAACAAAAACTAGATTTTAACTGCCAAAAATAAGTAGTTACAACACATTATTAGTAACTCATTATTTTCACATTGCAAGTAATGCGGTATGCAAGGAGCTGACATGGAATATCAGTGAATGTATATCACATTATAAGTAACTCATTTTAAAAGTAATGTCATTATTGGTAATGCAAAAAGCAATGAGCAGCTATTACTAAATTTGTCCTGGGACTTTTATTTTTCAAAGAAATATTTTTTACATTTGTTCACAATGCTTTACTGTCATTTATCGATTTTTAAATGAAACTGAACATTTAGTGTTTTTATTTCTTTAAAATTTAATAAAATTTTAGCCACAAAACCAAAATTTTTGGTTTGTGTGTTTCCATTACAATTATTACAAATTTAAATTTTGTTAGCTGTCTGCTTAAAAAAAATATTCAAAAAATTCCGATTTGTTTTTTATTTAATTTGTTTGCTTATATACAATTTTTTTATTTTATTTATTATTAATTACATAATTCAATTACAATAACTAATTAATGGATTAAGAGTACAAGCAGCTGTGACTTTCGACTCAATATTTTAAAATAATTAAATTAAATTTAGACTGTTTACAAATTAGTTTTAAGTTGATTTCGTTAAGAGAACAGATGGTTTTTGAGATCCAAATATATTTGTTTTGGAGATATGGAGTGTGGTTCATTCATCAAGTACGTGGGATATACTGATGTTTATTTTACAGGTGGTACATATTGGTTGGGCAGCTTTTTCTAAAATATATTCATGGGAGAATTTGCAGTGGCCAATTCTAAGGCAAACAAGATTGCTATATCCTCTAATTTTTTTTTTGGATACTTTGGTTTTATCCCCATCGGATTCATATTTTCAAAAGAATGTTTATACACGAACCATAACCTGGTATTAATTGTAAGGCAGTAATTATAAACATCCCGAGGTTCTGAGGTTTGATGTTTTACTACAGGCCTACGATGAGCTTTCGTCGCTGCTATATCGGCGTATTCGTTTCCTTGAATTCCAACATGGGAGGGTACCCACATAATCTTAATTTTGTTACAGCGTTTTATACAGAGTTTTCTTATTTGATTTATTAGAGGCGAATCATGCAGGGGATTTTGTATAGCTTGTACTGACGAACGGCTGTCTGTGTAAATAATATAGTTGAATTTATCTTTCGAGGCAAATTCTACAGCAGCTAATAACGCGGAGGCTTCAGCTGTAAACATGGAACATCAATTTTCGGTAAAACCAGCACATATCTAGTTTGACTACAGCAAAAGTGGTAGATTTATTAGTTTTAGATCCATCAGAGAATATGAAATTCCAATTGTCCACGGCATAGTAATCCATGGTGTTGAAAAAGGTTTGTTGAAAAGCGACGAAACTTTTAATTCCTAAGGATCTTTTAATTACAAGAACTTCTTAAACACATTTACATACACACATATGGTCGTTCACACAAAACAATAACTTGTCATTTATTTTTAAATGTTAAAAAACTTACTTAGAATATCCGTAAAAAATATATACTTTTTCATTTATAGGCACAAACGTTAAAACAAATGATATTTTTTTAATTGTTTCTTTGAACTGTCAAATAATTAACTAAAAAATCCGTTAAACGTTATGATTTTTCCATTATTTCGTTTTTTTTCAACTGTTAAAAAATTAACTGCAAAATCTGTAAAAATAACAACTTTTCATTTTTGTTTTTTTTTTTTTGAATTATCATTTGATTAACTATATCATTAACTATCTATAAAAAACATTCTTTTAACAAAACATTTTAAATGACAATATTAACTGTATGTTAACAGAAATGTAGTTTATTTATGTAATTTATTTTTGAAATAAATATCAAAAAAGTTGAAAAGTATAATTCTTTGTATTCAATAATTCTTTGTGGATAAATAACAGTGTAAATAAATAACAGTCAGTTACTGTAAAAATATTTTCAGTGTACGTGCAACATTTGAAGGTCCTATATCAAGCGGTTTGGTGTGAAGTATTAAGGAGACACCTTTTTTTCTTTCAAATCCCATTAAAAACACGTGTCTTGCGAACCTTTTCAATGAGTATTTTTCAGGGAACATATGTTTTAAATTGTGATTTCCAGTTAAAGTGGTTTTTTCAGTCAGTTAATGGAGATACTCTTCCCCCTTGAAACTCCTTGATAAGCATTATAGTGAATCTTCGCCATCATATTTATTGGTTAAAGGGTGGTATTCCGAATTTAAATTTGGTCGTACGAGCACAAGAAACGAAGATCATCTTGGTCGTCCAAATAAGGAAGTTACCGAAGAAAACGTAAGAAAGTGCATCAGATTGAATGATCGAAAGAGTGAGATTTCTGGCATCATAAATATGAAAAAGGTTTCTGCTCGATGGCTGCCGCTGAACAAAAACTGAAACGTGTGCATGATTCAAAGTATGTTTTGGAGATGTTTGAAGTAAATTCAACAGAACATTTACGTCGATTTATAACAATGGATGAGACGTGGATTCATTATTATACACCGGAGTCCAATAGACAGTCTGGGGAGTAGTTACAAGCGTGCGAAAGCCTATCATTACTTGGAGAAAGGAAAAACAATTACTACCAAATACTATGTTGAGTTATTGGACAGATTGGATGAAGAAATTAAAAACAAAGACTTAAATAAATATGAAAAAAATTTTGTACCATCATGACAATGCACCGGCTTACAGTGGGGTTTTGATACCGAAAGTGGGAATTTAACTTTCCCTGTTTCTAATTTTAACTTTTTTCAGTTAAATTCACTTTAGGAAGTAAAACTAATCAATTTTTTAATATTATTTAGTACAAATTTTATTTGTTTTCCATTAGTTAATTTTTTTAAAACATACCTTTAATATTGCTAAAAATTGCAATATTTCCAAAAAATAAAAAGAACAACTGTCCAATTAAAAATTTATGGATAGTTGGGGAAATATAATACCAGGGATTCAGTTGCACAAAATACCTTGCGGTATCAAGAGCGAAATCTCGAAAGGCATTAGTTTTTATTTGAAAACTCCTAGAAACCGTAACCATAATGTATTATCAATTTTGCATCAATTTTGCATCCAATTTTGTAATTTGCGCTGAAATGTCCGCATTTTGAAAGAAGCGCCGAGCTGTGTTGCCTTTATTCGAATTTCCAAAGCCAGGTTTCGGACCAGTTTTATTTTTGAATTATTTGTTGCTTTATTTTTTGCAACAACTTTTCGATGTCCGATCTAGCTTGCCATTTCTTTATTGGCAGCTTATATGCCAAATGGAGCAGGCATTCAAAAAATCTGATCCATTCATGCAGAATCTACAAACTGAACACCAAATTTTCTGTTTTAACTTGCAAAGAAATCATTTTGTCAATATTATTAAATTCTTTGGAAGTAGCACCACATAAAAGCATTTTGGTGTACTAGTAGTTTCTGTGATTGCATTACATATTTTTCCATCAATCATGGATAGGACCAACTTATGATTGACTTTCAAGCGTTTTTCTTCTCTATAAGTTTTTTTTTCCTGATCGACTTTATATTTTTCATTCTTAGCAACAATCGTGATTTCTTTTATAAATTCCGCTTTCAATGGCCTACAATATCTAGGAGATGTTGGACGAGGATTTTGCCATATGATTATGCTGTTGCATTTTGATCCCGGATCACAAACGGCGGATTCTTAGAGATCTCTGCACGCAAAAAGTGGAAAATGCTGTCCAAGTTCATAGGAATCAGTGGAAACCGTCAGAAATACTTTGCGTGCAGCTGGTCTCAAAGGGCACGTCAAAATCCAAAAACCGTTGCTAACGCAATGACATAATAAGCTACGGTTGGAGTTCGCGTTTATATTTTTAGAAAAAAAAGTTTTTTTTTTCTTGATTTGACTTTATTCACAATTATTTATCGAAATAATTCCCGAAATTCACTAATTTATAGGCTTACGCGTGAAAATTAATTAAAAACAAGTAAGAGCGGCTAAATTCGGCTATGCCGAATCTTATATACCCTTCACCATGGTTGGGAAAAAACCGAAGTTTTTATGTGGATATATATGGAATGGACAGATTTATATACGGACGCCTTTAAGAGGAAATTAACCATTTAGTTTGGTGATAAAAAAAATTTATGTTTTGGGCATAACTTTTTTGTATCTGAACCGATATTTCCGAGTTTTTCAGCAAATATGTTATACACTCACTAAAAAAAGTATGTAATGGCAACTGAAAATTTTGCTGTTATTACGGGAAATTCTGCTAATTTGAGCCCAGCGGTATTTTTTGCTAATCTTAGCAACACATGTCTGCTGCCGTGTAGTACAATGAAATTAGTAGAAAAATTAGTAGCCGCTACTAAATTTTAGTAGACTTTTTGTAAAGTGGAATTTAAAATCTGTTTACTAAAATCAGCAAAAAAAAAAAATACTAAATTTTATTAATATTAGTTAAAAGCTTTGAATTTATTTTTCTTATCGAGCATCAAAAATTTTGATTATATTTTTTTAAAAACGAATTAATCATTTTGTTTTAATTTGGTAATTTCTGTTTGAAAAATATTTTGGTCAATTTTTTTTTTTACTTTTAAGGTTAAATTTTAATTGTTTTTAGGGCGGATTTTTAGAACTAAAAAACCTTTTTAGTGCTATTTTAAGTGGATGTCCTTTTTTTTGGACATCAGTCGGTATCTTCACTTCCCATCCCTTTTTTAATATATGTAACATTTTAAGGAAATTTAAGTTTTTAGGTGTAAGTTTTAATTAGAAATAACATTTTCTTCAATAACCACTTTTTTAAAATTAGTAATATTTTTTGCTAATTTTAGCAAATCGGTTTTCAAAAATTTGTAAAATGATTTCTGAAATTAGCAACAAAAATTTGTAAATATTTTGTAAAAATTCTGTAATTTGTAAAATGTAAATAGCAAAAAGATTTGCTAAATAATAATTTTTTACTAAAAATCAGTACAAAAATAGTAGAGCGGGATTGAAAACCGTCTACAAATTTTTCTACTAACTTTTTTCTGAGTGTACTAAAGATTTTCGATCTTTTGCTATATAAGACGTATTCATAGGTCATATCACAGCTCTAGAATAGTGTTTGTTGTTTGTGTATAAAAGGTGAAGAGGTGAAAGAAAAGAATTTCAACAAATCGTTAAAAGAAATCACTAGAACTGCATGTGTTTTATTTCTACAAAAACGTTTGATTTAGTTGGCAAATTTGCATTTGGGATTTTATTTCGCTTTTTTATTATTTTTATTTGTAATTTCTTTAGCTTAATTTTAAAAATTTGAAGGAAAATAGTTTATAACTTTTTTTTTTTATAAATTATTATAAGTTATGACCCAAAATAGTTGCACTCAAAGGTAAATTATGTATAAAATTTTCTTAATATTTGAGAAATAAAATGGTTTAAAAATCTTTTTATAAATTCTTTTAAATCGGAGCAAAAATAGAAATAAAACCGTTTGTATTTTGTTTGTATCAGAGGGTTTTTATACTAATTTTGATGTTTTTAGCCTATTTATGGATTATTTTATTATTAATATAACATTTTATTTAAATTAATTTTTAAATGTTAAAAAAAAAATTAAAAAAATAAGAAAAAGTCTAGAAAATATAAAAAAAATGTACAAAAAGAAAAGTTAAATTGTGTCTTGAGTAAAATTTAAACTCGCGTTCTTAGAGAAAAAAAGTATTTGTGACATAGCGTTTAGACGACTCGGCTATGAAGGCTATATGGAATCATCGTTTATAGAGTTAAATGAACAGTTTTCGTTCAATAGAGATTTGTTTGGTTTTTATTTAAATGAGAAATCTTTGTATGTGTTTGTTGTGTGTATAAAAGGTGAAAAGGTGAAAGAAAAGAAATTGATGTAATTGTTATGCGTAATATTCAACATACATATAACAAAGGAATTTTACGGAAAAAATTTGAGGTAGTCCTGGTTTTTTGCTAATATCTCAGCCATTTATCAACCGATCTGGCTGATTTTAATAGCAAGCAGAAATGGATCACATTTAACAGAAATATATAAAGATCAAGTCCTCATTATGTCTGGGGTCTTCGGAAAACCCATTTCAACACACAGACGGACAGACGGACATCGTTTAATCAACTTCGCTCTTCATAAGGACCCAGAATATATATACTTTATAGGGTCTAAGATCAATATTGTAGAAATTACAAACGGAATGACAAACTTATATATACCCTTCCACCTGTGGTGAAGGGTATAATAACAAAACAAATTACACATAAAAGCAAACAACATAAATTAATCTTACTAACCCGAGGTTGAAGGTTCCATTAAAATACTTTTATTTATCACGTTAGAAAACACTTTAAACTAATTTTTAAGAAACCAAAAGTTGAAATTTATATTGCACGCGAGGAAAACGTCAAATAACTCAAACTTTAAAATTGTATAGTGACATAACCGTAGTTGTCAAAAACAAAATTTTTGCACTAGTGATGTGGAATGTTGTGTACTTTTACCGACTACAAAAATTTAATCGGTTCTCCTAAATTTAATTTTGCAATTAGTTCCCATTTTTGGTATCAAAAACCAAACAGTGAGGTGCATATGTCTGCTTTGGCTTCAGAAAAATTTAAATCTTTACATTACGAATTGCTTCCCCATCCCCCTATTCTAGAGATCTTGCCCCCAGCGATGATTATTTGTTCCCAAACCTGAAAATATGGCTCCAGGGAAAGAGATTTTCCACAAATAAAGAAGTCATATCAGAGACAGAAGCCTATTTTGAAGAGTGTGACAAATCGTACTTTTCCAAGGGTATCAAGATGTTATAGGATCGTTGAAAGAATTATATTTCACTTAACAGAGATTACGTTGAGGAATAAAATTAATTTCAAATCCAAGAAACTGTTTTTTCATTGTTAGGCTACGAAGAAGTTTTCAATCCATGTAGTACATCTAAATCTCAAAGTTGTTTTAATTGGTATTTTTAGTGGACGTATTGAAAAATTTTTAAAAATTATGTACATGGGTATGTCATTTAGAAACAATAAATGTTTCTGCTTTTCTCAGCAAAATAATGCCAAATTGTTAACTAATGCTGCTATAAGATTTTTCTCCCAATTTCATATGCCTTGGATCTATAGTGACATAAAGTATTTTATTTAAAATCTTGCTTGTGCAAATATTATTTAAATCCTTGACTTAAATCAGTTTTTATTGCTTTTATATTCATTGGAATTTTAAGAGTTATGTTTTTTTTTACAGAATAATTATTATTTGCTTACACAACTCAAACTTAAAATCCTTTTACACCTTGTAGTATTTTGTTAGTTTCGTGACGGATTGGTATTAATGTGTGTGTGTGAGTTTGTATTTGTGTTGGTTTGTCTGTTTGCTTAAATATATATTTGTACAATTTGGCACTAATTAAACGTAAAACTGAAAGCTTTTAAAAGAAAACTTTTTTAAATTGTTAATCATATACAAAATCAAATAAACAGAAAATACAAACGATGCCTGTCGGTGTACATCTTATATTTATATCATAAATTTTTTTAGACAAATTTATTATTAAAATCGAGCGAAAAATTATTTTTGAATAGTGTTTTACATGCACTTAAAATAAAAAGCTAAAGGGAGCAATTTTTTTTTTGTTAGGTTATACTTAAAAAAAAATATTGATTTATATTATAAAATAAATATTTTTAAATTGAAAATATTAAATAATATTTATATGTATATATTTGTTCTTCAATATAGTTGAAGAGTTTTATTTTATGAAATAAAGAAAAAATTATATCCTATTGATATTAATCAATCATCAATTTAAGTCTAGTATTTTGTTTATAAAGCATGGTAACTTGTTTCGATTTTAAGAGAAAAAAACTGTTAAGTCCATAAGAAAAAATTGATGTTTCATATGTTTGTTTTCACTCAAATTTAATGTACAGAACTAGTTAACATTTAAGTTTTATTGTAATAATGTTTTTATTTTTTTATTTTAAAGTTAAATAATTATTATTATTTTTTTTACAAATTACGTTTAGAGGTCATTAAAGTTTAAGTGAAATTTTTCTCAGGGGACAAACAACTTAGTGCAATAGAACTGTAATTAAAAAATTTCAAATTATTTTAACGCATATTCCATTCATCAATTTAGATTTACCCGCGGAAACAGAAATCCCCATATGGCGACCATAAAGTGTTAATCAATTCAGTCTAGCAAGTCTAGTAGGCACAAGAGGGGTCTCTCTTCAAAATTTTTCACACAATTAAAAAAGAAAAACATCTGGATATTTCTAATTTTTTCCACAATACGACGCTATCACATATATAAATAAGCGCCTAGATATAAACACTCAGTTTGATATATAACGTATATACGGCAACAATTCGCTGTTAATTTATTTAATTCTGTAATTGTGTTAAAGTGTAGTAAATAAAATTTCACTGTGTAATTGTGTAATAAAGAGTTTATTTATTATTATTATTATTATTTATTATTTATCTATGGAATTTTATTCCTTACAGACATTTTAAAAATATTATAATTAAAATAACTTAACTAAGAGTTTAAAAAAATTATAATTGCGTTTTTTATTACTCTAGGATTAAGTGAAAAATCTATAAATCTATATAATTGATTAAATGTATTACACATTCTCCTGAGAGGGTCAGCATCAGCATAATAAGCTCTAAAAAAATTTACCGACAATGGTAAAAAATTACGGGATGCACGTTGGGGAATGTTAAATAAAATTTCATTAATCAAAAATCCAGAGCAGATATCACCATTAATTATATTAAAAATAAATGACACATTCAGCATAGTTCTACGGCTTTTTAAAGTAGGAAGCTTAATAAGAGCAAGTCGAGCTGTGTATGAAGGCAAATTATACAGGCTAAGCTGTAATCCTCGAAGACAAAACAACAGGAACTGCTTTTGCACGGATTCAATTGCATCAGAATGCGTTTGCTAAATTGGATCCCATATTACCGAACCATATTCCAGAATCGGTGTATTCTGACATATATAGAAGAATAGTAGAATTTTATGGCCAACATTTTTGTAGAACATTTCATCCCCGCCCTTCCCCTTTTTGTGGAGTTTTTTACAATTTGTTAAAATAAAGCCAAAAAATCCCGTTATGAGGGGGAGTTAGAGGGTTAATATGTTCTACAAAAATATTTGTCATACCTTTATCTACAAAGTTGCTGAACATACCCTACACCTCAGATGTAAAGAAAACATAGTTTTATATACCGATATGCTGCAAGAACAGGCCGGAGCTGGGAAACTTTGACCGCCTCTAAAATGCAATTCCGATGTAAACTATCAAAACGCTGAAGCACGTATATTTTTTTTGGTCTCCTTAACAAGAAGGAACCCCGTAATTTTGGAAATAGTTTGAAATTGTTTTACAGTGTTAATTGATCAATTAAAAATAACGTCACGAAGGCGTATGATTATTATTTGACTGAAAATTAAATATCACTCATACGCAATGAGGGTTTGTATGTATTATTTATATAGTGTTTCCAATTATACTACCCTGCCGGTTAAGCGGTTAGGGTAATATACGAAAAATGACGAAAATTAATTAATCGGTTAAACGTTTAATCGTTTAATAAAAAATAAACGTACATATATCTCTCAGCAATAAAAACACAAAAAGCTGAAACTGAACTGAAATATTTACTGTTGTTTTATAAAGTGCTTGTTCAGGGTAATTCAAAGCATTCTGAAACTACTTATAGAATCATAAATTGGAATACAGTCAAAGCCTGGAATAACGAATGATATATTGTCAGGCCTATTCGTTATACCGAAATATTCGTTATATAGCAACACATTTATGTATGAAATCTCAATCATCTTTAGCATTTTTTTAAATTTTTGAAATTAAAAATTTAAAAAAGGACTGCAATAATAGTTTACACCTACAATAGAAGGTTCAGAAAAAGAACAATCTAAAATTATTTTCTAATATAGATTTTTTCAAAATTTTTGACATTATTCGTTATATGGAGTATTAATTTTAAGAAATATCCGTTATGTTAGGTTTACCTACAAACAATTAGGTCGTACGTTATATCGCGATTACGTTATACCTAGTATTCGCGTTACCGGGTTTCGACTGTATTAGGATTTTTGGGAGGGGTCTGAGGAGTCTTTCAAAAGAAAGTGTTGTTCAGTGGAAGTAAGCCCTTAGGGATAAAACAGATAAACGCAGTGTGATAAGTGCTTTACCGCTGAGCGACATTTTTTCGATGAAACTGATTTTTTATTTTCGTTATTTGTCTCTTTCGAAAAATTAAAAAAAAAGTTTATTTAATAAGAAATTTATAAAAATATTGTATTTTTTTGATGAAATTCAAAAGGTTTAACAGAGCTGCCACTTTCACTATCTGGTTTGGTATTTAGAGTTAAAATGTTGTTTTTTTTTTAATAAGGCTTTCAGAATCTTCCAGTATTCAAAATATGCGAGTTGGATTTCAGCAAAAAATAAAAAAAAGTACACTTTTGACAAAAGCACTTAAGTCGATTTTAAAAATTTTTTAAAAATTTCCGTAGTAATAAAATTTTGCATACGCATATTCCCATAAAATTGTAAATATTTTTTCTCTGTTTGTGATGATGCAAATAAGTGAATTCTTAATTGTTTTTAAATGTTTCTACTTAAATTCTACAACTTTTTCAAATTCTTTTTTTTGTGGAAAATTAACTTAAGTCAAACTAGCTGCAAAATGCCAGCAATTTGATGCAGTAAGTGTTTCTGGTTGATGCCATCAACGTGAACTATAAACTCGATTTCATTACAAAAAGTTCTCATATTTCAAGTTGAAAATAGCTTCACAAACTGAGATTGTTTGAAAGAAAATTATTTCTAAGAACCTAAGGCAATAGTTCAACAGAAAATTTTTCTATTTCGATAAACGTCTTTTTAAGAAATTAAAACAAAAATTAATGCCCTCATTTTGCAAAACACAACGTCTCACTTCAAATCATTTTTTTAAATCAATTTTGTAAATCACTTGAATAAAGTAGGTGATTGCTCGCGTTAAAACAGCTGTTCGTTATGTTATTTGAAATTTTATACATACAAATTAGAAATTCATAAATCACTGTACTGAAAAAAATAATCACTTGAGATGTTAAAATCATCACTTGAATTCTTTGAGCGTTGGTTTGAAATTTTTTCAAACTTAAATAGACAATTTATAACAAAAATAAATTTTATTTTTATTAATCAGTTTTTGAATTTTTTTTCTTAAAAATTGCGGCATAAACTTTTTTTTGCGGATTTAACATTGGTGTTGCCAATAGCAAAAAAGTAAAGATAAATGTAACAAAATAACTCATATCGTCCTAGTGTTCGATTTTTCGACACAAGTTTTTATAATTTTATTTCTTATTTTAATTAAGATTCTGAACTATTTTTTTTATTCAATTAGATAGCATAAGAAGTTAGCTTGAAATGTAAATACACAAGTTCTTACCCACTATATTTTGACATGTCACAAACGAAATGACAAACCACCATATATGGTGGAGGGTATAACAAATATTTTTGTTTTTTATTTTTTCAATTTGGGGTTAAAAAAACATGAATCTAAAGTCAAATTTTTTCAGAATTTTTGTTTTTGAGAAAGATGGTGTTCGATTTCTCTAATTATATATATTATAGAAAAATCGAACACCATTTTTCACAAAAACAAAAAATCTGAAAAAAAATTTGACTTCAGATTCATGTTTTTTTTTAACCCCAAATTACCTAAACTACCAAGTTTTATAAAGTTATAAAAAAATCATTGGGACGATATGAGTTAAACATAAACTCCATATATGCATTTATGCAGGTAACACTGAAATAATTTTCATTTGACAATTAAAGTGATAACGTAAAAGTCCAACGAAATGACGTAGCGATTTATAAAATTCGATTTTTTTACACTCGCGTTGGCGTTAGAAAGTGAAGTGTTGGCGAGGCGTTGAACGCAGGGGACTTACAAAATTTGGGCATAAGAATTTTTACACTGGGAATACTCCCTGCATAAAAATACAAACAATTACTAAGTAACAAAAACTTAAAAAAAACAAAAATTTGTATATTTAACGAAAATTTTGTTTTATTTTTGAATTATTTTCTTTGACATTGACCGAAATAGAGGGTATTAATATTTTAATCAATTAACCGAATTGAAAACACTAATTATATATGGAAGAGAGAAGTTTTTTTATTGGTATTTTATTTATTTATTTATTTATTTATTTATTTATTTATTTATTTATTTATTTATTTATTTATTTATTTATTTATTTATTTATTTATTTATTTATTTATTTATTTATTTATTTATTTATTGTCATATCCTGCACAACAAGATTTAATCTTATAATTACAGTACAGGAATTACCAAGCAAAAATAATAATGACAATTGTTAAAACATATTTAGAAATAGGTTGCAATTAGGTAAAATATTTTTAAAGCTTAAATTTAAATTACACAAGATTAAAAATAAAAATAATAATAATAATAATAATAATAATAAAAAATATTTAAAGTCAAACAGGAAAAGTAAGAAAATATCAAGAATAATTTAGAAAAACAAATTTTTTAAAATGAGTAACGTTGCTGTTAAGTTGTTGGTTTTGTAGAAGCATATTCCAGAGACGAATTGCATTTATATAGAATTGCCACTCAGATACTAGACAATGATGTCTTGGTAAAATAATCTTTTTGGCCCTATTAGACTGAGCAAAACGAAGTTTTTCATAGAGGTATAAAGGTTTTTGCGTGTAAATGATTTTATGTAAAAAGAGAAGTACTCTTATCTTCATAAGATTTATAAATGAAACACCAAAAATTTTCTTTGAGAAAGCCGAAGTTCCATCACGTCGCCTTAATCCAAAAACATAACGAACAATGCTATTATACGCCACGATAAGCTTAGATTGGCTTGCGGAGTCGCTATTGGCATAAAGTTCACAACCATACAATAACCCCGGAATCAGGTATGATTTGGCCGGCAGCAATCTAATTTTTAAAGGTGTAAAAGAATGGGCTGCCCAAAGTTGTCTTAGTTTCATGAATGTCTGACCCACTATTGTGTTAATATGGTTTGTCCATGTTAGACTAATATTTAGTATTAGACCAAGATTTTTAGCTGTTGGGACAATGTTAATGGTATCAATCAATGGTATATTTATACTTACAAAAAAAAAAAAATTGATTGCAAAAGTTTATTTTACCTAATAAAATTTGTTTTATGTATTAAAAGCATAACTTATATCGTATTTAATTCAATTAAAAATTTTGTTTCATCATACATATATTTTTTGCCTTATGATAGATAAAACTAAAACCAACTACCAAAGATATTTAATATCTTTTCATACATTATTGATTGATTTATAAATATTTACACACAGAAAATTCTAGTGCCAACCGCATTTAAAAATGTATTTTTGTTGAGACAGCCCATAAAATCGGTTAACACAACCAAAAGTGAAATGTGATTCTTATATATTTTGGTTATCGTTACCAAAATTCCGGTGTATTAACCGAATTCAACCGATTTAAATAGTAGTAGTAGCATTTCAGTTGGAAATTGACAAAATTTGTCTCTGTGTGTATAATGACATAGATTGATTTCCAACATGTAAGTGATTTTAAACTAATTTAAAATTATAACCTAATGTTCTGTAGATTTTAGTACAGATTTTTAAGTGTTTATCTACCATTGTAAACATGCAGTAGTAGTAGTACCAGTAGTAGTACAATGTTATACAGACTTACTTAGTGCCAATGTAAATGTTTGTTAGCACAAAAATGTAGGTTAAAACACCTGCAATCTGTATTAAGGTTAAATACAAATAAACATTTTCACTTTGCATGTTTAGTACACTTGCCAGTGGCGTGGGCTCGGCTCTCCAGAAATCATTTGAAAAAAATATTTTTTATGTAAATTTTTGTATATATTATTCGATCTATCTGTTTTAATTATTAATTTAATTTTATCAGGCTTGAGATCATAACTAAATGTTACTAATAAAAAGTAAACAATTTTTTCCATTTAATAAAAAAATTAGTGTTTACTATTCTCGAGCCTGATAAAATTAAATATATAATAATTTTTTTTTATTATGTTTACTATTTATACATACACGGAAAGTTAAAAGGGACCTATGGTCAAAAAATAAGTTTTATATAAAAACGACTTTGAAGTTAACAAGTTCATTTTGATGCGCCTAAACGCTTTTATGGCTTGAAACTCGTTACTCGGGGTTACTACGGCGTCTCTGGTTACAAATCTGGTATTAGATTTTGAAAATTCAAAATGATGGATCCAATATGGCGGTTAATTTTTTGTAATATTATTTTATTTGCTTGAGAGTAATCACTCAGGGGATTTCGGGGTCGCTGATTACGAATCTGGTATTTGATTTTGAAAATTTATAATATGGCGGACTTTTTGTAATATTATTGGCCCATTTTTAAAAAAACTTATCTGCCACATTGAATCCGCAATTTTGTATTTTTAAAACCTAATACCAGATTCGTAATCAGCGATTCCGAAAACCCCTGAGTGATGAGTTTCAAGCAAATTAGATCAATTGCAGAAAAATTTGTCACATATATTCTTTTTTTTATCAAATGTGTCTATCTTGAAGCTTATTTATGACAACATTAATGCAGTTATAAAGCTGCAATTCTATTGCATTAAAAGAGCGCGTTGAAGAATCACCAAAAAAGTAAAAATAGATTTTTTTCGACCCATACATAGGTCTCTTTTAACTTTCCTTGTCACATATACAATATAGCTCGTATTTTTTTGTTCCTTTAAAATTTTATTTAATGTAAATAAAATTGAAATTTGTAATTCCAACTGAATTTTAGCAGATTGCAGTGAAGCTTGCTGCAATTTTTGTATAAAGGACAATCAAGGAAATTTACAAAATTGTATTTAGCCGCTGCTCTCTATAGTAGTTCTTCCTTCAGAACGAAACCTCCTTACTTATTTCCATACTCGAAATATTATTTGGGTAAAAACAACCAAAAATATTCCTTCAAGGGGTTGAACCCGGTCAATTGGCCTTTTATTTGATTTAACGCCTCTTATCCTTTTTCTAGCATTTTCTAAAAAAAGAATAACAAAAGGTTGATTTACACGTGAACTACTCTTATATACTAATAGTACAATTGTGTGAGTGCGAGCAGGCTAAATAAAATCTAAATTAAATTCAGGTTTCCAAATTTTTATGAAATTTTGAAAATATGTTCAAATCATACTTGGGAATTTTTCATTCCCATTGAAATTTCATTACCATTAGTTGACACTAATACGAATGAAAAAGTTTCATTAACATTTAATAGTAATGAAATTTTTTCCACTAAAAAGTTCATTACTAATGCCAATGAAATAGTACAAATGCATAAAAAAACGAATTATAATTGATTGAAAATTATTAAAGTAGCTTTATACAGAAAATAATAATAAAAAAATATTAAATATTGGCACCCAAAAATTAATATTAACATAAATAATAACACATAAATAATGGTAATGTTTTATTTTAATTGGTACATTAGTAATGGTAATGAAATTCAAAAACATTGTCATTAATCAATAAAATAAGATCCTTAAATCATTATCATTAATTCAAGCAATGGTAATGAAATTTATTTTTTTACAAGTGTTATCAATGTAATGGTAATAAAATCATCAATTAATTAGTCCAATCAATGCATTAGTCCCATGAATAGTACAAATACACTTAAAATAGTTTGTAAGTTAAAATAACAGAACATGTCAGAAATGATATTTCTTAAAAAACCGGTCTACTTAATTAAATGATTTTTGTTATTTATTTTTAAATGTTGATAAATCAACTGACACATCCATATGAAACAAATGATATAATCAGTTAAAGTAATTGTCAAAATTTTACCTACCAATTCCTTAAAAAATAAATGTTTTTATCATTTATTTGAAATTGTTTCCCTTTTCGTATTTTTTGTTTTTTTTTGTTAATACAAAATGTATGTATGCATAGCTATAGACACTTTTTGTGTGAATGTGTTTGTGTATGTATGTGTGTTTATGAAGTTCTTGTAATTTGAATTGAAAATTTTTGTATATATACAACCAATTTAATTCTTTTAGTTTTCTTCGATCTTCTTGATTTGTGTAATATTTTTCATCGAGCCAATATTTGTATTTTTTATTTTTTATAAATAAAGGATCTTTGGCTCGATGAGAAATATTATACAACCAATTTAAATAAAAAAACAAATTGAAATTTTTTTGAATATTTTTTTTTTGAAACAGACAGCAAACAAAATATAAATTTGTAATAACAGTTAAAGGCACAAATGAACCACAAATTGGAATCGGTGATTCCAATATCACATAAAGTCTTAACTGGAATCCCCAAAATTTCAGAATTATGATTTGTTTTGTTTATCTCAATATATGTATGTATTAAAATTGCAAATATTTAATATACAACTTAGGCCCATTATTATAACATGCCATTAAGGTGCGTGTTAGTTAAAGGTGACTTTAGCTAAAGTGAGAAATTAAGTGACCTTTAATTAACTCGGTTATTACAACTTCCTTATAAAATACATTTTTTTGAAAATATGGCAACAAATATATAGCAACAAAGGCTATCGGCGTTTTGTAACGAAAACAGATCAGAGCCTCTGGTGGGAATTGAACCCACGACCCCCGCACTGATAAGCTAGCACGCTACCGACTAGCTTACCAGAGCGCTCATTTTTTATTAGTATATATATATGCCCTATTAATATATTATCAGATTTTATTTTTGAGTATGTTAAATTTTGTTATAAAATTTACCATTAGTTTTTTGTATTTTATTTTCCAGTTGTAAAATTGTATTCTTTTTATTTATGTATAAATGACGCATGCTATACCCATTGTATGCATTGTTAACCTGTTAGGTTTGTTTTTTTCGAATTTTATACAAATATTCCCTACAAATTGAAGTATATATATTTATAGCTGCTTAAAAATAAGAAATTTATAAAAATGCTGCCAAGTCTTCAAATTATTGGCTTTTCTCTTATAAAAGTGAACAAACATATTTGTCAGCAAAAATTTTAAATTATTTTCCTATAAAATACCAAAAAACGAAGAGCTTACTGTTTCCACTTACAAAGATACAGATTATAAGCAGTTTACCCGTTCATCTTACAAGTATGCTAGTTGATTGCAGAAAATGTGATATACTTAATTTTAAACCAAGAACGGTATAAAACTCAGAAAGAACAAAATGCAATATTTTTAGCTTCAACCTTAGCCTTATTAAGACTGTATTGGAAAATTTCGTTAAATTAAAGCGTATAGTTTAAGAAGCAGCTTAATTTAAAGTCAATGCTACTTTTTGTATTAATTACACTAACGACAAATTACTAATTTTTAAAAATTAACTTTTAGTGCTACCTCTAAATATAAACGAATTAAGCTGAAACTTAACACAAAGAGTTTTTAGATATTAAGGAATAGGGAGAATATTGTGGAGACTGCGAATTCAAACTTTGATATTTTTTTGGACCACTTTAATGTATACATTCACATTACAATCACTGTTCTTGGGCTAGAACCATAACTAGAAGCTAAGTATTTTTGTAAATCGGCTAAGAATTTCATGGTGTCACCTAAGAATTTTATGCTGACGGCTAAGTAGCAACGCATCAGCAGGGCAGCGAGTCTAGTATTGAACCTAATTTTTTTGGTACATCCTGAGTTTTCTACCGCCCTTGTTCAAACGATCTATACGAGTTTTAAAGAGTAAACGCGGATTTGTTTTGGTGTTCTTGATTGTGAAATAAAAAACGATTAGTCAGTTAATTGCATGCCTTGCGCTAAGAAAAGGTAAATGTAAACAATAAAATAAAATAAAATAAAATAAAATAAAATAAAATAAAATAAAATAAAATAAAATAAAATAAAATAAAATAAAATAAAAATGTAAATTTATAAAATACTTTACAAATAAAACTCAACCCCCCCCCCCGAAACAAAATTCTGGACACGCCACTGATACTTAAACATACATACCTTCCTACCAACATGCATAAAATCATTTTATTTTATGGCATAATTGTTTTAATGCTATTCCGACAAAAGAAAATAAGAAAATAAAATACTTAATGGTCTTTAGAATTTTGAAGAGTATTAATACATACATAGAATTTTGTAAATTTATAATAAAATTCCATTTTACTTAATGTGACCAAATGTAATTAAATAAAAGAGATTTACAACAGAGTGCGCCATTTTTTTATGTTTGTATGATAATATTAAACAACTTTAACATTTGTGAACTAATTTACTTAAGAACTCATGTTTTTGAGACGTCAATTTAATACAACTTTTACCGTATACCTTTATCTAAATGTGACGGCGTATATTGAAAAGAGAAAATAAAATTTATAAATTAAAGGAATATGAAAAATATTTGTTTTGTTGTGTTACCTCAACGTACATATCAACGTGCGGCGTTAACAAGAAAAATTTCCACATTTGGGGAACGGTGAAATCGCACAAGATACAGGAAATACTATTGCATGATCAAGGGATGACTGAAACTGATGGCGAAACTGTCGATGGGAAATGGCATCGGCGGATGTTGAATTACTTGAAAAAGGTCTGGACCGTGCACCATGTCACGCTGAAAACTAAACAATGCAGTTTTTGCAACAAAAAACTCTCTGGACATGTGATGTCAAAAATGCGACATTGACTTCTCACCCAGATCTCCAGATCTGACCCCTCAAGACTTCTTTTGGTGGGATTTTTTTTAAAACCAAAGATCACAGCAACAAGCCTCAGACTACTGATGAGCTCAATGCAAGCATTTGTGCAGCTTTGCCGCCCGAGATGCTCGAAAAGAGAAACCCAAATGAATTGATAAAGGCCAAATTAAATAAAAATATAACAAATACGGAATTCGGTTAATATACCCTCCCCCATATATACCCTCCCCCATACATCAGATTGTCATTCCTTTTATAGCATGTCGAAATATAGGATAAAGTATACGTTTATATACATTAACTTCATTTCATTTCACTTATTTATCATATTCGTGATCCTTATAAGATTTTAAGTCAATTTTGCGATGTCTGCCTGTCTATCTTTCTATCTGTCTGTTGAAATCTGTCTGTCTAAAACGGCGTGAAATCGCAAGCCGTGGTGCTCATTTGTACATAAATTAATGGACATCCTCCCGAGCAGTTTGGTATTGAGAATGAGCAAAATCGGTCCAGCGGTAAAAAGTTATCAGTGAAAATGTGAAGGTATATCGAAATTTTCCCTACAAATTGGTGTATTTTAGTACAATTTCAAAGTAGCGAATGGTATATCAAAAATTTTTTCATATTCCTTCAACAGTCGCTCAGAAGTGAATAGTATTTTATATTCACCTGAAAAATTTGTTCACCCCTAATAGTTTTTTTACCCCAAAAATTTTTTTCACCTCAAAAATATTTTGCACCAAAAAAATTTGTTTCTATATCCAAAAAAATTGTTCACCCCAAAAAATTTTTTCATCTCGACCATTTCGTTCTTAATTTGTTTACATTTGCAAGGATGATAAGCTTGCACTTAAATACTTTTTGTGGTACTATTAGCACCTTAAAAGTGCTATGGTACTTTTTTGACTAATCTAATACTATTCAAAAATATTTTCCCTCTTATTATCTTTGAATTTATAAAAATTTTTAAGATATAAATTCTTTTAAAGGCTGTTTGATAGAAAATATTTTTTTTCGGGATCATATAGTTGGTACTATAGTGCCTCAATTTTACTTGTATTCTTAGTACAATATTAAAGTTTTTAATTTCCATAACATGGTACATAAATGTAGTTTCAGATATTTCAAAAGTGTACTACACTAAAAATGGTTTGTATGTTAAAATAGCAGAAAATACCATTAAAAAGAAATGATATTTCATTTATACCCGTTCTACTTACAGAGAATAAAATTACAAAATTCTGGTTGTAATATTGAACATCTTTCATACAATATTTTTGTAAATACAATAATAATATTTTTGAAAGACAAGGAAGTTCATGCATTAAAAATCGCGGTTTTTGCTCTAAAAATATGTATCAAAAATTTGAAAACATGCAGTAAAAATTAAAAAAATATGCATTTAAAAATTGATTTATTTTAATATTTATTCATAAAAAAAAAACATAAAAACCAATAAATTCAATCTTATTGTGTAAAATATTTATACGTACGTGTAAAATAGGAGAAAAGTGTGAATTTAAACTTAATGTACAGATTTGTTTACATAGTAATAGGTGCAAATTAAAAGCTGCCAATTCTTTTGCCGAATATTCATTTTGTATTGTGATATATTCAGAATAGTTGCAAATTTAAAAGCTGCCAATTTTTTTGCCGAATATTCATTTTGTATTGTGATATTTTCAGTGGAACATAATGTAAAAATGCCACTAATATTTTTTAAAGTTTAAATCCATTTTTTTTTAACAGCATCCAGCGTGATTTTGCTCACCGATTTGACTTTCCGCTTCATTAATTTTAACCACAGCGTCATAGTTTGACTTGTGTGCTCAATGATTTAAATCCCTGAAATTTAGAGATTGTCTCAACGATAAATTTATTATTTGAATTTACATATACTAGTTGAGCTTTAATGTTTGATATATTCACAATATTTTTGACTTTTTTTAATGCAATAGAATCATTTTCGTTAAAAGACAGCACCAAATTTTTAAATTCGTTAAAATTTTTCGCATAGAAGCCAACTGCATCCAAACATGTACCCCATCTGGTTATTGTGGGTGGTAATGCCGTTATCGATACCCAACTGACTATCGTTACCCCTAAAATAAAGTTACCGAAATTGTAGAAAATAGCGTTACCCTTACCGATAACCGCATTTGTTTCGGTTACCATCCATGTCTTTTTCTACTTCGGCATCTAAAATGCCGATTGTGGTCTTTTGATTAGCACGGTCACACAAATTAATGTGTTTCTGACTCTTAAGGTGCTTGTATTCTTGGAATTTTGTAGCAAAATAAATAAGTACTTTATTTGCTGCAACTAAAAATCATTAATAAACTGAAAATATCACAATATTAAAAAAAAAAAAAAACAGAAATAATGTTTTTTGAAAATATGCAAAAAACATGTATTTTAAACAAAATATGCAAAAACATGCATTTTTATCAAAATATGCAAAATTATGTACTAACAAATCCATGCAATTTTTAAGCAAATTCGATGATTCGCGAAGATAATTACTTTTTGTTGTGCTCAGGCTAACAACAATGTATTTACATGAACCCCTTGCCCTGGTCATTACCAATGGAATTTGTAAATACAAAAAACTTTTTGTTATTTTTTTGTAACTTAAATTTTTATTTTCAAAGAATTGTTGTATGAAAAATAACAATTTACATTTCAAACAAAAAATTGTTAGAAATTGAATTTGAATTTTAACAAATATTTTTAATTACTTAAAATTTTGTGATACTTTTTTCTAGGTACTTTTCATTTAAATCAAACGGTTTTTGTTATTTAAAAATAATTAAATGTTGTTAAAACAACTGACACATCAGATGAAACAGTTAAAAATATATCTTAAAATTTTACCTACCAATTCTATCGTGAAAGGACTTATTTGTGTGTGTGTATGTGTATATGAAGTTCTTGTAATTTGAATTGAAATAATTTTGTATATAAACAAACAATTTATATAAAAAAGCTGGAATTTTTTGGAAACAGACAAATTTCCGTTTTGTGGGTAAATTTTTATTAAATTTAAACCAAAGAGAAAAAAAATAAATAGAATTGAAAAAAAACGGTAAATGACAGTAAATCATTTTGAACAAATGTATAAAAAAGTAAAAAACACAAAAAACATTCACAAAATATGTTTATAGGATGAGCGAATCTACACCCACCAAAAAAAATCCGTAATGACAACTGAAAATTGTGGTGATATTAGCGGTATTTGTTTTTATCAACACATAACTGCTGACGTGTAGTACAATGAAATTAGTTGAAAAAATTAGTAGCCGTTACAAAATTTTAGTAAACTTTTTGTAAACTGGAACTTGAAATCGATCTGCTAAAATCAGCAACAAATTTTACTACATATTAGTGAAATAAGTTCTAATTAACAAAAATATTTGTTATTTTAATTTATAAAAAAAATTATTAAAAATGCGCATATTAACTGAATTATTTTTAAATACACTTGTTGCGTAAACACTTGTTGTCGAGAAACAATATATTTTTATTTTATTTACTTTTTTTTCAAAAAATATTGTAGACAAAAATTAAAATGGTAAAAACAAAAATGAATTTATCATTTTATTTTAGTTTGATAATATTTATATTGAAAAATATTTTTCGAGTAAAATTTTTGTATTTTAAAGTAAAATTTTAATTGTTTTATGAGCTGATCCTTAGAATTTTTTAGTGCTCTTATAAGTGGCTGTCCCATTTTTGGACATAATCTATGTAATATTTAAAGGCAATTTAAGTTTGTAGGTGTACGTTTTAATTAAAAATAACATTTCCTTTAATATCTGATTTTTAAAATAAGTATTTTTTTTTTAATTTCAGCAACTCGGTTTTCAAAAATTTGTAAAATGATTTCTGAAATTAGCAACAAAAATTAGTAAAAAATCTGTAACTTGTAAAATGTAAACAGCGAAAAAATATACTTAACAATAATTTTTCTACTAAAAACAGTAAATTGGCATTGAAACTCATTTACAAATTTGTTTACTAAGTTTTTTCTGAGTGTACATTTGACTGATTAAAAAACAAAAAAAATACAAAAAACTGAACCAATTTCAATTAAATGTGTAAACATTTATTTTTACGGAATTGGTAGGTAAAATTATAACATTTAATTTTGTTTTTAGGTGTGTTGTTTAAATAATATTTGAAAATAAATGACAAAAATCATTTGATTTTAATGAAAAGTAAGTAAATTGGGTTTTAAATGATTTCTTTTAAATTGTATTTTCTGTTTTTAAACTATTTTAAGTATCATAGTCCCCGTTTTGGTTTGGGAGTTGTGACTGAAAAATTTTCCTTCATAAAATTACAGTTGGTCACATAAGTTTTGCTTAAGCATATATAATCATATCTCTTGTATAATTCACCTTAATATTATTTAAAGAATGCGATTTTATATGTGGCATAAGAAAAATGTTTATTTTTTTTCTTTTTAGTTTTCGTTAGAAAATTCCTAGTAGTATTAAATAATGTAATGTTATTTCCTATGGCCTGTTGTTTAGCTTAATAATAATGTTGAAATTTATATACTTGTTGTTTGTATATAAACTGCATATTCTCCTTAAAAGGTGTGTTGTAAGTAGGACAAATTCAATTGTTCGTTTTACAGGTATAGTATCAGCAAACAATATGCACTGCCGGTCTTATAAATGCAGCTGTTGGGTAAGTAAAGTACATAATACATACAACATATTTTAATTGTTAGCATGTACAAACATGCATACATTTAGTTGTGTAAATCGTGTATTTTTGGGTTAAATCCAAAAACACTAATACATGCTTACATCCATTAAAACCAACATATTCTGGCTATTCTTAACTTACTAAAGCCCCATTAACACAATCTTCAGTTAACTACTAACTAAGATTTGAAGCGACACATTTGTTGTTGTTTACCATAAAAAAATATCAATTTTATTTTTAGTTGAATTTTTTACCGGACATTGTGTTCCCGGGCATAAGGGTGCTTAGGTTAAATAACAGAGATTTTTAACTGAATTAAATTGAAACTTCTGTTTAAAATCAAATTGCTTAGAATTTTTAATTAGTGTCAGTTAGTTAATGGTTCCCTATAGGGATAAATATACACTAGTTTATGTAGTATATATTCTACTATTGCTTGGCTGGTGTTTTATATGTAGAGGATATAACAGAGACAAACAAAATCTCTAGTGTGGTAGAGGTTTATGTGTGAAATTCTATAGCAACACTAAGCAGATAATTGTGTTTAATACAGATAGTTTCAAAAAATTTCTTCTATATATTTTAATTTTGTTTTTCGAAACTTTTATACTAATTTTTAAATATCACTAACGCCAGTTGTTTTTTAGGTCATATATAGAGTTAAATGAGTTTTTAATTGCTTTGTGTGAAAACTTATTTGTCATAAGGAAAATTATACGCATAATTATAACATACATAGATTTAAAAGTAAAAAAAAATCAATAATGACAGACAAGCGGTCGGAGCATATGTCATGTAAGACGACATGTCGCCGAACTAATCCTAAAGAACATGTCAAAGAATTAAATCTATTAAACATGTCACCAAATTTACATCAAGTTAAACGTCATCGAACCAATTGAACATGAAATTTTATAATTTTTTTCATCATATATGTTCATAGATCGTCATATCGTCAATTATTGGTGAGTATACGTAACAATTATCTTTGTACTTTTAACACCAGTATTTTTATTTTTTTTTTAAGTTTTCCATGGAATGTGGCCAAAAAAGAGGATGGGTACAACAGAGTAAGAGTACATTCAATATAGAGCCAACAAATTGGCGAGCATAAACGGCTCCAGAAACGTCACGATCGCTTAATAAAACTGTTTTTTTTTTCTAATTTCTATTAATTTTATAGTACTTTTTATAAGATTTATTTATTAATTCAGTTTTTGAAAAATACATTTAATTTACTTAAAGTATTTTTAAACTAAATGAAATAACATCATATATGTATTATTTTGTTTCTATTTTTTATTTTTAAAAATAAGATATTCTTTAAATATTCGAAACTTGGTCGTCAAATGTTCATTAAAAATTCCTAATTTTTTTCAAAATGTACACTCACTATATAATTTCGGACTACTGATTTTGCATTATATTCAGCCCATTTTGTGGTTTATTTTCAATCAGTGTTTAATTATCCACAAAAGTAGTAAAACCAATCAAAAGTCGTTTAAAATAACCATCAAGTTTTAACTGACAAAACGTAGAAAAAAAAGGATTTTTGTGGTTTGTTTTTCAAATTGAACATTATTTTTAATTGTATATAATTTTACAAAACACAACACACACAGATGTATATATTTTTATTTTCTATGTGTGTGTCTATATTAAAATATTTTTTTTTAATTTTTATTGAAATAATTTTGAATATGAACAACCTATTTTGGTAAAAAAAACAAAAAGGAATTACATGCATTTCTATTTTTAGAAACACAAAACATAAAATTTTACATTTAACAGAAAATATCAACTCCTACTGAATGTCTGTAAATTTTTATACTTTGTTTTTTGGATGACTAATTCAATAGCTAAAAATATATTTCAATGAATTTCAATAAATTCTTCATTTAAAAACAAACTCTATGTATTACTTTTGAATAAACTACAGTCGGTAAAGGAAAATATATTGTGAGTGTGTGAATTCTTCAGCAAAATGTCAATAGAAGTATATTTACATTTAGTTTTAATAAAAAAACAATATTTTTGCTGAAAATTTTTTTTTGATATTCTGAAAAGAACTCATATTTGACCATATATGAACATTGATACACTCAGAAATTTGTAAACGGGTTTTAATGCCACTTTACTATTTTGTACTGATTTTTAGTAAAAAAAAATATTATTTGGCAAATCTTTTTGCTATTTACATTTTACAATTTACAGAGTTTTTACAGAATATTTACAAATTTTTGTTGCTTATTTCAGAAATCATTTTACAAATTTTTGAGAACCGATTTGCTAAAATTGGCAAAAAAATTACAAATTCAAAAAACAGGATATTACAGGAAATGTTATTTCTAATTAAAACTTACACCTACAAACTTAAATTGCCTTAAAATGTTACATTAATTAAAAAAAGGATCGGAATGAATATCCGACTCATGTCTAAAAATAGGACATCCACTTAAAATAGCACTAAAAAGTTAGTTCTAAAAATCAGCCCTAAAACAATTAAAATTTTACCTTAAAAGTTAAAAAAATATTGACTAAAATATTTTACAAAACAGAAATTACCAAATAAAAACAAAATGATTAATTCGTTTATGTTTTAACAATTTTGAAGATGTTTAAGCCTTTGATTTTGTTTTTAATTTTGTATAAAATATTTTTTGAAAAAAATAAATAAATTAAAAAAAATTTCTCTTAATAACAGCAAAATTTTCAGTTGCCATTACAGACTTTTTTTGGTGAGTGTATATGTCCAGTATATATGCCCATATACCGTCTAATTAGGGATACGTGCACATATGGAATAATATATGAACCCATATATTACCATACATGAACATTTTCAGCTGTGCAGTAAATTTTATAAAAATTTTATAATTAAATAAAAAGCTTCATTGGCTAAACATAAAGGAAATTTCTATTGATTTTATACAAAAATTCATTAATATTATAAAGTTAAATTTTTCAATCGAAATGGTTGGTTTTTTCTGGGACAAGTGCTACCATTTCAACTGATCCATCGATTCCCAATGTTTATACAATATTATAAGTTTTATATGATATATATTTTACTAGTTAAATGCTTATTTTAATACTACTAACTATTTAATATATTAAATTCAATAGAATTGCCATACATTTATAATAAATATTGAAATAAAACATTTTGTAGTAAAAACTATACCTCATAACAATGATTAAATAGTTCCCCACATGCGTGTAGTTGTTAAAATAATATGAATGGAATGCTGTGTCCAATATTTGCTGTGGACCACAGCACGTATGAGTATTTTTAATTAAATTATTTGTGCTGTTTAATCAATTATGTACACGTGTTACTACAACTGCAGGAATGAGAATAAAAAAAAAACGGCCCAAGCATACATAAAATACATACGCACACACACACAGTTTCGTATTCACATACACTGTATAATATTTATTACAATTGGGATGATATATAAGAGTTGAGTTCCACATTTGTTAAAGAATTTGTATAGTTTTGAAAAAATTGTGTACTAAAAATTTGCTTTTTTGATATCAAATTTTAAGAAAAGAGAAAAATGAAAATAAGTGATCATCCCTGTTATGAACATTCTTGATTATCAATATCTAGTTTATGGCGAAAATCGATTTTTATATAAATTATGTTTGAGGAATTTAAAATGTAGGCAGTACAGTTTGGGGCAAAAACCATCTTCTGATTCTATTGCGCTATAACTTTTGTTTAAAGCGACACTTGTTAGATTTTTAACTAATTATGTTTAATCGCGCTTTTTAATTTTTTTTTCAATTAATTGAATAAAAGGCTGAGTTTGTTCGCTGTTCCAAAGAACTGTTTATAGGACCACTGCCTGTTCTTCCCATTCTAATAACGGTTCGAGCATCGATGATTTTTGTTTTAGTTTGTCACAAAAGCAAATGATTCTCTGGAACCTGTTATAGAACTGGATACGAATAACTGATTTTCACGACATTCAGCCGTTGAAATATTTTTTTTTTGGTTTTTACCCTTGATTGGCTCTACATCGCCCATCCCAAACCGCTGTTTTCAGGTAGTAGATATTTGGTACGTATATTTTTCCTCCGGCGTAGACATCCGATAAGGTGGAACTTTTTTCGTGCAGTTTACCTAAAGAGAAAAGACCTTTACGGGCTGTTAAAACCACTTCTGGCAAGACAATATTTTACATATGCCCACCCTGGAGTATAGACTGTTAATGTACTTTAAGAATTTTTTCAGGTAGCCAGAGAAAACAACCGAATTTCTTGCCAAACGAATGGGTCGGTTGGAGCTACTGACATATTTGTTGGTGGCAACCGAAATATGGTTAATAAAATAGAATTTCGGTTACTGCATATAATAATTCATTTGGAAAGAAATTCGATTGTCACAATGAATCTGTTTTCCCAGTAAACTTGGCATAAATGGAGACTCAAAAGGGCAAAAGTGATCGTATTCACGGCCTACCCAAACCAGGTTGTCTAGGAAGCTGACATTTTAAATATATGTTCATCTGGTATTTTCGTCAGAAATTTTGTAAAAATGGGGCTAAAATGATTGTAAGCTTATTACTTGATACTGTTTATAAGCTTATTACTTGCTATACTTAGAAAAAAAAGTTGGCAGAAAAATTTTTAAACGGTTTTCAATCCCACTTTATTATTTTTGTACTGATTTTTAGTAAAAAAATTATTATTTAGCAAACTTGTTTGCTATTTACATTTTACTAATTACAGAATACTTACACATTTTTGATGCTAATTTCAGAAATCATTTTACAAATTTTTGAAAACCGATTTGCTAAAATTATCAAAAAAAATTTACTAATTTTAAGAAGGGAATATTAAAGGAAATGTTATTTCTAATTGAAACTTTTGCCTACAAACTAAAATTGTCTTAAAATGTTACATAGATTAAAAAAAGAGATCGAAAGTGTAGATACCAACTCATGTCTAAAAATAGGACATCCATCTAAAATAAAAAGTCCTAATGGCTCGGTTCTGTAAAAGAAGAATTAATAAGAAAAATGTTGTTTTAATTCTAAAAATCAGCCCTAAAAAGAATTAAAATTTAACCTTAAAATTAAAAAATAAATTAACTAAAATATTTTTCAAAACAGAAATTAACAAATTAAGACAAACTGATAAATTCGTTTATGTTTTAACAATTTTTAAGCATTTGATTTTTTTTTTATATTTTGTCTAAAATTTTTTTTTGGAAAAAATAAAAAATTTGTTGCTCGATAAAAAAAAAATAAATTTGAAATTTTGTACTAATATTAATAAAATATAGTAATTCCAATAATCCACTTTACAAAAAGTTTACTAAAATTTAGTAGCCGCAGCTAATTTTTTCCACAAATTTCATTGTACTACACGTCAGCAGAAAAAAAAATACCGCTGGGTTCAAATTAGCAAAATTTCCCATAATAACAGCAAAATTTTCAGTTGCCATTACAGACATTTTTTTGGTGAGTGTAAAGAGCTTTTGTACTTGTGTATTTTTGAAATTTATAAAAAGAACATAAAAAAGTGGTGCAAATAGCGAAATCTTCCCCTTATTCATGCAACCCAAACAGCTGGAGCTAGAATCTTGAAATTTTACATGTAGGGTGCTACTGCGGCATACACATCAAAAAAGCAGTTTTTCGGGGAAGGCCAAAAAGGAGAGATTCTCCTCCTTGATGGCTTTCGCAAACCCCTCTGTCCTGAAATTTAAAATGCTTTTCCATGGAGTATGTGTTAATTAACCGATAAGTTTATTTTTGAAATTATTGCCAGGAACGTAGTAAAAATGGGAGTTCAAAAATGGACAATTTCTTCGTCTAACGGTCTGCTCAAACCACTTGCACTACACTCAAAATATATTTGCTGTTATTGACTGAAGTTTATTTAAAAGTAAAATGATGAATCAATTGAATTTCATTGGAATATATTTTTTAACTATTTGAATCAGTGCTTCAAAAAACAAACTTTCAGTAATAGTTAATGTTTTCTGTTAATTGTAAAATTTTATTTTTTTCTGTTTCTAAAAATACACTCACAATATTGTTTGAATTAAAACAATTTAAAATATATTTATTAGAGTAATAGAAAATGTAATCAAAAAAGGACTACTGATTTTTCATTATAATTGTAGGCGGTGGGATGTAATAATATTTAAACAACGATGTATCCTTTAAAAAATAGATATTTATTTATTATATTTAATCTATATCACGTTAACAAATTTAATGAATAATAAAATGGCAGACAAGCAAACAGTGCTAACATCAATGGAATGTAAAAATACTGAGTGTTGGATACTATCGCGATTTGCAACCGGGCTTCTACAGACGAAAACATTGTGCTGTAACAATTATATTCAGCCGATTTTATTTTTTATTTTAAATAATTGTTTAATAATCGTCAATAGTAGTAAAAACAAACGTTTAGAATAACCATTAATTCAAATAGATATACACACATAGAAAATTAAAATATATACATCTGTGAATAACAAGGCAATAATCTATTAGTTTTGTAATTGAGTCAATTACAAAATTATCAGTATTTAAACATCCACACATAATAGTTATAATTGATAATTTTTTTTTTTAATTTAAAATTACTTTTTTATTAAACAAAAATTTTAATTGGAGGAATTAAAGAGATATTTTTTTATTATTCTTTCAAAGCAAAGCTAATAAAAATTTTATATTTTATTAAATGTTTTTTTATTTTATATTTTTTTTTTTTTGATTTTTGGGAAATGATTTTAGTTTTTATTTAATTTTTAATCTTAAATAGTACAAATTTATAACAGTAAAAAGTACTTGAGTTTTATCTTTGGTATCCTTGATTTTGATAAACACACATACACACATTTTGAGTTAGTTCAATTTTGTGAGTTGTTTTTGTTTGTTTGTTTAACTAACTGCAAATGTAGCACATGTTGCTTCTAATTAATTTTATTTATTTTTTATATTTTGTTCATTTACATTTTTTGTATACTTTAATTTAATTAACTCTTGTTCTTTATTTTTTAGATTAAATCTTTAATTGGCAAAGATTTAATCTTAATAGCTTTAAAAATTTCTTTTTATAATGTTTACAAATTTATTTTTCACTGCATAGTTTTAACTTTATTTTTACTTAAATAATTCACTGTTGTAGTTTCGTTTTTTGCTGTTGCTCATTTTTTATTTTTTTATTTTTATTTGGTTTTTGTTTTACTTCCTTTTCAGTGTGTGTTTGTTTTAGTATTTGTACTTGAAAATTCAACACCATAACGCAATTGTATAAAATTACATGAAAACTCCATTAAAGTTGTATTTGTACGTAGTACTATGTATGCAGTTGTTTTAACATATTCTTAAAGAAAGTTTTACTGTATGTTTGTTATTGCTGTTTTATTTTCTGATAAAAGTTATCATTGAGAGTGCACTGAAAAAAATAAAATGCAGTTGTAATTAAAATATTTGTTTAGCTTATTAAAAACTATAGCTTTTTCACTTATAAATGAATTTTATTTACCATTTTTAAAATAAAATAATATAATAATATAGTCAAAGTGTTAATTAAAAAGGTATCTGAAAATCTTTAAAATGTTGGTTTAAAAATGTCAATCAAATTAGAAAGAAATTGGATGATACAACAACAAAAAATTCGTATTGAAAAAGTGGTCTTCAAATCTTAAATAGCAAAGTCTTATCAAACCAATTGTTTTAAAACTCTTTTTGTAATAAATTATTTTCAGTCCAGAAGAATGTAAAAGTTAATAGTGGTAATATTAACTCTGACAAGCGGACGTTGGAGAACAAGAAAACTCAAACGTGGGAAGTAGTAAAGCCAAATCAAGTGTAACTGGCAGCCCCAAAGGCAGTAGTGAGAACAAATCAGTTAAAACTGTCAATTCCAAATCAGAAAAGAGAACCCAAAACTTTTAGACCAAAGGGAAACAAATCGAAGAATAAAAAGGAAACTACCCTCCTAGTGAAGACAATTAATACAGGTTTTGAGTCCAGTGTGACAAGTATGTCTTCAGCTGGGAAACCACCTGGATAAAATGAAAAAGCATAGTGGGGAAAAGTACGTCCAAAGACAAGGAATAGAAGGAAGCCTGCCCGGGCTGATGCACTTGTTATTATAACTTCAGGAGACAAGTGAAAGGTGACCCCAAGCTTAATGTCCTGAGTCAAAATGTTAAGAACATTAAGAAAACGGAAAAAAATTAGATGCTTCTCGAGCTAAATAAACCTGCCTACCAGAATACTTGTGAATTTAGGCACCAAATTGAAGAAGTCCTTGGCACAGTCGCTGAAGTCCGTGCATTGACACAAGAGGTGGTTATCGAAATTAAGGGTATAGATGAAGTTCCTTGTAGGTAGACATTTTTGAAGTCTTGTAAACAAATTTTGAGGAATTCAGGTCTCTGCAGCCATCTTCAATGCGGGCAATGAGAAGGGCTAATACCATTGGATTAAGTGCAGTCTTGGGCAGTGAACTTTTGAAGACTGCAAAGAATCGTATAGGTTTGGTTTTTTTGTCGAGTACAGGAAAAGATGCTACAAATGTCGGGATTACGGCTATACGGCAGCCGGATGTGAAAGTCCATATAACTATTAAGATATATGATTTCGTTGTGGTGGTGAGGGGTACAAGATTAAAACGTGTGTGAAGTATTCAAAGTGCTTGCTCTGTAGAGGGTCTGCGGCTAGGAGTGATCATAAAACAGGAGCCAACTACGCTGCGGGAGTTCAGGTCAGATTTATGGGAGTTTTCCAGATAAATTGAAACTACTTCGAAGCAGACCAGGAGCTATTAAAACAGAGTGTTTGGGAATTGAATATACACTCAAAATATTATGTAGTTCATTGTTTGTAGTGTATTCAAAAAGTTTTATTTTTATTTTTCAAAGAAATATCTATTTTAACTACTTTAATACATTTTTTCGTAGTAATTTACTATCATTTAACGATTTTTCAGTTTTAGTTTCATTTATTTTTTTCATTTGTTTGAAATATTATAAAGATTTTCCCACAAAACGGAAATTTGTGGTCTATTTTTTTGTTTGCTATCTGTTTCAAAAGAAAATATTCAAAAAAAACTCCAACTTGTTTTTTATATAAATTGGTTTCAATTAAAATTACAATAACTTCATAAACACACATACATACAGAAACACATTCACACAAAAGTGTCTATAGCCGTGCATACATACATTAAAAAAAAACAAAAAAATACAAAAACAGAAACAATTTCAAATAAATGATAAAATCATTTATTTTTAAGGAATTTGTAGGTAAAATTTAAACATTTATTTTTACTGATTAATCATTTGTTTTTTTATGGATGTGTCGGTTTTTTAAACAATATTTAAAAATAAACAAAACTGAAAACGGCGGCTTTTTCTCGCGAATATTTATATACAGCTGTTATATTCCCCCGAGATATAAAATTAATGATTTCAAGGATATTATCGGAAGCTTAACATCGGACGCTATTGGAAGAACCCCAGTGCACAAGTTGGAGACCTTAATGCTTGGGCTACGGAATAGGGCTATCGAAGACCAAATACAAGACGCGGAGTTCTATTGGAGTCACTCGGTGTGCTTGACTTCGTGCTAATGAACTCTGGAAGTGAGTCAACTTTCAACCGCAATGGGAGAAGTTCAATAATAGATATTGGATATTTCATTTGCAATCTAATTAATTGGTTTATGTGAGACAGGCACACACATAGCGATCATTGTGCTGTTGTCATGGGGATAACTAATTCAATAACGACTACAGCAAACATCAACAGTCGGAGTATAGTGGGCTCGACGGCCAAAACTTTAGACAAGAAAATTTTCGATGTGCACATTAGAAACAGTTAATTGGCGAAATTACCTAAGCGTGCAGTTGCTGGCGAATAGGAAACACGGAATGCATAAGCCACCGGTATACTGATGGAATGAGAAAATTGCTCAACTTCGAAAGGACTGTATGTATATAAGCTAGAAGAAGATACGTTAGAACACGTGGTAAACAGGGGATTGATCTACATCACGATGTGCTAAAAGCCTAAAAGAGGCCTTTGAAATGGCAATTCGGCGAATTAAAAGAAATTGTTTCTTGAATATATGTGACGAAGTTGAGAACAATCCATTTTCTGAAATAAAATAAGAATGTCATTTAAAGGCCTAGGAAAATAATATCAAGCAGTTTCAGCAATATCTATTCAAAAATATCTGTTATATTTATATGTTAAAAAAATAAAATCTCCCAAAATTTGACCTTTGACCTTAAACAGTGGTAATTTAGTATATATCCTTTTTGCCATAATTTAAAGAATTGATGTATTTTATATTGTTTTGAAATACTTCGGCCAAAAACCTATGGAATTTGTAAAAAACAAATGGAAGACTTGCCTAAAAGCTAAAAAAAAGAATACCTACATTTTTTGGTATTTTTAATACGCCGTTGATTTTTTAAAATTTTATTAAACAAATATTTTAAAATATTAAATTGGAGATTGGAAACCAGTGTTTAAACAATTTGATCTAGGTGGAATTAATTTAAAATTATAAAAAACACGGAACGAACTATAGTGCTCACCTTAGTACATTGTAGATTAAAGAATATAAAAATGTTGTTGTAGTAGATAATTTCAATAAATTTTAAAATTTGTGATCGAATTCGTGATCAAGTGGCCTGTAAACTTGGCTGTTTTTCATTAGAAAGATAATTTACAGCAAATTACGGTTCTTTAATAAGTTTAATTCATTTTAAAATATAAAAATTTATGAGAAACTCAATAGAAGGTCATATTTTCCTATTGTAAAACCTTTTTTAAACTTTAGGGCCGATGCGGCACCTCTTTCCGATGTCCGATTATTCAAATTTTTTACAAAACGTAATGTCACAACCAAAGGAACATTTCTAGGGGCGGGAATGGGAAATAACTTACATTTCTTGGAGCACCCTAATATTTATACATTATGGGTCTTAGATCTAAATTTCATATTTTTACAAAAGGAATAACAAATTGATATACTAGGACGGTCCCAAAATTAACCGACCTAACAACAAATTTGGGAAACATTTTCTTTATTTCTCAACATTACCAACTTTTAGTTCGATATATTTTTCACAGCGATATGCACTAGCTTCGATACCTTTTTTTTAGTCAGAATTCTCTATCTCATATGATGTGACCAATTTTTTATATGTTTACAAATTCACTGAGATCGTTTAGTTTTTTTAATAATTCTTCATTAACATAACCGAGCCATGGGGGCCCTTACGTGGTTAATTAAAGGTACTATCTAAATAAGAAACTTCTAAATGAAAATAAAGCTTATTCATACAATATATAAATATGCAGATAATAATATTTACATATATGAGATCACATTTTTAATAAGAAGTATATAGTGTACGATGGCTCCAAGAAGAAAATAATACTAAACAACGTGGCTCCCTGAAACCTTAAAAAAGTTTTATAAAACTGCCATTTATCACCAAAGTAATTTTTTTTTTCAAACTACTGACGCCAGGACCAACCTGGTATATACTTACTATATATGGTGGAGAGTATAAGCAACTTTTTTTAATCACTGTCCTTTCCGGAACTTAAACTAGAAAATTTTGAGTACTGGGCTACCAGCCTACCCACATTACATTCCAAACGCTTATAAACTTTGATGGGTAATTTGAAATGAAAATGTTTCTAAGAAAATTAATATACCCATTCAAAAATTGCGTTTGTAGTCAATATAATCCACAATTCGTTGAGTTCTACTGACTAATGGCATATTTTATTGGGTAATCGTATTTGTAGTTCCCATTTTTGAATATCGACTATTTTTCAATAAGTTTGATTGTATGAATTTTGTAGTATATGCATTAAAAAAATTGATTTAAAAAGGGTTAGAAATAACAATTATTTGTTAAAATGTTTGATTTTTTAGTTCCTTTTCCTAATTTTTAATTCACAATAAAATATTTTTGTTTTATTATTGAATTAAATTTAATTATAAATAAAACATCGTTCTAAGAAATACATTTTAATGGTTTTCATCGAATTATAACCAATCGTTTCTCTGAGTGTATATAAATTAAGATACTAAATTGAAGCAGCACAAGTTTTCATATCGGTGCCATAAGTGGGAGTGTGTGTGTGTTTGCTACAAAATAATGCAAAGGTGGAAGTTCTTTTTTTAAAAGATTTCAATTTATTTAAATGCACAAACATATTAAAATATCAAGTAACTAAATATATTTAAGATAACACGTCATTATCATCAATGTCATTGAATGCTATTAAAAATAAATTTTGAAGATAAAACAATACACGTAACAAGATTGTGTATAAATATAACTTTTAATGAGCAAGAGACTATATAAATAACACTACACTACAGCTAAAATGTTAACAACTGAGATATTTTGCCAGATAATATAGCAGCCTAGCTAAAAATCATTACAATTTGCTTTGTTTTTAGTAAATATACGGGAGTTGAAAGCTCTCTGTAAACTAACAATAATTAAACAAAACACCGCCGATAGCCTTTGCTATGCCTTACCAATACCCACCCGGGTGACCATTTCGGTTTTGTTTCTTTAATAACTTGGTTAATTTTGCTTCGATCTAGGGGAAATTTTGACTCACTGAACAAATTGTCGAGAAATTTAGAATTTCGCAAAAACAAGATAATATTTTTAATTTTTTAATATATTTTTAAGTTGTTTTCAATTTTATTTCGTGGTTTACCAATATCCACCCGGGTGACCCTTTATGAAATCACAAGAAAATTGAACATATTTATTTAAACAGATATTTTAATTGTAATTTATTTTACTTTAGTAATTATAATACAATTATTATTTATTTTGATGGGCCCTGGTGACATTTCTCACATTTAGTTTGACTGATGATGCTGTGCTCTGCACAAATGGGCTTTTTGCATCTAATGCAAACTTGCCGTGTATTTCTTCTTTGTTTAGAAGAATAGTATATATAACATTTGCCTTTTATTTTGATACAGCCAGTTGCATCCCTCTCAGTAGTTTCATCGGCTTCAAAATAATCATCCTGGTAAGTAGCGATGACGGGTTCACCTAAAGAGTAAAACTGTTAACAATTCTTTTGACTTTTCAAAATTTTTACTTAAAATTCATTCAATGGCTGATCTGATTGAAAATCTTCCAACAATTTGTGGTATTTTAGACCTTGACAATATTAGAGGATGACAAAGGGATTCAGCAAGGCTCTCAATGAACTGCTTTCGCTGCGATCGTTTTACAGACCCTGCTATATCTTCATTGTATATTATAAATGAGGCAAGGGCTGCCGTATCCAAAATATTAAGAAACAATGCTAATGGCCAGGGCATTGTTGCTCGTTTTGTGGAATACTGTGATAACATTTTGTCCATGGTGTCCACACCACCCTTAGTTTTGTTGTAATAAAGAATTATTTCCGGTTTATTTTGTGGACCACAAATAGTTTTGTCATTGTGCATTGTGGACAACAAAACAACTGATTTGTTTTTGGCTGGGACATAAGAGACCAGCGTAACATTCTCGGAGAAACCGAATAGACTTGATGTAACTTCGCGGCTTCGTGAAGGCTTGAATTCTTCGGGAACATATCTCTTGATTTTTTTTTTACTGTGCCTACAACAGATAACTTCTAAGCAGCCAGCTCCTTGGCTAATGGCAATGTTGTAAAAAAATTATCCATGGTGACATTTCTTCCAGTGTTTTTGTAAATGCCGACTAAATATTTTACAATACGCTCACCTTGTTTAGTGTCCCTTATATTGTTTACTTTTCCGGTGTAGATTTTCCCTTGAAGTGGATAATACGTGTTTGAATCACAGGCATGTACTGCGTGAAACGTGTTCGTCCCCGAAATCCGAATAATTGCTCACCCACGGTAATTGATTCATGTGGTCGATAATACGATTTCAAGTTAAAATTTACCATATCATAATAGCTGCAGCCTTGTCTTCCTGTTGTCGAGCCACTCTTGTAGCATGCCAGTCAAAGCGAAGGAATCGTATAATTTCCGCAAATCGGCGAGGGGCTCTTGACAAGACTTGTGGCTGCCCATTATCAGCAAAATGCCCATAAATGCTGATAATTCCTCGTCTGTGATCGGTTTCCAAATCGTTGTTGCTTATCAGTGTTCTCTGAATTCTATTTGTTGTAAACAGCCTCGGCTTTTTTGTTTGAAAATCTTCGAATTAAATTCTTAACAGCGGCACTGAGAATGCAATTAAATGTATCAACTATGGGCATATTCTTAGTGATTGGATTAGGATCCATATAAAGGTTTTCACGAACAATATTGATCGATCCTCGGCGATTTATATGTGGCACCTCCTTGTACCATTTCACAGTATCTTTAGTCTCGTAATACAAATCATTCTGCACGAAGTTGTCGGTTTTTCATTATTAGGTTCATCAATATCATCATAATCACTTTCATCGTTTAGCTCAATTTCTCCAGGCTCCTGTTCCATATCAGAATCTTCAGCTTCTCCACTAGGCATATAATCCTCGTCTTCATCACCATCACCAAACAAATCCTCAGTTTCATCCAAATCTGATTCGGCGTCGATCAAGCGAAGAAAATATGCTTCCCTGTCTCCATGAGATAGCCTTTGGCAAAAAATGTAACAACTGTTTTTACTTTGAAAACAAAAAAAAAATTATTATAAAATACACACCTTGAAACAGAGTTAGTAGAAAGATAATGGAAAATATTTTCACGACTCATATCGAAATAGTTCGCGACTACTTGTCAACGTTCTCACATTACAACTAATTTGTAAATTATAACGAAAATCTGCATCGCTATGCATGCATTTTATATCATATGTACATATCTGAATTACCGTTAGATAACGGAGTAGCATAAAAGAGTAAGACATGAAGTTGTTGTTTTTGTAAACTATTTTACAAGAACGAAAAGCTGTAACGTTTTATAAGTTTAAGAACAATTACATTCTTCGCTTTATGTGCCAATCTAGGCTTCATTGCGCATAAGAATATTCATTGAAGTACAGGGTCACCCCGGTGGGTATTGGTAAACGATGTAGATAAAAACCTTTGGTAAGGCGAAGGTTAAATTCATTTTGCACCCTTCACCCAAATTGTACTATTAATTACTGACAAGTGTATACGATTAATTTAAACAAAATCCAATTAATATAGTAATCATATCAATTAAATCATTAATTGAAAATTTTAATAATGAGCAAAAAGTATTTCAAAGATACGGTTATATGTACATATGTGTAAATATTTTTGTATATGTCTTCATTTTCTTTATGAAATGTTTTTGCGATGAACCAACCAACCTTTTGCTTCAAATTTCGACAAGGCCTGGCCTACGATCAAAGGAAAATTAATGACAATTATTGCAAGATGTGTGTCGCGTTTGCTCTTAATTGACCATAAACGTAATCGTGTGACAACTTCAAAGGATTGGAGTTGTTTAACCGCAATTCGAATGAGTTTTGTAACTGTGGATGAAACATGGATCCAATACAACACTCCGGAGACCAAGCAGCAGTCTCAACAATGGGTTTTTTCGGGTGAACCGGAGAAGAAGGCCAAAGTAACTTTGTCGGCCAATAAGGTGATGGCAACAGTTCTTTTGGGATGCACGCGAGATAATATACATCGATTACCTTTAAGAGGGAAAAACAATAAACCAACTTATTGGACTGATTTAAGGAGGATTTAAAAAAAACAACCTCATATGGCCAAGAAAAAAATTATTTTTCATCAATGGTAAAATTCCATAAATTGGGCTACGAATTGGTACATTATTCGCCATATTCTCCGGATTTGGCCCCAGTGACTATTTCTTATTTCCAATCCAAAAGAAATGGCTCTGTGTAAAAAAATTTAGCTCCAACGATGAAATTATTGATCAAACAAATGCCTATTTTATGTACCTCGAAAAATCCTATTTTTTAGGAGGGATACAAAAATTGGAGTAATGATGGACTAAGTGTATTGAAAAGGAGATAATGTAAAAAATAATTTTTTTTTTGGAAAAAAAACTGTGTTTCATTCAAAAAGTTACAGACTTATTTATCCTCCCTCGTGTAATACAAAAAATTCAATGCTTTAATCATCAATTTTAAATTTTTATATTAATATGCACACATTTATTAACACACTTTAAATAGTTTGTTAGTTAAAATACCAGAAAATGCCATTCACAAGAAATGATATTTCATTTAAAAATCGGTCTACTTAATTTTCATTTAAATTAAATGCCATTTGTTATTTATTTTTAAATGTTGAAGAAACTACTAACACATCCGTATAAAATAAATGATATAATTAGTTAAAATAAATGTTAAAATTTTACCTATCGATTCCTTCAAAAATAAATGATTTTTTCCTTTATTTGAAATAGATTCTGTTTTTGTATTTTTTTGTTTTTTAATCTACAAAGTGTATGCATGTATGGCTATAGACAATTTTTTGTAAATGTGTATGTGTGTTTATGAAGTACTTGTAATTTGAATTTTAAAAATTTTGTACATAACAACCAATTTATATAAAAAACAAATTGGAATTTTTTGATTATTTTTTTTGAAACATTGAAACAACTGTAACGGACATAAATAAACCATAAATTTCCGTTTTGTGTGTAAATTTTTATTAAATATCAAACAAATGAAAAAAATAAATGAAACTGAAAAAATCGGTAATGACTGTAAATTATTTGTAATAAATGTAGAAAAAAGTTAAAATAGATATTTCTTTGAAAATTAAATTGATGTTCCTTTATTTTTTAATGGAATATAAAACTTTTTTATTAAAGTACAAACAGTAAACCACATAATATTTTGAGTGCACTTATATAATAAAGTGTGCAAAAATATTATGATATAAATTACATTTTACAATAACTAATTCTGTGTCATTTTTGAGTGCGATTGAATAGCATTTACATGTTAAGTGTAACGAATTGACTATTGCATATATGTCATTCGTTTAAGGCCCAACATTTATGTAGAAAGCTTAAATTTATTCTATTTTCTGAATTGTGTTATCAAAACCCGGACATTGCCGGTGAGAGAAAAGAAAATATTATTTACATAATAAATAAAAATTAAAAAAAAATTATTTTTTTGATGGATCTTTCAAAAATTTATACATAAATATTTTTTTTTTTTGATAAATTAACAATGAGTTCAAGTCAAGATTTTATTTTTTTTTTGGAAATGCCTATTCGAAAATTTATATAGTTTGTTGGTGTGGAATAGCTCATATTATTTATATTGCTATTCAATTCATATTATATGTTCATAGTTTTCATAGTATGTAAATGGTGGTTAGTCCATAATTTTGATAATATTTAAACAATTTTATTATTATTCAAGTATCAATTATAAGTGCTTTTTAATTGTTAACATTTATATAACCACTAGCTTATAAGCCCGATACTTCATTACGCGCAGTTTTAAATATCGAAATATAAATATTAAGAAGAATATTGAATTATTTTTTCTAAGGATTTTCCTCTAAAAATATATTTGTTTAGTATTTTTTGTAGTGGATGTTTAAGTTTCAGATTTCTAGCTTCAAGGGTTTACACAGGTCATTAATGAGACATTTTCCCCTTTTTAACTCCATGTTTAATAAATAATAAAAAACATGATTGAATAATACCATATCGCAGTTAATACACACTTTAAATGTGTTCTTGCTGAAGGTTTTTGGTCAGGATGTTAAGGGGGAGATTATTTTCCTATTTGCACCCCCTCCTTACTATTTTCAACATCAGAAAAAACAGCTTACAAATTTAAAAAACCCAGCCAAATTTAAAAGCGCCAGCCGATGGGGTTTAGGTAGGACATTAAGGAGGTCACCTTTTCGTTGTTTGTCCCTTCCCAAAAATCCTACCTGGGTGTAATGCCTTTGCCCGAGCAGGAATATACAAGCAGGCTGGCTAATTGATGGGACAGATTTTCTCTTTTTAACCCCAGTAAATTAGCTCCAGTAAATTTGCTGCCCCAAGGATCATCTAATTTATAGCCAAAATGTTCTAAAAAGGCTCATTTTAACCACGGTTCTGGAAAAAATTAATCAAATTTGGTGACTAAGTCAATAGTCCATAGAACATATATTTTAAATTTCCGGTTTCTAGACAAAGCAAAGTTGGCGTCGAAGATTTGGAAAAAAGTGTTTTATCCTTATATCACTTTATTTAAAACTAGTTTTTGCAGTTATTTTTAAACATATAAAAGAGCCCAGAATCTAAAAATGTGGGTCAATTTGAAATGAGAAGTTGTAAGACTATTTAAAAATATGGAAAATTAAAATAAATGTTGGAACTGGAATTGCACACTAAACGGTATTTTATTTAAAATTACTCAGGGGATTTGTGTGTGATGGTAAGGCAGAGATTTTTCCCCATTTATGCCCCATAGGCAAAAATGTTCCAAAAAATCCGTCTTAGTAAACATCTACCATACGTGGTACTAAGGAGTTCAAGCACGAGCTTTTTATATCTAAACAGACAAAAATTATTTTTTATAATTTCTGATGATGAGTTATTTTGTCTACGCCGAGAGAATTTTAGTTAATAAAAATTTCACGAAGTACTTGTTAGGTATGTACTTTTGACAGGTTAAATTTTTTAAATAAAATATTTAATTTAATGCATTTAAAAACAAACACTAAAAATAAGTTTTTTTGGATCCTTCGAAACCCACTTAACCCCTCAAGAATTGGAAAAGTAAAAATTGAGGAACATCCCGGAAATAGAAAAAATATGTTCAAATCCATAAATATAACTAATATCGAGGCTTACAGCATTTTATTTCTTACCCTGTTTTTTTTTGTTTAATTCCACTCGTTACACGTGCCATATCATTCCCCAAGTCTAGGGTTTTATTTCCACTCGTTCCCTGTTTCATTTCATTTCGTTACCCTTGTACCGTTTTTCAATTTCACTCGCTTTACTTTTCATTCCATTTCGTTTCTCTGTTTTAGTGCCTCAATTCCTTTCAATCTTTAAGTTTAAAGTTTTTAGCCAAAGCAGTTAAGGCGAAACATTAATGGAACACTTTTCCCCTTAAAAAGTTCCGAAAAGTTTCCTACCGGTGGATTGTCCATTCTCCCCGGAACTCACATTTAAATATCAGCTTTCTAGCCAACGGGCTTTTGGGAAGAGCCTTCATTTGCTACTTCCCGTTAGCATATAAAAAAATCCTTTCTTATAGGATGTCTTATGCCGGAGAACGGCATTGTGAAACAAATTTCAACTGCCAGGCTTCAGCTGTTTGGTCTTGGCAATGTTGAGTCAGTCAGTCACATTTTTTTTTATATATATGGATATTAATTATATATTTTTTAATTAATATTTAATGAACATATTTTATAAAGTAAATTAAAATACAACTTTAAATATATTTTGGTTATTTAATTTTTTTGGCTATTAAGCATAATTTAGGTTAGTGTACAGTTTTGGAAAATGGCCAAAACCCCATAACTTCGATATTTATTTAAGTAATTTACACAATTTGGTGTGAATGTCTGAACTAGAGATGGGCATGTAAGCGATTTTGATTCAAGCTCAAGTACGATCACAAACCAAAAATTACAATCACGCAAGAAGATTGTTTTCTACTCATTCTCGATCACGTGAGTAATTTAAATTTTTGCACATTTATTTATTTTTTGATTTATTGGAGATATTATTGAATTTAATGTAATTGGCAAGCATTGCCGATTCTTTGCCAGAATTGTTCCGATTGTAACTTGGTTATGTCAGATTTCGCTGAAATTATACCTGTATACTTTATATTTATATGTTGTATAATATCACTCATACGCTCCGTAATTATTTAATCAGCTAGAGTCCCATATCGAGGGATATTTGTAATATACTAGTAATAATTATAAAACTTCTAAAATACTGATCTGATTAATGTGAATCAGATTGTAAATTTTAAAGGAGGTGTTAGCCGTTATAAATATTATATGTTTAAAATTTATATGTTTTAGTACAGAGTGTACCTACAGGGTGTTAAAGTGGACTACAAGTACATTTTTATTATTACATAGGAAAAAATTTATCACTTTTTGTTTTTAATTGTCTGAGCTAATTTTTAGAAAACAATTCTTCAAAATTAGAAAGTGTTATACTTAAAAACTGAATTTAGTCAATTTTACTACTCACGAACAAAAAATGAACACACATTAAGTTCAACACATATTTAGACACATATTTTGAACTAAATGGGAGTAAATTATGTCCTAATTTTTATTTAAACTAAACTTAATTGTATTACTTTTAAGTATGCAAATTTCTTAAAACTATGATGTTTTTACTTAAAATTAATAAATTTTTATTTAATTGACTTTTTTTTTTCCTAAAATCAAGAAATATTACTTAGGAAAAATATGAACTATTTCTGAGTATATAAACTATTTCGGTTTTCCTCAAATTTAAGAATTTTTATTCTTTTTAAGAAAATTTTTCTAAGTTTTCATAAAATTTTACTTAAATTGGGGACAATTTATAAACTATTTTGAAGGAATTTTTTGATTACATATTAGTTCATGTCTTTTTTTTTGAGTGCAGTTTCAATTAAAATATTTGTAAATACAATTAAAAATTATTAAAATTTGGACCTCCAAAAAATTGGTTATAATAATTAATTTTATTTGTTAAATTTAATTGAAATTCTTTCAATTATTTTTTTTGATCTTATTAATTAAATTGTTAATAAAAAATCTTCAACATTTTCAATTAAAGTTCTAACCAAATATCAATTAAAATTTTAGTCAAATATTTTTTATAAACATTTTTTTCCTTATTTTTTTTTTTTGGAGAATTGAAATGAAATTTTGCAGTTTGAGTAACTGTAAAAAAGTTAAAATATACATATATAAAACAAATTATTATGACCCCAGAAAAATAGGAGCTGAGGAAGAAGTAGTTAAGCACTACATCTACTGAACCCGAAGTTGTAAAAATTTCGGGGAATCATTAATGATTTTGACATTGGCATGTGATTGGGAGGAAGTAGTTTGTTTCGGTGCTATGAAAAATTGATAATCAGATGGACTTTTTCATTAGTTTACGGAAGTTTTTAAATATAGGGAAATCAAAATATAGAGAGTGGCTTTGTTTTAATGGTAAAAATGTTATTTTGAACACATTTTGAAAGTGGATATTACTATAATTATAAATTGTTATAAAAAAGGATTAAAATTAAAAAATGTATATGCTTTTCAATGGAATTGTTACAAAAAACTTTTTTCTTATGACTTCATAAGTAGGGTTGATATCAACACTTTTGAAGTTGTTTAAAATGTCTTCTTACAAATCAAAAAATTTGCACTATTAACTTCTTTGGATGTTCTGAAAAAGAGATTCGGAAAGAATAACATCCATTTTATTTTGCTGGGATATTTAGTATAGCATGTTTAGCGTTTTTTATTTCCTTATATGTTGTCAATAGTATTTATTGTAAACAAGAATATTTTTTTCACCAAGTTTATTATCAATTAAATATTTAATTGATATTAATCACTTTTAATTGAAAATGAACAAAAAACTAAAAAAACTAATTGAAATTTTTTTTGCAATAATGTTTTCTATGTGTGTTGTTAAAGGACACTACTGTTGTTTTTAAAATTCTTTTCTGCGAATTCGCATATGATCATCTGTTTGAGAAATCTAGAAAATGGTTAAAAATAAGACACTGTTCTTTTTTAAACGGTTTAAGGGTTTTCGAGACTTTGCTTCTTGAGATTAATTGAAAATTTTATTTTTTCTTACAATTAGTGAATTTATTAAAATAAATAGTAAATTATATTAGGTTGTTCATACCGGGTGTGCTATGTAAATTTTAAACAAATACAACAATAGACGATGGTATGATACAGCACTTTAGCCTATGAGAAAACCATAAAAATAAAAAAAAGCAACTCTGTTTTTTTTTTTTAATACGACGATACAATACAATAGTACTAAGTATTGTGTGGTCTTTTAATCATTTTCTTTTTGTGTTTTTTTTTAAGTATTATCTAGAATTGGAGTCAAATTACGAATGAAAGGGTTCAAGGATATTTGGAAAATGTAAGGAAAAATATTTGTAAAATTTTGAAATTAAAAAAATTTAATAGTCCTTGAGATTGCACAAACAAAATCATCTTGGATTATTGAAATTTATTAAAAAAACATTCATAATAAACTACCCTGAATAAAATTTTTGCATACAGAAATATTTTCCCATTCCAGCTTTATTAAAAAACTTGTCAGTATTGAAGACAACCACACATAAAATATATTAATGGTTCAATAATATACAGAATTGTGAATGCCATGAACCATACTGCATCATACATGGTGCACCACTTAATATCAAAGCTTGAATGAATATATACAGTACAATCTTCTCTCGAGTAACGCAATTAATTCACAACCGCATTTCAGTAACACGGCCTTACATGGAACTTGTTATACTTTGTTCGAATTTTCGGTTGCCAAATTGATAATGGCAAAAAATCCGCTTTGTTTGAGGAAAAAAAAATTTATTATAACTCGTCTGAACCGAATAACGTTATATGTGAGACTTCTGTAGTATTCAAAAAAAATATATATTTCTACACCTATTCTCACAATTTTTTTAAGTTAACTGCATGTAGTTTATAGAAAATTCAATGAAGTTAACCCTCTAATGTACTATTTTTTGCCATGAAACTTTTACTGTATTCTTGGCACGGACCATTGGGAAAATGTATTTACCCTATAATACTACTTGAAAATGATATACAGTAAGACAAATTCTGAGGGATCAGATAAATCAATTCAATATAAGCGAGCTTTGTATTTGTTCAACAAATTTTATTTAACAAAACATTTTACAATTCTAAGAAAAATTTAAAAATAAATTTTTGGTATTTCATCAAAATGTGTTTGGGAAAGGTTATACTATTAGTTTTTGATGAAAATCCCCAACACATCTTGAATGTATTTATGGTATGATATTCGAGTCAAAGTTAGTTCATTCTAAAAAAGTGAATTACAAAACTAATTCTTTATTCTCATTAATAATAAAAAATAAGCAGCCACTTATGTTTTTTAGCCATAGAAAACCTGATACTGACTTCAAAATCTTTTAAGTCTAAACATTTTTCTGAATCAAATGAATTTCCCGCGGGAGAAGAACAACTAAAATTTGAGACTTTCTTTCTATTGGATAATTTAGTTTGAAATATATAAATAAATAAATATTTTTGTACAATATTTTTGTATAAATAAATATTACTGCAAAAACATTCGAAGTTAATAACATCGTGAACTAAAAAAAAAAACTATTTTTGAATTCGCACTAATTACAGAATATCTAACGTTTTTGATTTGCGAAATATTAATTTTTAATTTATTAAAAGTACTCGATTTTAATTAAAACATTAATTTATTAGGAATAAATTTAATTTGAATTTGCAGTTTTCGTTAAATCAATGTATTAAATATAAGTGCATTTATTATCTATTTAAATTTGTGAATTAAAAAAATTTTATTTCATAATTTTTGAAATTGAATTATTTGATTTTGTTTTATTATTCTCTCTTTCTTTTTAAAAAAAACATTTTTTTGGCGATCGGATGCGATTTTAAGAGAAACTTAAAGGAAAAGTCGGAAAAACATTGGCAGCCGGAAAAACATTGGCATCGTCCTAGAGCATTGGCGTGAATAGGACCGTCTGGGGTAGACGCTTCCACGGACCTGCTTTTTGCCCCACCCATAGTTTAAACAGCAAACAATTTTTTGTCCTTCAATTTTGTTAAAATTTGTAAAATATTCACATTCTGTGATAGTTTTTTTTTTGTTTGAGGAAATAGTTTAAAATCGCAAAATGTAAACAATTTTTAAGTTCTTCTGTGACATGTTCACTTGCAACAGTCAAGTGATATGTTACGAAACTATTGATTCCGTAACCAGTTGATACGTAACCAGTTTTTTATTAATTACTTGTCCTCAGTCCTGTGGTATTTAATATAAAAAAATAGTCTTTACTATTCGTTAGTACCATTAAATTATGATCTTTATGATTTAATATAAAACTAAGAAAAGTTAAAAAATCGGAGATTTAAAAAAAAAAAATGCAAAAAATTTGAAAAAAGCAATTCAAAGCTTAAAAATCTTAAGAAAAAACTGCTTTAAATGTAAAAACTGGAAAAAGCCCCAAAAAAGCAGAACAAAGCAAATACACTCAAACCCCGTTTTAAGCGAAATCTAATTTGTGCGGTTTTAAAATTTTTATTTATTAAATTATTCAGTTCAATTTCTTTGACATTTTTAATACAAATTCCAGGTAATAAGTATTCAAGCTCAAGTTCTATTTTATACAAAATAATTTATTTTTCATCCAATATTTCGCTATCTCAATGGATAGCTTCTTTAAAATTAAAAAAACGAAAAATCCCTGAAGAAGAGCAATCCATTGAGATAGCGAAATATTGGATGAAAAATAAATAATTTTGTATAAAATAGACCTTGAGCTTGAATACTTATTACCCGGAATTTTTATTTATTTTTGGCGTTATTATTATACATTTAATCAAAGAAGCTCTTGAAGTATCTTGAAGTGATGATCTGCCAAATGATGTAATACGGAATATGGAACCAATTCCAAAACGATACAGATAGTTATTAAAATTAATTAAATTTTGGTTTTTAATCTTTTTTTCGTTTTAATACTGAATTAATATTATACGCTTGTTTGGTTTCCTATTTGCTAAGTTAATTTCTATTTAATTGTTTTTATATTTGATTTTTTAAGTAAATGAAAAAAAAAAAATTATTTTTTTTTTTTTGACTTTTAAGGCCTTAATTTGAACTCATGCGCTTTTTCTAAATTCAGGAGCAAATCAATAGTTTTTATGTGAATTCATTTTATGCGGATTTTTGTGAAACTAATCAATCGCATAAAACTAGTATGTGAGTAAAAAAGCAAAAAACAGCAATACAAGCAAACTTGCCTTCGATGATAACAATTTGGGGCGCTAAATTCAAATATGCACTGCGCTTTTTAAGATTAGTTATAGTTTTCAAGATATTGAATAAAAAAAAATTTAAAACCAAGTATCACCTAAGTTTTCCGGAAAAATCGAGATAGGAATGTATAAAATGTTTTTTAAGGGTCATTCAATCTGAAATCTTGCGATGATTTAGCAACAAATTGTCAATTAGTTGCCTGAAATCCGGGGATTTGCATTTACCGAGAAAGTTGTGAACAAAATATTGAAATGATGTCAATGATGCTTCTTCATTGAGGGTAAAACATTATAGTTTTCAAATATCAGGTCTGACATTTATTCCTTCTCTATTTTTGGTGTATGACAATTTGGAAAAAAATTTTGTCAGGTTTGAGCGCTTTTTCGAAGTTTTTTGATAAGTTTTATGTGTGGAGAGGTGGTCGGAAATGTTCTGTTGCTTCACAAGTAATGTAGAAGAGACAATCTTTTTGCACATAACTTTGCTTAGGTGTACTACTATCCCACAGGCACAGAAAACAACAAAATTTCATAAAACCAGACTGCATCCCTATTAAGACACCAATGATCTGTTGGAATGGTATGTAAATAATTTGTTCTTTAAAGTTGAATAAGAATCTATTTTCAAACTGTTTTCAAATTGCCACAAATTGTGTTTGCTATAGAGAAACCAAAATATTGAAAATATGAATCTCTCATAACATTTGTAATAATTTTTGCACTTTTTCTTACCATATAACATCCGCAAACATAGCAGAAGTACTTGAAATTAACTTTGCAAATTTTTTTTGCATTGTCACAGGTTTTAAAAAAAAAGAACGTTAAGAATAAAATTTAGATATGTTTCAGCTGCCCATAGCTGATAATCGGTATGACAGTTCAGTGCTGCCAACATGCGAGAACTCGAAAACTAGAACCAATCTTAGAAGACGAAATCCGGATTCGAATTCACTGCCTCAAATAACGTTAAGATTTGTTCTCATCGGGTCTGACCTTAAAGATGACCGGAATTTGTAAACTTGGGTAATTATATGTTTGAGAATCTGGAAAAAACATGCGGAAAAACAGTGATAGTACACTCACAATATTATTTTCTTAAAAACAATCTAAAATATATATTAAATTAATCGATAATACAATTTTAAAGTGGACTACAAATTTTTCATTATATTCAGACCCTTTTTGTTTTTTTTATTTTCAATCATTGGTCAATAGTCGGCAAAGTACTAAAAACAATCAAAAGAAGTTTAAAAAGAACCTTTAATATTTAACTGACAAAACGTTAGAAAAAAAAAACGATTTTTATGGTTTGTTTTTCAAATTGAAAGTTTTTTTATTTATTTCTAATAACAAAACACAACGCACACAGATGTATATATTTTTTATTTTCTATGTGTGTATCTATATTTAAATAATTTCTCGTAATTTTTATTGAAATAATTTTGTATTTATACAAACTATTTTGATAAAAAACAAGAAAGATTTATTTGAATTTTTATTTTTAGAAACAGAAAACATAAAATTTTACATTTAACAGAAAATATTAACTCCAACTGAAAGTATATTTTTTATTGCGAAAAAATCAAAACGTTTAAGGGTTAATTTATATGTGTTTTGTGTATGCATTGATTGCATATCCGCCATATCCTTATATATACATATATATATATATGCTATACCACTAATAATAACGGTTCAATAGCATATTGAGTTGTTACTTGATAAAAGAAAATGAAAATAATCAAATGCGCAATATTTGGTTATTTTCATTTTCTATTTTGCAACCAGTACCAATATATGCCTGGTTCTAGTCATCGGCATCATTGCCGCCGTCACCATCCATTCAACATTTATTACCAAATATTAGTAGTATTGTAACGTTGTGTATTGTTATAAATTCATGTAAAATATTTGTTTTTATTACTAAAATATGACCTTTGTTAGGAAAAATTTGAATTTTTTCTATTACATTACAAAAACAAAATAATTTTTTTTATGGATTTCATTTTAAATCTATACGCAATACGGTATTGAGGTTTTCATAGAAATAACCATTCACATTTGAATATGAGTTCATATTAAAAACAAACAATATTTTCTTGAAAAATAGAAATTCAATAGAGATTGGTAAAAGTATCCAATGATCCGAAACTGTTCAGTGTATTTCCCTAAATATTTTTAGGTCTTTATCAGTGCAAACATTTTGGCGGTGGATATACTACAAACTCATTTATGAAGGCGTGTTTCTAAGGACTCTAACATGTATAAGAAATTAATATATTTTCGTATACTTTTGAAACCTATTGTTTGTATATAGTGCAATATAGTTTGCAGTGCTATATGTATTTTTCCTTTGTATACTTAGATTAATGTGTCTGGAGTTTTTAGATGCTAAAGTTTATTCATTCATGCAAATGGAAATAAATGTACGGAAATAGTGTATGCTACTGCAATATGTATTTGCTTAGAACTTGATATGAGGAATTTTGTGATTAAAAAAAAAAAAAAAATAAACAACCATATGATAAATTTATTCAAAAATAAAGGTCAAATTAGTCGACATAAAAATGGATACATTTTGACAGAAGAATAATATATTAATATAACATGAGTTTTTATTTATCAGTATTAAAATTATTTTATATTAAAACAAGATTTTCTTAAATATCCGTATTTAACCAGGCCCTCAAAGGCGAGATAAGGAATACCTATTTTTAATTTCTAGTGGAAGGATTTTGGGCAGCACATCAAGGTGGAATTGGGAATTTCTTAAAATCCCGTCTTAATGGATGACTACGTCAGAGAAGGATCCAATATACCAAATTTCAGCTTCCTAATTGCAACGCTTTAATTTGTGTGATGTTGGGTGTATGAGTCAGTCAATAACGTTATTGTTTCATAAAGGGTGGTTAAATTTTATGGGCCGATGTTGAATGTGAACCACACCTAAACGTCAAGTTTTTTTTCTTCATTTCATTTGACATTTCTCAATTTCAGACTAACTCAATTTGAACCATGGAAAGATACACAATCGAGCAACGGGTTAAAGTTATTCAGGCTCTTATGAAAATGGGCGTTCAAATCAAAATGCATTTCGAGCACTTCATGATTTTTTTTAGTCAGCATAATAACCAATTGTATCCACAACCGGGAGAATTGTGGGCAAATTTCAGCAAACTGGGTCTGTTAAAACACCTGTGCATGCTCGCTCAGTTCGTTCTGCGGAAAACATTGCTGTTGTTCGCGAAATTGTGTCATGAGGTCGGCCAAGCATTAACCGTGAATGGTGTTCGCTATTGCGAGATGATAACGAACTTATTGTAGCCAGGAATTGAGGATATGACCCTGGACGATATGTAATTTCAACAGGACGGTGCCACTTCCCACACGGCTAACGAAACAATGGCTCTTTTGCTCGACAATTATCAATTATGCCTCAGCGTCATCGAAAATTTGGACAATCGGATGGAGGTGTGCCGCCGAGGTCGCGGCGGCCATTTGGCCGATATTTGGTTCCATACATAATTGAATCATACCATATTATCAAAATAAAAGGAAATGACAATAATTTCCTAAATAACTTGTGTTTTATTCAAAATCAACATCGACCCTTAAAATTTAACCACCCTTTATATAGAGATTATTTTATTTTTATTACTATATACATATAATATTGATTATAATTTTTTGTAAAATTACGGTTATTAATCCATTTTTAATTGATGCTTTTTTATGCATACATTTGTAAATAATATTTGATCACATCAATCTGTCATTAATTTTAACAACTTTTACGTGGTCGTATAATTAATATTAATTAACTCAATATTACGTATACGCATAATATTAAGTATATAACTAGTATATTGTTTTCCAATAACACCAACAACAAAGTAAAATCAGCAAATTCACCTGAACCGATTTTTTTATACCCTCCACAGTATTTTTGTTATTAATAAAATTAAAAAAGTTAAGAATAGAAAATTGTTATAGAGGTGTAAAGACTTAACTTTATGTGAAAGCAAATTTTTGTTTTGAAAAAAGAAAAAATAGTTTTAAAAAATATCATTCACCTCAACAGAAATTTGCATATGCCAGCGCTATTGTAAGTCAATTGCAGTCAGTGGCAACTCTTTACTATGAAATAGCAGAGACCAGAATATATCATCATGTAAGCATTCGAATGCAGTACCATTTGGTGAACAATTCTAGACAGCGTCATCTTTGGGCAACTCAACTGTGAAACATACACTCAGAAAAAAAATTAGTAGAAAAATTTGTAAACGGTTTTCAATCCCACTCTACTATTTTTGTACTGATTTTTAGTAAAAAAAAATATTATTTAGCAAATCTTTTTGCTATTTACATTTTAAAAATTACAGAGTTTTTACAGAATATTTACAAATTTTTGTTACTAATTTCAGAAATCATTTTACAAATTAGCAAAAAAATTACTAATTTTAAAAAAGTAAGTATTGTAGGAAATATTATTTCTAATTAAAACTCACACCTACAAACTTGAATTGCCTTAAAATGTTACATAGATTAAAAAAGGAATAGGAAATACCGATTCATGTCTGAAAATAGGACATCCACTTAAAATAGCACTAAAAAGTTTTGTTAATTCTAAAAATCAGCCCAAGAAACAATTAAAATTTTACCTTAAAAATAAAAGAAAATATTGACTAAAATATTTTTCAAAACAGAAATTAATTTTGTATAAAATAAAATTTTGTATAAAATATTTAAAAAAAAAAAAATAAATAAAAAATTTGATGCTCGATAGAAAAATAAATTTAAAATTTTGTACTAATACTCATAATATTTAGTAAACTTTTTTTTTGCTGATTTTAGCAAACCGGTTTTGAATTCCGCTTTACAAAAAGTTTATTAAAATTTAGTAGCGGCTACTAATTTTTCTACTAATTTCATTGTACTACACGTCAGCAGAATTGTGTTGCTAAGATAAGCAAAAAAAAACCGCTGGGCTCAAATTAGCAAAATTTCCCGTAATAACAACAAAATTTTCAGTTGCCATTACAGACTTTTTTTGGCGAGTGTAGCAAGGACTAGAACCTGCTCGATATATCTAACATACGGCATTGTCAACGCTCTGTTCTGGGTTGTTTTTACCACCTATCAGCAGATGGCACAGGACACATTTAAATACTAGCACCCAGAGTTATATTTAAATGAATATCCCTAACATTACTCTCCTTCTCCTACATTATATTCCAATCCTTATTGCATAACTGTTATTATCTAATTCCTTAATTTATTCAGTTCTAAATTGTTATTGTATTTTAGTTAATATGATCGCTGGTCTTTGATTATTTAAAACTTGTCTTACCTTTATTTTCAAACCATATAAAAGAGCTAAACATTGTAAAATCAGTTGTCAGTGATAAAAGTAAATTTTATCAAATATTTATAAGTGTAAAACAACTTTTAAAAAGAAATAATTAAACAATAAATGAATTCGAAATACATGTTGCAAACGGAAGGATAAACTCATATAGTATAACACTTATCATATATGGTGAATGATATAATAAAAATCATAAAAATTTATTGTTATTTTGTAATAACTCATGAATTAATTAACACAATTTTTCCACCAAATAAAACATTTATTTACTTTTACTTACCCACCTACAATTCAATGAATATAAATCATTAATAAATAAAGCGCATTATCATCATTGTGTTTTTTTGTTTTGTTTTGTACAGTTTTTATTTAAACCACTTTATTAAATAAAATATTAAATAAACTCAAAAAAAAAATTCCAATATACCCTTTACATTTTTTTTGCATTTAGAGGTTAAAAAAAATATCTCATCACGTTTTTTTTTGTAGCTAACATTTTTTTAATATTTTTTTTAATATGTAATTTTACTAATCAATTATGTTTCAAATTTTTTTTTACAGGAAAAAATAAATATTTTTTTAACCTTTCCTTTAACTTGTTTAATGTAAATAATATAAAAAAGATAAGAATTTAATACTTTTATGTAATTTTTTTTTGTTATATAATTTGATTTTAATTAAATAAATATATATATATTTTTTTTAAACTCCACATCGTATTTAATTGACTTGGGCAAAAAAATTGACAGTTTTATAGATTTAGAGCGTTTCATTGTATGTGTACTACTACTATAACATGCCTTTTGTTTTATTTATAAATTGGCTGATTTTCAAATTTTAAAAATTTGATTTGCTTATTTTCCTTTCAAACTAAACATCCCCTACTTATTCAGTTGCCTTATTTAATTAATATAAAATTATAAAATAATTTATTGTCTTAAAGGGCAGGGATTTTTTTTGACGATCTTAAGTGTGTTTATTATTTGTGTTTTTGTTTTTTTTTTTGTGGGATAAAGTTAAATAGGCGATTTACTGAACTTTTTACTATTGTTTCTTTTTAAAATTACTCTACAAAAGCATGGTAATATGTAGTACATACTTAATAGAAAACTTCTAACAATGCATATTCGAATATGTGATTTATTTAAAGCTCTTAAAGGAATATGTTATAGAAGAATGATGAATAACAGGCAAGTATTTTTCTGCTCGCCCCATCTCACCTTAAAGATTTCTAAACTAGGTTCTTTATATTGTTAGTTATTATCTGAAATTTACAAATTTTTATAAGAGACTTTTCATGCCAACTGTTTAGCTACAAAAACCATATCATTTCAATGTCAAACTTTTAGTAGTTTTGTACTATATTATACAAATAATAATTTGTACAATTTGTAACATGGTTTCGAAATTGTTTGGAATAGGCTTCAATTTAATAATTATAATATATTATTTTGAATATATTATTTATTATACGAGAGGTTTAATGGTATTAGTAAAAATTCTAAAAATTTGACTGTCAGTAGTCTTTTATTGGCTTTTTGAAAAACAAAATAGAAATATCTTTAATTCCATGAGAAAGCGGCATATAACTAACCAAGGGTTTTCCAATTTGTTTTGTATTGTGAAGAGCATGAGTTTATGAAGGATTTAAAATAATTAAGATATTAAGATTTTAAAATTCCAGATTTTATTCAGGGTTAAAATTTTTCAAAATATTAAATAAAAATGCTATAAGTGTTTTTTATGAAAAGTTACAGTTTCTTAAGAATATTTTTTATATATGACCGCATATCATATTATCTATATAACCATATATCTTCGGATCCGAAATTTTACCCAGGTCGCAGATGGTAATATATTATAACATATGTTTCTATAAGATCATGTATGAGAATATATACCTATATTGTCTCAAATTTCGGATCCAAAGATTTATGGTCATAAATGACATATATGATCATGTATGGTAATATGTATTTTGATTTTCATGTGGAAAGTATTTTATAGTACAAGTATAATATTCTACTCTTTTTATATATCTTGTTTTTTTAAGTAAAACAACACACAGGGGATGCTTCGTAGTTATTTATGTATTGCGTCTTTGAAAAGGGAATATAGGAGAGATGAAAGGTGTCGAAAGATGAACTACTACAGTAGTCCTTCGCCGACCGTTACCACAAATTTGTATTGTAGTATAATCAGTTAGTACAACAATACGTATGATTAACATTATCTGATCATCCACAGAAAAAATAAATTATTTATTGTGAAAACCGAATTGAGAAGTGAAATTATGAAGGTGAACAAAATTTTTATGAATGTGAAAAACAATTTTTGAGGTGTATAAAAAGTTTTAGTGGTGAAAAAAAATTTTGAGGTGAATATAATATATTATTCAACTCTAAGCGACTAGTGAAAAAAATGTGATAAAATATTTTATGTACCAGACTAATATGAATTTGTACAATAGCAGGTTAAAACAATATATTTCAAGTATGTAAGGAATACATTTGATTACGACAACCAAATTATTTAGTTGCTGCAACTAAATCAACCAGTTGGCAAGAAATTCGTATGTTGCAATGAATCTGTTTTCTCTATGTACCTTCACATTTTCACTCATAACTGTTTAGTCACAGGATCGATTTTTCTCATTTTTAATACCAAACTGCTCGGTAGGATCCCAATCGATGTAGTTAAAAATGATCAACCCCATTTGAGTTTTCTTGGTGTGATCGCCATTTTAATAGACAGGCGAATTTTTAGCTTCGACATGCTACAACGGAATGACAAACTGTTAAGCACAGTCGAACAAAATAAAGTATAAAACTGTTGAAAAGGTACTTTCATACTTTAGTTGAGCTTAAATTGATTTCACCTTTTAGCGTATTAAAGTTTACTTGTTAACAAAAATTTTGTCTCACATAAGCAGGCATTCCATATAATCATGCAAAAAATAATTTTTTGCCCAGGTAAATAAAAGAATATTTCTTGAACAAAGTCTAACATTTTGTTTGTATGAAATTTTTGGAAAATTCACAACTCCGAATTTAATTCTGATTTCATATTCGTACTGTACACCCAAGACTATATTAGATTAATTATTTCTCAAGTTTTTATTAATTTAAAATGATAAAACAAGTAAAAATGTATAACTGCAATGGCGATGTGCTAACTCTAGATAAATCTTTTTTTTTTGAGATTTTTTGGTAGACCATATTTTTTTTTCCAGATTGGCATATTTATTGGGTAAAGGAGCGCTTTTTTGAGCGCAAATACGCAAGGAGAGGTGCTCCTTTTTATCTGAATTAATGGACATTCTCCCAATATCAAACATTGAAAATGAGCAAAATCTGTCCAGTGGTTAATAAGTTATGAGTGAAAATAAGAAGATGTATTTTGTATTTGATGTATTTTCATAGTAGCGACTGGCAAGTAAAATATTTTTCTTATTTTTGCATTAAATAATATTTTATAATATTTTATATTCACCTGTAAAAATTTTTTAACACAAAATTTTTTTCACCCCTAAAATTTTTTTCACCACAAAATTTGTTTTTACATCCAAAAATTTTTTTCACCGCTATAATTTCACTTCTAAAGCTTTTTATTTGAATTAAAAATAGCAGAGAACATTTTTTTTAGGACATTGGTGGAGGGTAATCAAAGATTCCTAAGAGCCGAGTTTATGCCATTAAGTAATTCTTTTTGTTAAAATCACTATTTAAATACCCAGCGGCTGGAATTGGGGTGATGGTTAAAAGTGTCCAAAGATAGTAATAAGCTCTACAATGAACAGAAAATGAGGAGATATTAATTTATGCCTAGCGATTTGTTTTTTATAATATCATGAGGGACATAAAAGATTTGTAAATTTAAGACTGGGAACATAGCATGAAAAATGTTAGAAATCATTGCATAAGAGCGTTAACATTATTAACTAATTTTGTTTTGAAAATTCTAACTCCAAAGAGCTAAAGACAGTCTTCACTTTTTTATCTATGCCAAAACTTCTTTTAAATATTTACAGCGGTATTCATAAAAATTTTAAACAGTATTTCAAATCAATTTTAAGCAAAATTTGCTAAAATTGTATTCATAAACGAATTTTAGCTTAAAATACCTTTTTTAAACCTTGTTTAAATAAACGAATTTTAAAATTGGTTCGACCCTATTTTAAACCTATTTTAAGATGACATTCTTGCTTTATGTTTATTTTTATTTTAAACATTTTTGCAAAAAATTGTCATTTAAACAAAAGAAGTTATTTGTTTTTGTTAAATAAATAATAGACTCTCTATATTTGATCAAAAGAATTGGTAAGAACCATTTTTATATGGAAAATGTGATATTTTTAATTGTATTTTGTTTATAATAGAAACTATTGCCCAAATTTCAAACAATCGTCAGACGAAAATTTACAAAAAGAGGAGCGACCCGTTTTCAATTCCGGAGTAAAAATTTAAGCAAAAATAATAATATTTTTGGATATTATTCATTGTGTTTTATAGTGGTGTGTTGTTTAATCAACAAAGAAAATAAAACCGGTTATTTGAATACTTTTTTATCTACAATAAAATCATTATCTATGTAACGCCTTTATTGGGCATTTTGTTTTGACTCTTTTTCTTTTTTTAGTTAATAAACAATTTTTCATAAATTTTTTGTTTTATAAAAACAATATTTTTCTGAAAAACGACAAAAAAAAAATAGATAGAAACGAGTACCGTATGGTTTAGTAATCATTGATTTGCATCATTACGATTAATATGACAAATAAAAAATACAGTGTTGCCATTTTCAAGTTAAAAAATCATTAAATCGTTTATTAGTTAAAATACTGATTATGAATACGAATTTATAATAAACTTTTTTTAGGCTTAAAATGTTTTTTAACTAAAATGCATTTGAAACTTGAATTAAGATTTTTTTATGAATACCGCTGTTAAAATTTACGTTTTATTGGAGGTCAAATTTAGTACAATATTTATAGTTCGACTAAGCGTATGAGTTATATTTATTGTTATAACATATTATATCACTCATACGTAGAAGTGACCATTTAAATAAGGTATTACAATAAAGTAAAATTATACTGTATGAAGTTGCTTATAAACTGCAAATAATTTTACATCATTAGATTACATGTTATTTAAACAACATTTCACATTCAAATATTCAACAAACTTCCAGCCCTAATTCTAAAAACGATGTAGAGTATTTTAATAGTCTTTGGTAGTTGACTATGGGTTTTTAGGTTGTTGTTTTAAAATTTTGTTTTTTTTTTTTTGATATGTGTGTGTAATATTACATAATATTTAGCTGCTTGCTTATCAACATAATTCAGTTTTGTGTATACTATTGTATATGAGTGTGTGTGTGTGTGTTTGTTTTATACTTATACTTTTACAAACTACTTTTAAGTACAATAAAACCAACAACATATTTTCCGGAATTTAGTGTTTTTTTTTTAAATTAATTTCTAAATATATGTATTTATATGTTTGTGGTTTGTTTTGTGTGTGATGTGTGAGACATCATTAGAGTTGAGTATTTCTTACTATTTCAGTTGTTGTAATTATTTTTATAAACATAAACAAATATGAAAGATGCATTTATATATTATTTTGGTTTAATTAATGTTTTGTATTTGATTTTTTATTTAATTTGTTTTTTTTTTTTATAATATTTTGTATATATTTGCTTGGTTTATTGTATTTTCATTTTTAAATAATAAAATATTGTATAATTATAATATAAATGTAATTTTACTACATTTTCATATGTATAATATAATTAGTTTACTTGTTGTTTTTTGTATTTTTTCTTCATAGAGCATTTTATATAAATTAAGCTTAAAAAGTTGTTCATATGTTTAATATTTCAGATCGTTTTAATGATTATTTTTTCATTTGCAAGGAATTGCGTAACTATTAAAGTTGGTTTTCAATTAAAATTTATATATTTATTAAACTTTGTATTTATTATCTTTATTTATCTGTTTGTTGGGTAAAAATGAACATGTTAATGAAAATGAAAATAATAAAAAAAAAAACAATTGCGTGCTTGTTTTTGGTAAATAAAAAATATATTTTTATTTGTGTTAAACTTTCATTGTTAATAATTTAAAACATAAAACTCCTATCAGTTATTTTAGTTTGCCTAACAGTGGGGAAAATTTAAATAGACTTATAAAACATTTACTTTTCTACACAAAAAAAAAAATACATAAATCTATTTTTATTATTAAACAACATCACAATGACATCATGCAGATATTTGTTTGTAAAAAAGATAATTTTTTAAATAGCCACGAACAATGGAATTTGTAAATTTAAATATGTAACATTTTTATTTGTAAGAATCAAATAAATAAAGAACTGCCCTATTCAAGAAAATTTTTTTTTATTGATTTCCTTCGATTTTTTTTCAAGAAAAATATCCATCAACATGCATTTACTTAAATTTCCCTTACTGTAATACACATGTGTAATGTTTATATTGTGTTCAATTTCATGTATTGCGTTTAATTTGTGTTCTTTTTTTGCAAATGAACAACAACATTTGGTTTGTAGTTTGTGCGATATGTTTTTATTTAATGAACCAAAAAAAATAAATAATAGTTTTAATAGATCAGCTTTATTTTTTTGTGATGCTCTTTTACAGATTGTGTTATTTACAACTTTGAAGCACGTTTTATATGTTGTTTATTTTCGTATTGTTTGTTTGTTGTTCTTTTTTGTTTACTGTGTATTTCATATTTATGTTGTTGAAACCTATAGCATAAAATATGATGTGTTTCTTGACATGAAAAATACATAATAAAACAGTTTATCAATTTAAAAAACTGAAAATTTTTAATTTTAAATTTTGTAGTGACAATATAAATTATTCTTGAAATGTTTAAAATTTTGTTCTAAAAATATTTTATGAGGTCATTGAACTCTCCTAAACTCAGTTTGGTAATATATTCATTTTTAAAATATTAAGATTTGAAATTTCTTTAAAGATCCACCCAACATTTTAAACGAATGAACCCGCTATACACTCACCAAAAAAATCCGTAATGGTAGCTAAAAATTTTGCTGTTTTACGGGAAATTTTGCTAATTTGAGCCCAGCGGTATTTTTGCTAATCTTAGCAACCCATGTTAGTTGACGTATAGTACACTACTAGATTTTAGTAAATTTTTTTGTAAACTGGAATTAAAAATTGGTTTGCTAAAATCAACAACAAAAATTTTACTAAATATCATTGATGTTAGTTCAATAAAATTAGGATAAAAATTCGTAACTGCTATTAATTTTTTTTTAAATTGCTGTAAACTGCAATTTAAAATTAATCTGAAACAAATTTTATTAAATATTAGTAAAATAGAAACAGCAAGAAAGTTAATAACCGCTAATAAGCATAAAAAAAGTCTGTACAAAGTTTATTAAAATAAAATGGATCTAATAAAAAAAAAAAAAAATTGATAAATATTGGTGAATGAATTTTTATATGTATTAGAGCGGGAAATTAGTCCGCGACTTTTTGAATTCCTCGCCTTTTAACTTAAATAGCAACACTGCTCCTGTCAACAGGTTGCTGTCAGTTGAACCCTGTCAAAATTTGAACAAACTGCGTCAATTAGTTTGAGTTTTAATATGGAAAAAAGGTATTGCTTTTTGCATGCAAGGAAACTTATAAAATCCATTGTATGTAACATCCATATATACACAGGTGGAATAAAAACGTTGTTCATTTTAAAAACCCCCATAAGAGTAAGTACTTGGAAGGTCTGTTCGCCTTGGAAAGTGTTGCTCGAGGGCTATAATTCTGTCCAAAGTTCTCGGGAGTCCCTTTGCAACTGTTTCCGAAAGATCAAAAAAAAAAAAACCAGTAAGGAGTAAAAATTGTTTTGTTCCACTTACAGGACCCTAATGTTCGTGTACCCTTGGAATGTGCAATAATATTATAGGTCTCCTCAAAACCTATACCTCTGTCCAAAGTTATCCCTTCTAAACTGTTCTCAGGAGAGCAAACAACCAATAGGGGGGAATTTTTTTTTTCATTTACAGGACCCTTGATCTTATAGGCCTCCCCGAGAGGAGCAGGAGAACAAAAATCCAATGGAAGGTGGGTCCATCTTCCATATCCACTTTCTTAAAATTATTAAACTTTTTTTTGCTAATCTGTAAAAAGATTTCTAAAATTAGCAACAAAAATTTGTAAGTAGTCTGCGAAAATTCTGTAATTTGTCAGATCTAAATAACAAAAAAATTAACTAAATATTTTTTTTTGCTAAAAATCATTATAAAATTAGTAAACTGTGACTGAAGAATGTTTACAATTTTTTATGCATAGTGTAAGCACCTCAAGAACGAGAAAATAATAAAGTGGATGGTTTTATCTCTATTGATCATGAGGGACGAGGCTCATTTTTATCGCAGCAGCCATGTCAATAAGCAAAATTTTTGGTTTCTGGAGAACGTAAATCCCACAAATAATTCATGAAGCTTCATTACAGCCTCTCAAAGTTACTGTGTGGTGTGCAGTTACGTGGGAAGAACTGATTGGACCTTCTTTATTTCTAAGGAGACGTCAATAACGCTTTACAGAAAGTTGATAATCTGGATTTGTGTGGTCACGCAGTTCCAACAGGATGCGGTCTCTTATCATACACAGTGAGTATTTTAAAGAATTACTTCATAGCTTATGTAATCTCGCATTTCGATAATTTGGCTTGTCATACCAAAAGACTTCTTCCTCTAGTGATATTCAAAGTCATTGGTGAACACGAACAAATTCTGCACCTTGATGGAAATGTTATCAAGAGAAAATGTTACCGGGAAAGTCCAAATTTGCATCTACACCAACGGCGGCCATTTGTCGGGCATAATTTTCTACAATTATCCAAATTGAAATTTATAGGTGTTAGTAAATATAATCAGCTTAAGTCGAAATGATTTTTCATTTTAAGCAAAACTTATAACGAAAGAAAATCAGACCTTATATATATTCCATTTGTCGTTAACAGACTCAGATGTAGAATTTGGGGATAAAAATTTATAAAAAACACTTTTAACAAATTAAATTTCCAACAGAGAAAAAAATAATCAAAGCTTAACAAAAAGCTCCCCTCTTTTACCTGACGCCCAATACTCACTGTGTATGACGCCCAATGGGAACTATATCGCTTCAACCATTCTAAACTATCCTTACAAGGATAGTGCCCAAACCTAAACACTCCGATTGCGATGAAATTTGTAGATGTGATAAAATCAAAAAAAAAAATCTAAAATCCACCTGTCTGTGCTTTGCGGCCACCTTGGAATTTTGAGGTATTAGAAAATGGGTATATTTTTATTTTTAAGGTATTTAAGCTAGAAGGACCTTATGTAAGTGTGGTATCGTTTGAAAGAGATTTTTAAATATTTTTACTGGTACAGTTTTTGGCACAGTCTGTTTTTTTGAATTTTATATCTATGACTGTGAACTTTTAAATATTTGATTCTTATCAAATTTCATCTGACTTTTTTTTTTTTTTTGATATTCATGCTTATTTGGATTTAAACGAATTTTTCGAAAAACACTTTTTGATACTTTTTAGGACAACTTGACAAGACATAAAATATTTGAATGAAATTTTTATATAAAATTTCTAACTTTTTCGACTTGTTGTCAATTCAAAAATGTACCCAAAATTATAAACATTTTCTCCCTATTTCAAGCTCTAGTTAACGTAAATGGTCGAAAAAGTAAGACAGGTTTAACTTAGATTTCATTTTTCTATCGCATGTCAAAATTTCATCCGAATGTAAAGGTGCTTTCCTTGTTAGTGTTGTCTCCTCTTAAGACTATCGAAATTTGATTTACATCTGAGAGTTCGCCTCGAGATACTTTCCCTGTAAGACAACTCACATTGGGACTAAAAATTTCCTCCCTCTATGACAACACCATTGTAAAGTGAGCCTTTGTCCAAACCAACAAATTTTTGTGAAAAGTTTTGCTTATTTTAAAAATAATATCAGTTTAATATTGTCAACGTATAACCATCGACATGTAGGTATTGAAATGTATATTTAATTTATTTATTATCTGTGTCTTTGTTGTTTTTCTTTTGTATATGTACTAGTATATATGTATATTATGTATCATACAAACTTATGCATAAAATTCAATTAACACCTAAGCAGACAGAGATCATCGATTATAAAGCTTCTAAAATTTAATTTAATTATTTTAAATTTTATATGTGTACAATAAGTATTAGGTAAATGATTATTATTTTAATTAATTTGATACTTACAAACGAATACAATTATATGTTAAAGATTTTTTTTTATATAATTTTTATACAATTTTGTGTACTAGAAAAATGTTTACGTAATACACCATACCACAGCATACCACCAATTTATGTTTACAATTTTGTTTTAAATTATGAAATAAAGCGCAAAAATTATTGTAGTATTGATTTGTTATTTTTTAATATTTTTCAATTTATTGTTTGGTTTTGTTTTACTCAAGTTTAAGGCAACGGATAGTTATTTTGTTCAAAGTCTTTTTGATGATCCGTTAAGGATTTCTTAGAAGTTTCCAAACGTCTGTCGGTAATGGCTACAAATGGTAAACGCTGTTTGCGGCCACCGGCTAAAAGTCCGGCTCCCACTAAACGGGGTGAAGCATCAATAACACGATGATAGATAAAGGAATTGGTAACTGAGGAGGAAGGTGATGTTAAATGATTTAAATTACCAGTTTTAGATAAAGTTTCCGAGGAAAAGGGGTAGGGTTTTATAGTGGTTGATTGTACTACGGCAGCAGCGGCTGCTGCTTGTGATGATGACGATTGCTGTTTATATTCTGTTGGTGTATTTTGTGAAAATCTACCAGTTATTGTTTTGCTATTCGATGCCGCTCCATTATATGCTGCAAAGCCTCCAGCATTAATAAAGTTATTATTATTATTATGCATGTTGTTGTTGTTGTTATTTAGATTACTATTAAGATACGGCATTGTTACTCTTCGATATTCTGAACCAGAACTGGGTGCAAATTGTGCACTACGTGATCGTGGTCGATTCATAAAACTACCAGCTATTGAAGGATATGATGGCAATTTAAATATTGCTGGTTTTTGTGTCGATGTTGCTACTGCTCCTTGTTGTTGTATAGCTGCTACTGTCGATGGTGTTGATTGTATTAATTTTTCCATTTGCCAAGTTATTGGTGAATTTCCTGTATTTGCTGATTTTATGTCAATTTCCTTTTGCCAAATTTCTTGTTCGTTTACAGACTTTGAAACATCATCACTATCATCGTGCTTATGTTCTGCATGTTTGGGATTATTGTAGTCATTATCATGTTCATTTGATTCCAATGAAATGCTAACATCTTCATCAGGTAAATGATTTTCTGTATGTGAATTTTGTATGCTCTTTGAATCGGCATTGACATCTTTTCCATTAACTTTTACATGCGAATATGGTTGGGGTTGTTGGGTTGTGGTAGACATTCTTTGTTGGGCAAATAAATCATGTATTTGACGTTGTCGTTGATGATAACGTTTTCGCTTTTCCTTTAAATAATCATCATCTATACGTACCGACATACTGCCAACACTAGAGGAGTCACGGGGTCCGGGCTGTAACTTTGAGCCAGACCATCGTAATTGTTGATTAGGTTTTGTGGGTGGAGCAATGGTACCTTCCAATAAATCCAATAATTGTTTATTACGTCTATTGTATTTGCGTATGTATGGTGGTAAATTCTCATCTTTATTATCATTTTCTTCCCAATAATCATCATTATCATATTCATAATCAGGATAGTTTTCTGCCTGTTGTTCTCTTAATTCTTCCTCGTGTAGCTGTGACTGTACTTTGGCTAAATGTGGCCATTTAGCATAATAGCGTTCAAAATCCTTAAGATCGGTTATCTGATGACCCAGCTCACGTATAGCATCGCCACTTTCGGAATATTTTCTAGACGGTGGTGGTAATGGTGTTGTGACGATCGTAAGTTTTTTCGGTATCATTTTACGTTGATAGGCATGATGACGAGAATGTTTTCCCACTTGGCGATGATGTGGTCGCTGAGGGTGTTGTTGTTGGTGCTGATGGTGATAATGTTGCTGATGTTGATGATGATACTGATGATTACGTGGTTGTTGATGTGAATGATGATGTGGTTGTTTATAATGATGATAGGGTGTATAGCCCGCTCGAACGGCTGCAAAACCACGTCGCTCTTCTGGTAATGTTGTTGATTTTTTATTGCCATTTCTCAATACCGGACTTAGCTGTTTATACCAATCATTTGTATCCATTCTTTCACCTTTTGTTATAAATCTTACCGCATTTGCCCGTTCACTATCATCATCATCATCGGTTTCCATGAAATAATTTATCTGACCTTCATAGAAGGGCTTAGTGGTAGGCTCTTCTATATCATCCTCTCTCAAAATAGCTTTGACCTCCTCTTTTTTGTCTTGCTTAGGTTTTAGTAGAAATATGGGTGCTTGTGGTATCATCGATTTAAGTTTTTCAATTTTTAATTTTTCCAAATGTTTATCACGTAAACTATTTAAATCTCTCACTTCATCTTGATTGTCTTTTTCTGATTTTCCCTTAATAGTTGTTTTTAAATTTTCTGTTGTTTTTGGGGTTGTTGTCGTAGTTGTCATCATCATTATCTGTGAAAAGCGTAGATAATCTTTGTATTTCTTTTTATGAGTTTTATGACCATAATGTTTATTATTACGTCTTAAGGATTTTTCTTTTTCAAATGCTGTTTGCTTTTTATCGTCGTATGTTGTTTCTGTCATTTTGTTTAATGTCATTATTATTAATGATATTAAAGTTTAATGTTTTTGTGTTGTCATGTTGCAATTAAAGTTGTTGGAATATGAAAAGAAAGTAAAACAATATATGTTATTTTAGTTAAAGTGAGTTTCGTGATTGCAATTTCATTTAACTCATAAATGATAAGAAATCAAAAATGAATGCTTATCGACTTCTATGAAAAAAATTAAAAAATATTTAAGAGGTAAAAAATAAATTTTAAATAGAAAAGCTTTTTTTTAAGGTCAAAGACCAGTTGTTTTTCCAGAAATTTGTATGCTGTTACTTGGCTTTGTTTTAAAAAAAATATTCATTGATTATTGTACATTGAAAATATTCAGTAATTTTTTAATAACCCATCTAAAAATCGAAATATATATGAACATACATGATCATACATGGGCTTGTGTATGATCATACATGGGCATACATGGTCATATACGTCCATACATGATCTCATATATGACAATATATCTTCGGATCCGAAATTTGAGGGTATATGGTGATATATGTGCATATATTATCATACATGCTCATATATTATTCATGTATGCTCGTATATGATCATATACGTCCATATACCCTCAAATTTCGGATCCGAAGATATATGAGATCATGTATGGTCATATATTGAACAATGTATGGACGTATATGACAATGTATGCCCATGTATGATCATATACAGGCCCATGTATGATCATGTATGCTCATATATATTTCGATTTTTAGATGGGAAGTCTATTTTTTAAATTCCTCCGTTTTTAATTAATTGTGTTGAAATATATTTTTAGACATATCCCCAAGTGTGTCCTTTGCGTCACCTCTGTGTCTAGTCATGCGAAATGTCTACAAGGTCAATTTACCTCCTCCTATAACAAGCCCATGTTGAACTGAACTGTACTCTTCATATAAGGGAACTGGTCTGAGGACCAGTCATTGTCCCAATGGACTATTAGCGTGACGTGTCCTGTAATAGGTCTGTTTCTAACAGGGTGATTATAACACAAATATTTGAAAATACACCTCACATAGTATTAAACGAATATTCCGCAAAACGAATGCAGGTATCATGCAGAAACATTTTGAAAACCCTACAAATTTTTTTTAAGCAGGATTCACAATGGGATAATACTTGCAAAGAGGTTTCTTCGCCCATGATTTTTTTCAGAAATAAATATAATGAAGAAACAAGTAAAGATCTTAAATTCGACTACACCGATTTTTTATACCCTCCAGAGTTTTATTTTTTACAAATAAAATAAAACAATTCAAATTGAAAAAAAATTGTTGAGGTGATGGCAGTGGAGGAAATGGCAATGGAAAAAAATATTTTGAGAAGAAAAAATTTGAAGTGAGTACACAGACAAAACCGATTCATAGTAACAACCGAATTCCTTGCCAACAGAATTGTTTGGTTGAAGTCACCGATATATTTGATTGTCGCAACCGGAATTCTGTTAAGACAAACGATTTTCTGTTGAAACCAAATAATTCAATTGTATCAGGAAAACAGTTGGTTGGGACAACTAAATAATTTGATTGCTGCAACAAAAATATTTAGTTGAAAAGAAATTCGGTTTAAAATAGGAAATATTATTGCAAAATATTGTATTCACCAGACTCTAATATGAAATTGTAATAAAATACATAAGTTCTGAAAGGAAAATTAGAGGTAACTTTACTATACCAATTTTACTTATTTCCATTAACAAATTGCTCTGTAGGATAAAAAATAATCTGTTTGAAAAAGAGCAACTCCACTATTATCTTCGCGTCGTGCTCGTCTAGAAGAATTTCATAAGAATCATGAACATAAATATTTTGTACACCCAGAAAACAGATTCATGCTGACAACCGAATTTCTGGAAAATCCAATGGTTCTGTTGTGGTAACCACATTTTTCGCTTGTGACTACTGAATTGTTATACTGTTGTCACATTTAAATAAAAAATCTGTTAACTCAGAAAAAAAAAAAATTTTGGTATTAGGATTTTTTGTTGACTGTTTGAATATCTTTTACCATTTGGGATGCCTATCATGATAAAGTTTTTAGCCAAAGTTGTCAATATTTACACTAGGAATGATCAATGACGATTCCAAAATGGCTAAATTGCTGAAAGTTCGCCTTAAATTATTTGATTTCTATGGTTAGAATACAAATTTGCAGTCGTTAAATTTGGGCACGAAAAAAATATAAAATAAAAATCCAAAGCTCTCTACTGAAAAATAAGACAAATAACTTTTTGAATATAAATCTATTATTATTAAAAGAAAAAGCTGACATAACTCAAGGAGCTTTGGCAGGATGGGGCTGTTAGTAAATAATGTTGGCTGGGTGAATCAATTATTTATTTTAAAAATTTAGTTCACTCAAGCTGGGAATCAATTCCAAGGCCATCGGGGTTTGGGCCTCATTTTAGCTTCACACACCAACAACACTCTATGTTTGTGTGTAAGTACTTCATATAATCTAAAACATCGCACTTTCACAAAAACTTTGTGTACTCAAACACCACAAATTAAATGACTTTTAGAATACGGCATGACATGTCTGTCCTTTACCTCCGTCTACCTAAAGTTACAAAAGTGTTATATTGTGTCTATGTTTTTCCTCTTTTATGTTCACTCTATCGCTTTCTTGTATTGTTGTCATTTAATGCTGATTACAGTTAGTTCTGGTTATCAACCATAAGATTTACGTCCTACTAACCATACCCAGCAAAAGAAACAAAATATTGAAAACGAAATGATTATTTTTTAGTTATGTCATATTTTTTTTGATTTAACAATTACACTTCTCATTGTAATTATTAAATTTTGCAGTGCTTATGCATACAATTTAATACATTTTTGTCACGTTTACATATTTGTATATTTTTTTTTTGCTGGGTACATACCCATTCTATTCACCTCTTCTCCTCTATCCTGCTTTACTAGAGCTTTACTAAATTTTATAGCAGTTGACATTTTATTGTCGTTGACAATGAAGGTTTATATGTCATTTGTAATTTTATTGTGTACGGCGTGTAGATGCAGCAATTATTGTTTATTGTATTTTTTGTTGCTGTTTTATAGTTTTGTTTTGTTTTGTCAGTAAGTCTGTTTATTTCAAAGAAAGAGGATTATATCAACACATAAAATGATGATTTAAACACTGACTTATAAAAATGAAAAAAATTTAATAAAATTAAAATTTATGTTGTAAAATAAAACATAAATTTAAGGAGAGTATTAATAAAAGATTTATTATTTGAGTTATTTTATGAGTGAACTATATAAGGGGTAGCTTGCTTAGAGCTATTTAAATTAGTTACCAATAAACGGAGCTGAATAGCTTATTACCAGTCATGACTTCAATGCTGTCGCTAACTTTTCTTAAGTTTTCTTGTTCAAAAATTAACTCCTTCAAAAGCATAAACACTTGTTTAGGCTAAAAGTTAATTTATCGATTATACTCGCAAACACTATAAATGAAATTGGAGACCATAAATTTAAATTCTGCGAATAAAATGTATACTACAAATAACGGTATCCCACGAAGGGGTTTATTGAGATCAAAAAACAAAGCATAAATCAAAACCACGAAAATTAATAGAATTTTTTCAATTTTTTTAATGAAGATCTTCGTTACATCGAGGATTTTCTTGCGTGAATTGGGTTAATTATATATTAACTGGTGCACAGTGGGACAGGTTAAAAATATTTTGAACATAATTCATCCGTTTTTTGTCGGTTGGTCAGAATGATGTAAAATTTTATACAGACAAAGTACTTTCAAGCTTTAGCAATGACTATGAATCCTAAAGGCTTACCAGGTTTTTTCTTTAGAACCCAATGTATACAAAAAAACTTAAATCCTACCAAATTTCTATTTATAAACCGATTTTGAAGATGTTAACATTCTCGTAATCTTCTAGCCAAGGCGTACAAAAACCATGCTTGAACATAAAGCGCTCCAGTAAGTTTATCAGTGCAAGGGTCATGGGTTCGATTCCCTGGTTACTAGTGCTTGGTTAGGTTATTTCGATATAATTGTTAATTTTATGATTAGTAATATTTACATAAAAAATTTCTACATATATGAGGTTTCTCTAAAGTGCCTGCAAATAAAAAATTTATTTATGAAATATATTGACAATATATTGTAGAGAAAGGTTACTTTATTTGGGTAAGCCTGATAAAGAAAAAACTACTTCCCGAGTCGATTAGGTTTTTTTACTCAAAATTAAATTTTATGCAATTTTTTCCATGCGTGCGTATTTGGGGGTTTTTAAAATAAAATATCGCAAAAAATACTTTAAGGTACCCATAATGTGAAGACATCACTCCTGCTCCGTTTTTGGTTCAAATTTGGATAAGACAGCGAAAAATTGTAAGAATACCAATTTTGAAAATTTAACTTTGATTTTTGGAAATTGAGAGTTGCCCTTCATTTATGAAACAATACTTTTTGTCATTATATTAGAAGAAACTGCGGGTATCACATTCAGTTTTTTATTTTTAAATCCCAACTTTGTACTTATTGAAAGAATTGGTTAAATTTTATATTTTAATAAAAAATATTGTGGAAACAAAAAACAATTATGATGTCATATTTCAACAAATATCTTAGTTTTTATATCAACATTTTTAAATTAACTATGAATCTTTTCATATAAAAAATATCTTCGAATTTCAGTTAATATATATATTAACATATTATATTTTTTCGCATTTTAAAAATAATTAGAAACATTTTTAAATTGAAAAAAAAAACATATCTAGTTTGATAATAAAGCTGTTAGTATTTCATTTAGAATATAACTTTAATCCAAATTAAAAACAAAAAGCACGTTATTCTCCATAAAATCTTCTTCTAAATGGTCTACAATTTCTTTTACAAAAGTCTTTTTGTATTTTTTTCAAAATTCAAAATTTTCCTTAGAAAAATATTTATATATTAGATTTTTTATTTTTAGTCCATCTAGAAAATAACACTGTCCAACAGCATTTTTGGAACAGAATAGCGACCCTATAATTCTGAAAGGGTATGTTGAGTAGATCATTTTTGTAGAACAAACTTATGGTCCAGCACATCTGAGTATTTTTTTACAGTGGGTCAAAGTTTTCATTTTTCGGTCGAAGGGATCATTATACTATATGAAAAAAATGCTGTAAGTTAATGTCTGAGAGAATTCTTATGATCAGAGTTGTATTGTGGAATTGTATGAGGATTATTATATTGTGGAAGATCTTAACCCTCTAACTGGTCTCTTTATGGGTCAATTTGACCCTTTTTTCGAGATTATCAAAAAATATCCTTTAAAAAAGGACATTTAAGGATTAAAATATTCTACGAAAATGTTTGCCGGAAAATTTCAGTGGGGGTCATTAAAGACACCATTTTTGTAAATAAAGCTCTTTACGCCTAATTAGTAAAATTATACACCAACATATACAAAACAGGCAAACACTGAGTTCTCGCATCTAGTCAGCTGTGACTTACAAATCGGGTGTGATATTTATTAAAATTAATAATAAAAAAATAAGAATATGGGGTCGCTATTCTGTTCCATTCAAAAAGTCTTAATTTGTTGGACAGTGTAATTTTATGAATAATTGAGTGGATCAGTTTTTAAGTGGTTAAAGAAACATACTTCCGGGAAACGATTCGGTTACTGGTCACGTCATGAGACTGGTTTACTGAAACAGGGACCGGTACTCGAAAAAGTTATTTTATATGATACACTTAAAAAAGTTTGTCTGTTAAAATAACTGAAAATGTCATTTTAAATGCCATTTGTTATTTATTTTTAAATGTTGATTAATCAACTGACACATCCGTAAGAAACAAATGATATAATCAGTTAAAATAAATGTCAAAATTTTACCCACCAATCCTTAAAAAATAAATGTTTTTTTCATTTATTTGAAATTATTTCCGTTTTTGTATTTTTTGTTTTTTTTTAATATACTCGTACAATACAAAATGTATGTATGCTATAAACACTTTTTGTGTGAATGTATTTGTATATGTATGTGTGTTAATGAAGTTCTTGTAATTTGTATTGAAAAATTTTGTATAAATACAACCAATTTAAATAAAAAAAAAAACAAATTGAAATTTTTTTAATATTTTTTTTTGGAACAGACAGCAAACAAAATTTAAATTTGTAATAACTGTTACGGACACAAATAAACCACAAGTTTCCGTTTTGTGGGTATATTTTTATTAAATTTCAAACAAATGAAAAAAATAAATGAAACTGAAAAAAATCGGTAAATGATAGTAAATTATTTCGAATAAATGTATAAAAAAGTTAATATAGATATTTCTTTGAAAAATAAATGTATCTTTCTTTATTTTTAAATGGCACGGAAAATTTTTTATTAAACTACAAACAGTTAACTACATTATATTCTAAGTGTATAAATGACCGGTCACTATAACATGGGTATCGATTTGTGACATGTCGCAGGACTAAGGCAAAACTTAAAGAAATAAGAATTTGAAGAAATCGACAGGGCCTCAATCACACAAACTTTGACTTATAGGACAAACGCCCAACCTGCTAATGTAATCTTGACCATACATATTGACTGGTTTTTAGAAGTTATATAAATTTTTTTATTTTTTGTTCATATAAATAAAAAAGAAAGAAAAAACATAACAAAGACTACAAGATAATAAAAAATGAAATAAAAAAAACTAGCTCTAAAAAAATACTTTGTAACAATTTAGTGATACACACAAAAAAAAAAATGTGTCACTTTTCAACTGAAATTCAGTTAGTACGGTTAAAATAGGTTGATAGAACTGAAAATTGGTTTCCGCAACAAAATTCGGTTAGCACAAATGAATTTTGGTTGCAACATCCAAAAAATTCAGCAAACACATATGAATATGGTTGTGCAAACCGAACTTATTGGTTGTCGCAACCAAAATAAACTTTACAAAACGGCTGGAATTTTATTTGTCTGTGTGTATACCCTCGCATGACCGGTCACGGTACAGATCATTTGATGTTAATTGACTTATTATTTGCTGTAGGATAACTTAAAATTGAGACACAAAATATAAATTTAAATGAAAAATTTATTTTAACTAAACATTATTAGAAATAAAAAATTAAAATTAATTGAAATTCCAAATAGCATAAATAAAAATGCTTTAACAATTGAACAATTTCAAAATTTTCAACAAAAATGTGCAAAACTTTTAAAATCTCTTAGTGACGGCTCAGAACAACAACGTGCCATATATTTTCATATAAATTAATTATTAATATGCTTCGAGCAGTTGCGAAATAAAGGGTGTCCCAAGAAGAACGCAATTTTTAAATTTTAAATAAAACACAGATATTTAAAAAAAAATCGTGAAACTTTATTATATCGTAAAGTAGACAGAATGAGGTTATGTATGGAACAATATATCGTGCAGATGGCCGCGCGGCTTTGCTGGCATGCACGCGATCTTTTAATGAAATTTTCAATGACCGTTTTGCATGAATGCTGCGGTATTTCATTAATGCAGCGTCCAATTTCCTCTTTTAAGGCTTGAGTCGTCGTCGGCTTATTCGCGTAAACCATCGACTTCAAAAAACCCCAAAGAAAAAAATCTAATGGTGTTAAATCGCACGATCTAGGCGGCCAATTCTGATCTCCAAAACGCGAAATAACACGACCGGGAAATGACTGATGCAGCAATTGAATTGTTTCTCTGGCTGTATGACATGTGGCGCCGTCTTGTTGGAACCACATGCCCTCCACATTCATTTCTTCAATTCTAGGCAAGAAAAAACTGGTTATCATTTCACGATAACGAACACCATTGACTGTTTGCACTTGACCTGCCTCATTTTCATAAAAAAAGGTCCAATGATTCCTCCAGCCCAAAAACCACACCACACAGTGACACGTTGAGGATGCATTTGCTTCTCGTGAATCACTCGAGGATTTTCCTCACCCCAAATGCGACAATTCTGCCTATTGACGAAGCCATCAAGATGAAAATGGGCCTCGTCACTGAAGATGATTTTATCGGCAAAATCAGCATTTTCATGTTGTCTCTCCAATACCCAATTAACGAACTCCCTTCGCTGTCCATGGTCAGCTGGCTTCAGTTCCTGAGTCAATTGAACTTTGTATGCATGAAGATACAAATCTTTCGTCAAAATTCGCTGCAAAGCGGATTTGGAGACACCAATTTGCTGAGCTCGGTGTCGAATTGAGGTAGATGGAGTTTGAGCGACATCATCACGTACAGCTGCGACATTTTCGGTCGATCGACCTGGTCGATGGCGCGTTGTTGTCTTTGCATCACTAACAGACCCAGTTTCGGCAAATTTATCCATTAATCTCTTTACAGTTGACTCTTTTGGAGCATTATTGTGACCCCAAATTGATCGCAATTTGCGAACTGTAGCCGCAAAACTTTCACCATTTTGGTAAAACAATTTCACAATGAGAATGCGTTGTTCATTCGTGTAGCGCTCCATTTTTACTAACCTCGTACCTTCTACTAGCAAACAATAACAATTGTTCAAATGTCAAACAATGACACTTCGAATGTTGCCAGATTTAAAAATTGCGTTCTACTTGGGACACCCTTTATAATCTATTTTATTTTTAAAACATGTTTTCTAATATTCTTAACAGAGTTCTCGCATTTTAAAAGTTTTTGTAAACAAAACATATGATGAGTAAAATAAAAATAGGATACTTTCTGACTCTCATGTTCTCTAAACCAATGTTCCTTTCTAAATTTTTATTAAAGTAATTATTTGTTTTTATTATATTTTTTTTTAAATGAAGAAACAAAAATGGGACTTGGGACACCCTTTATAATCTATTTTATTTTTAAAACATGTTTTCTAATATTCTTAACAGAGTTCTCGCATTTTAAAAGTTTTTGTAAACAAAACATATGATGAGTAAAATAAAAATAGGATACTTTCTGACTCTCATGTTCTCTAAACCAATGTTCCTTTCTAAATTTTTATTAAAGTAATTATTTGTTTTTATTATATTTTTTTTTAAATGAAGAAACAAAAATGGGTCTTTAGTAAGGAAAGGAGACACTGAATAAGAAAGAATCTCGGTTCCTACAACAGAATTTCGGTTGAAACCAAATATTTCAATTGTATCAGGAAAATATTTAGTTGGGACAATTAAGTAATTCGGTTGCTGCAACCAAAATATTTAGTTGTTTTCTCTGTGAAGAATAAAGTGTTTTTAGATTTCGAAATTTTAATTCAACAAAGAATTTTGCCATGTCCTGGATCTGTGGTGTTTTTTATTAATCACGTGGTAATTTTTTCAAATAGGTCTTCTTTTCCCCAGTCTCAGGACAGGTTATAGAGTAGTTGAATTCAGATTGGTTCTACTGAACCATCCTCGGGATATGAACTTTCAAATTGTTGCTGTCTCCAACTGTCATGGGACAGGCAACAGGATGGGTTCTTGGAGATCGGCCTCGCCTGTATCAGTACTCAAACCTCAACAGACCTTTTCTTACACAAGGTACTTACTAATACACTGCGATTTCTATGAAATTCGGCAGTGTTCTAGAAAATAAAAATATTACCTAAGTGGCACTCTTGTTATGTTAAAGATCTATAACATATCAAAATTTCAGTTTGATCTGAGTATACACCCCCCAAGATACATTCATTGTAAATTTTCAAATGGCTGTTATTTCAATGTTGCTCGTGGGTATTTTTTGTCAAAATTAAATCACAAAATAAATTGTAATGAAATTAACTGAAGATGATGAATATTTGAAAAAAATTAATAACAATTAATTTAGGGAAACATTAAAAAGCAAATACACATGCTTTCATAGAACGATTATCAATTAATGGGTTTTAGAACGAGCAGTAACTGATTGAAATTTGCCTGATAAGCTCATTATTTAACACAGGTATGTAGGTAGTTGCCTTTAAGCTTACGAGTAGGGAGTAAACTAACTAGTTAATGGTGACGTTAAAATAACTAGTTATAGGTAAGGCAAAAAATTACTGGTTACAATTCATATAATAAAAATTGATTTTTTTTCACAATTTGCACAAATAAAATTAGAAACAAAACTAAAAACAGATTTTAACTGCCATATGAGTAGTTAAAATACATCACTAGTAACTCATTATTTTCACTTTTAAAGTAATGCAGTATGCCAGGAATATAAGTAACTTATTATTTTCACTTTAAAAGTAATGCAGTAGGCAGGGGTAGGTCATTATTGGTAATGCAAAAATCAATAAGCTGTTATTACTAAATTTTGCCTGGGCTGCTAACAAACAAAATTTTATAGCCAATATAATTATGAAAATTATTTATTTTAATTTTAAATGAAATTTTATTGACAATTAACGTTTATTATATAAGAAACTAAGAAACTCTTACTAACCTCTTTCATTAGGTGGATCATAAAAATTAAAGTCTTTTGGATTTGTTGATGCTTCTGCTGATGACTGGTGGTGATAATAATTTTGTGTGGTATTTTCTTTTAAAATGTCATAATATTTCTTCTTAAAATTTTCTTCTTGTGAAGAGATTTTTGCTATATTTTCCTTATGAATATTTTCATTGTCATCATCATCATCATAATCTTTGTTGTCAATATTGTCAATTTGGGATTTTTGAAGTTGCTCTTGCTGTTGTTTAAGGTTGGTGTATCTACTGGTGGCATCATCTAAACGTGCAGCACCATTGTGTCTTTTCATTTTACGTGGTATGAGAATTTGATTGAAATGTTTACTTTCATTGTTATGGTGGCTGCTGGTAGTGGTGGTTTTTAAAACATTTTGATTTTCAGTTTCTTCAATATCACCAATAGCATCTTCTTTTGGTTGGTTTTGCTGTTTCTGCTGCTGCTGCTGCTGTTGATGTTTATAAAATATTTCATAATCACCATTTTTATTATTATTGTCATAAACATAACTGCTGTCATCATTGCTGCTAATACTATCAGGATTGCGACTATTATCATCTTTATTACTATTGACCAGTTTTTCTTTCAAGTCAGGATTGTTATTAAATTTCCTTTCATTTAATTTGTTAACAGATGAGATCTGTTCTTTTTGTTGTAGTAGTTGATTTTTATTTTGTTCTTTTCGTTGGGACTGTTGTTCTTTTTGTTTTTGTTCATGCATTCTTTTAAATTTTTCATATTCAGCACTTCCGTCATCATCATCATCATTGTCGTCATCCTCCCATACATCCTGTTCAAATTTTTCTTCTTCTTCTTCATCATTGTCTTTACTATCATCCTCCAAATCTTGTTCCTCTACATCATACATGTATTGATTTGAATAGTCAATATTGTTTTCAGATTTAATTTTCTTCTGAAGTTTTTGCTGCTGCCTGCTTTCTTTGTTTTTAATATCAATATTGACATTATTGTTGTTGTTCTTTTCTTTCAAGAGTTGCTTTTTATTATTAGTTTTCCTTAAGTTGTTGTTCTTGTTTTTATCAACTTCATGCTCATCTTCATCATCTACCACTTCACTGTAACTGTTGTTATTGTTAGTTTTGTTGTCATCATTTCTCTCACTGGACCTTTGTGATTCAAGTATCTACAAGAAAAAAAGCACATAAAGAAATAGAGAGTTGAAAATAAAGTTTTTTTTATTCATACACTCTAAGAAATAAAATTAAAAATAGTGTATTTTTCTCAAAAATTAAAGAAAGGCAGCGAGAGACATAAGTTCTAATTTTAACTTTACAAACATTTCTTAAAATATCGTTTAGAATTTTCTTTTATCAAAGTTTAAATATATAGTAATATGGCGTCTTTTAGTAAGTATTTCTCAGTGTATAATATTTTCAGTTTATTAGATTGTATGAAGAAAATAAAGTTAGTTTTCTTAACTTAAAGAAAGTCATAAAAAATCATTGATTTTCCTTTTTTTTGGTTTTAAAAACTAAAAAAGGAACTTTAAGGATACTCAACTAACATAAATATTTAGTTTAGTAGAAAAAGGATTTAAAGTTTTGTTCTTTGTCGAAAAACAAAATGACTCAATTTAATAAATTTTTATGAAGATTGTAGTTAAGTATGATTAAAGTGGTTTATTTGAAAAAAGATATATATTTCAAAATCTTAATTTAACAAAGTTTTTATAATCTGATTTAAAGAAAATAAAAACTAGTTGATTAATATATGGTCCCAGCAAAAAAAAAAAAAAAAAAAAATGGTAGTGATTCTAAAGGAATTTATTTTTCACTGATTCTAAAGTATCGTTTAGTTCTGGTTTTTCTCTACTAAGGCAGTTATTTTTAACTACTTGTAAAAATGTGTTTTTAATGAAATTTAACACTTTTCAAATCTATGGCGGGTAACTTATTTAAAAACAACATTAATCATATATATTTCTATATAAATTTGACATAAATGAATTGTTTCAATTTTTAACTTACAATTTACCACATTTTAAATTCTTAATTCTTTAAATTCTTAATAAGTAAGGCCCTATTACTGAATGTCCCGTTATAATTTCACCAAGAGTAAAACTACAACTTTATATAGGAAACAACAACAAATGTGTCAATTAAATTTGCAGGTAGAAGCTAACGGGAGATTTTAAAAATGAGACTAAGGACCGATTACTGATGTCCTATTAAAATCTATATTACAAATTCAAAATTTATTTGGAAACATCAAAAGATCTCGTTTTTCACTAAACCCTAAGAACTGCTTTAGATGCAATGAAAAAAAAATCATAAAAGACAACTTCCACCCTATGATACCCCTATGTAAAAATCATTGGTTCCCATCAAAATTTTCACAACACCGGAAACAAAATTACTGCTTCTTTTCTTCTTCTTTTGCTGCTTTGTTGTTGCTGGGGTGCAGTGGAAAACACATTACAAAGAAAATTGTTTATCGATTGTTTGCGATAAAAAATAGAATTAATCTAAATTTTTAGGGTATTTAGATACAAGGAAACTCCACGTGACAGGTTCATTGTGATAGGGACCGGTCACTTTAATATGTGCTTGCCCTAGGAGGACGTCAATTGCCCTCTTTGAGATGTCACAGGACTGATCTAAAAGAACATATCACGCGGTAGGTACTTAAGGAACCGTTCCTCTTTCACCTATCTTGTGATATGTATTCACCGAACCGGTCCTGTTTTTACCTATCACGGGACTGGTCCTAATTCCCAACTGACTCCTTTCTCCTGCAGGCTACTAACTGAAACTTTAACTGATACATACTTTTTTATATCCTCCACCATATATGGTGAGGGTTTATATCAGTTTGACATTCCGTTTGTAATATGTCGAAATATAGGTTTAAGACCCCATAAAGTATATATATTCGTGATCCTAATGCAATTTTAAGTCGATTTAGCGATGTCCGTCTGCCCGCTTGCGAAGACGCAAGCGGGGGTGCCTATTTTTACCCAGATTATTGAACATCCTCCTGAGCAGTCTGATTGCCGGCGGCTGGGCTCATATAGAATGAGGTAAGGCCCAGAGGAGTTGGATCGTCGTTAATACGTCCATTAAGTATACCGACAGGAGAAAGATATGTAGACCCAGCCCAGATGGTGTTTTATCGCTTTCGTATATTTGGCTAACAAGCATATTATCGTGTAGCGCAAGTTCCTCAACAAATCTGGCTTGCAACGACATGGAGTACCTACAGAAGGGTAGAACATCGGCATTTTCATAGACGTAACTATTTGAAAATAGTTTTATGAAATTTTCATAATTTCTTCCAATGCATTTCCTTAGGAATTTCAGTTCAAATATCTCCAATTCTTTGGCTACTATAGGAGATATAGTAAGCCAGATTGGGTTTTTCTGTTCAGCTTTGCTGGTTTTTCGTTTCATTCCATAAAATGTATTTTTTGTTTTTGTAACCAAAGACATTTATATCTAAAGAAAGAGCAAAATACATAATTCCTTTAGTGCCCCTACTTTTGAATAGGTGGCGCCAGCCCCATGGCTAGGTCCAAATAAATTTATATATAAAGAAAGAGCAAAATACATAATTGCTTTAGTGCCAGCTACTTTTGAATAGATGGCGCAGAATCACATTAAAACTATATCCTGTCCCATGGCGATATAGCCTTGGATTAGGCTATCAATTAATTTATTTATACATAATTTTACATAATTTTAAAGTCAATTTTTCAAATGTTTGACGTAATAAAAGCAATTGTTTCTTATTTTTATGTCAAAAAATAAATTTTCATAGAGGAAAATAGTATTTTTTATTCCATTTGTATTTTGGAGAATTGAGGGATTGCCAAATGTATGTATATGTTAATTTTTTCTTTTATAAAAAAATACACATGAATAAAGTGCAATATTGTGCTCTTTAACATCTAAATGAATATTGATTCAAAAAATTAAGCTATAATATGCACATAAAACATATATTTTTCATAGTTTTTGGCAAACATTAATTTATGTTACGAAGAAAATAGAAAATCAATAATACTCTACTGCATATTGTAGCACAATGTGACTAATGGAGACCAGCTCTGCAGCAAAATATGACTGATGGAGAGAATGTACCTTCTGATGGGCCATCTATTGACAAATAGTTACAACTCATGTTCTTTCTTCAATAAATTAATTTCTTTGCTGTATTCTCTCTATTAGACAAACACACTTCAATTTTTTAAAGAAAGAACATTCGTTGCAACTATTTATCAATACGTGGCGCATCAGAAAGTGCATTCTTTCCATTAGGCATATTCAGCTGCAGAGCTAGTTCCCATTAGCCGGAACAAAATTGAGTATTTGATAAAAAATATGCTTTAAAATGTGTTTTTTGTGCAGTCCATGTTTAAAAAAACTAGTGAAAATGTAAAGGTGCCTCTAAATTGTCAATACAAATTTAGTAAAATTTCATAGTAGCGACTGATACATAACACATTTTTTCACCAGTCGCTTAGCAGTAAATATTTTGTATTCACCTCAAACATTTTTAAACCACTAAAATTTTTTTTCACCACAAAAAATTTTTTCACCTTAAAAATTTTTTTTCACCTCTAAATTTTTTTTTTCAACAAAAAAGTTCTTTTCACATCTAAAAAAGTTTTTCACCTCAAAAAAATTTTTTCTCCTGCATAATTTTACTTCAAAAGTTTTTTTTTATATTATTTGTATCAAAAACAGAAGAGAACATCTTTTTAGGATATTGGTGGAGGGCATTCAAAGATTCGGCGCAGCCGAATTTAGCCATTTTTTACTTGTTTTTTTTTGGTTTTTTCCAAGTAAAATTAAAATTTAACTGTGGGCTTAATTAAAAATTTAAAGTTATTCAGTAATTGGCTCAAAATATGTGACGATTTTATTTTGGTTAAATTAGAGGTTAGGTGCGACTCTCCAATAGAGTGCAAACTTATAACAGTTAAAATTTTTATAGGTATTCCAACACATCTTTTTTTCGTTAGTAGGGCCTATTATGGGAGTTTTTTTCGTTTAAAGGTTTAACTAAAAATATCATACAAAAAAAATTACAAAATTCTGTTTGTAATTTTAAACATCTTTCATAGAATGTTTTTGTAAATGCAAAAAAAAAAACAATGAAATTTAAAAATACACAAAACTTTTTATTTTTTTTGTAGATTAGATTAAATTATACTCAAATGCCACTACGCAACGCGACCAGCATGCCACTTTTGTGCTGCCTAAATCAAGGACGTATGAACAAAATGCTGTTAAAAATTTTGACTCTCGCGACAAACTGATAATTCCCCCAATATAGCACCCCACAGAAAGGTTCAGGACCGATGAACCGATACCAGACAGTATGTTCTTTCGTTGCCCCCATGCCTTTTGTGGTCAGAAATCTGGCCCAGAATGAGGGATTTGTTCCTACCAAGTCGATCGAGATCCTGAATGCACTCCATCACCAGTTCAGAAGATACCTCGGCCAAAAAAGCCCTGAGTGCCGCTTGACTGTCAGAAAGAATGTAGATGCGAAATCTTACTATACACCTTCACAGGAAGAGCTCGCTGGAACCCGGGGCAAAAAACGCCCACATTCGTCTTCATTTTTGCCTGCTTCGAGGCATCTGTGTACCATACCACTTGCTCTTATCAATCAATATCATGCCAAAATTCCTGACTAGAATCTGTTCCGGTAAAAACTTGTCAGCGACTATTGAGGTCGGGTCGTCCATAAAGGTCTTGGTGATCCTTTAGGTCGCCACAATTCATTCGAGCCCACAATGGGCGCCTTTAAAACGAACAAACGTAACTGTGGGATACACAGCAAAGCCCCGATGGCAACCGTAGGACACGTTCCGCTGGCGTCCGTAATACCAATACACGCCTGCCGATAGATCCTCTCGAGAGGTTTTTTCTATTTTTATTTTTAAAAAATTTTTAATTTCAATGAGTTTTTATATGAAAAAAACAATTTAAAAGAAAAAATTGTTATAAATCGAATTTGAATTTTAGCAGGTACTTTTAATTACTTAAAATTTTGTGATAAATTTTTTCTGTGTACATTTATCAGATAAAAGATTAACAATGCCTAAAACTCCTTTAATTTAATTTTATATATTCTAATAACATTTATTGTTGTTTATTTAAAATGCAAAAAAATGAATAAATAAAATTCAAACGAAATAAAGAAACTTCAATATTGAAAACAATAAAATTCAAAGTTTAATTGAAATTATTTGGGAATGTAGGGGGAAAAAATCAAAAAATATTATGGCATTTAAATGTATGGAAATCGTATAACTTTAGCTACTTAAGCACTTTTTCAATTTTATTGATAATTCTTGGTCGAATTCATTATGCAGATAATTTCTGTTACATTTAAATCCTGCACAAAAGATCATGGCATTTTTATGTAAATGTATGGAAAAACAGCACTTTATCAGGGTTAGTTTGATTTTTGAAAAAGTACTTTTAAATAAATCAAATATCACTTAATAAGCAAAGAACTTTGCATTTATTTTTTAAGGTTAATAATTTAACTTTCAATATTCGTATAAATAAATGATATTTCGTTTAAATGTTAAAAAAAATGCAAATCTATAAAATAAACGACTTTTCATTTATCTTTTTTTTATTTTAACTACAAAACATTTTAAACAAAAAATTTAACTGTAAAAGAAAGAAAGAAAAATCAAAATATAAATTGAATTACATATTTTTTTAACTAAGAAAATGTTATTTAAATGCAGAAATTACAATTAAAAATCAATTCAAATTTAAAAATTATATTAAAAATAAGATAATATAATTTCAATATAAAAAATTAATCAAATTAAAAATTTAAATCAAATGAACTTCCAATTATTAAATTAAAACGGTTTAAGAATACAAAAAAAAACATTTAGAATGGCAGAAATTTAAAACAAAAAATGTAGAGAGCGCTTAAATGAAAATGTGACCCTAAGCGTCTCTTGTTTTCGCCATCGCGATCCCCGTTGAAATTTCGTCATAGGGAAGGCACTTTTAGCTCGGTTCTATTTCACCAGCCACGGGGTAGGTAGTTTCATACCGGTCCTGTTCTCACCGGTCACGGGATAGGCGGTCGAAATTAAACTGACCCCTATTTCAACAGAGTACTATTTCACTAAAACTCTTACAATTGTCAAAAAAAAACCAGTTTAGGTATCCTCGTCCAATCAAGGCAGGTTACATAATTTTACCCTAAAATTTTGATTAGGGCACCATCGCACTAATATTATCCTTTATAGGGAACTGTCTGCTATTGGTATTAAATGTCTTAGCAAATCTTGCCAATTTTAAATGTTTAAAGAAAATCCTATAAAATATGCATAAAGTTGAGAGTGCATAATTGTTATGATGATCACACAATAACTGGCTATTCATTTAATTTGGCATGTCCCTTAACATCTGTATATGATTTTAAATTCAAGTCATAAATATTTATAAGCTTCTTTCTTTTTTAGCTTACATAAAAACTGTTAGAAAATCCTGTATTTTTTATCAAAGGACAGGAGAAATGAATAACATATGATAGATATTCTTTATAATAACAACATAATAGAAAAGAAAAAGGACAAAAACTAAAATTGAAAGCTACCAGTATTTTTTATGGCACAAAACAATTTCAATAGAATTGTTAACCCGGTTTTGTCAATTTCAAAATAAGATTTTATCTGGCAAACAAACACACGTACATGACAGACTGACTTAGATATTGGAAAGACATATTGTATGGACTACAAATGCAGCTATAGCGTAAAATCATAATGGGTTGGAAATTCAGCAACAGGGATTTAAAATTCTTGGAAACCAGAATATTAGGCTTTATGAAATCACAATGGGAAAATTAAATTTTTCAAAATATATGGATTGGATTCCAGATTAAAAAATTTAAAGAATTAAGTTTTAAGTTTATTGTCGTCATAGCTCGTTTATAATAAAAAAAATACGAAAAAAATGACCTTATAATACTTACAATATCAACTTCTGCATCTGCATCAGAATCATCATAAGGCAAGTTAACATCAATAATATCAATATTACCATTACCAGCTATAGCACCTTTCTTTTCCATACCTTGTTGTTTGTCGATGATTTGCTGTAGATGTTGTTGGTCAATAATGTCCTCAGGTATTGAGGCTTCATCTTGTATATTGAAATCTGCAATAACAAAAGATAATAATTTTTTAAATAAAATCTATATATGCTTGTACAAATATGTATTGAATTTAAAAAAAAAAAAAAAAACTGAATATTTCTTAGATTTTTCTGTTGTGAAATTCAATAAAAACACTTAAGATATAGTACTATTGTGAATCGTAGGGCAAGTTTCAAATGGAAAGTTAAATTTACTGGAAACATGGTAAGATAAAACAGAAAAATTTAAACCAAAAAAGGCAAACATGACATGGTTATTCCAGTAATTCAAACCAGATAAGTTAATTCAAGGATTTCTTTAAATACTTCTAACTAAAATCAATTATTAAGAAATTCACAGTCAAATTCCTTCCTGCGTAAATCAGTGTTTAAGAGTTTAAAATTTTCATTGCTGTGAAATAAACTATTCTGGTATTTACACAAGCATTATAGAAATACTATTTTTATATTAGTTTGTTATTCCGCTTTTTAAACATCGAAGTACAAACTCTTCAAAGCATAAGTATGTAAGCCTGATGCTAATGAAATTTTAGCTATGTTCTGCTGTTCGTCTGTCTCTTATTTGCTATCCTACTGAGTAAAACTGGATGCTCTGCTCTAGCTAAGTAAGGTGCTGGCAAAGAACAAACCCCTCAATATACTTCTTAGAACTCTTTTAACAGGTGCACTGATGCGACCAATTTGTGAATTGGATGGAACTGCCTCGAATGGAGCAAACAATAAGGGTTAAATGGCATAAGAATATCCTGGGTATTGGAAGTTATTGTCCTAAGAATCTGGTCACTCACTGGGTGCTCATGTTATATGAACTTTATCTTTCGCTTAACTACGTTTCTACCATCAGGGGGAGGTATAAAACTCAGGATGTACAAAATGCAAAGTTTTAAGCTTAACCTTAGCCTCGCTAAAATTCTTAGCTGATTTACAGAAACATTTAGCTTCTAGTTTTGGTGCAGTGATTGTGATGTGAATATATACATATTTGATTTTTTTTTTGTTTTTTTTGGCTAAGTGGCAACGAAACAGCAAGGCATCGAAGCTAGGGTTGAAGCTAAAAATTTTTCATTTTGTACATCCTAAGTTTTATACCGTCCTTGGTTTTAGGTCGAATTTATTTCTAGAATTTGCACCAAAGTGGATATTATTCTCCTCCGAAGCTCACAATGCTATACCTCACATTATTCCTATTGATTTACATATAATGGCGGGTTCTGCTAGACGCGTGGCTCGATCTGCTGCTTTGGGTTCTGGGAAGGTCAGAACCTACGGACTAGCTAGACTTCTCAACCAGCAACTTCCGACACTCAGTATACAATTTAACTACTATACTCATAGGATTGACTTCGATAGACCTTTTCGGATCAGCTTACGTTCTAAAGAGACATTGGGTAGGATGCATACAAAAACTGGATTTGACTTTAGTGATTCCACTGGAGACTTATATGATGAATGTTATACACATGACTCCTTCAGGTTACCTGATCATGCTAGGGTCTTTCAGGTAAATATTCTGGTTACGATTGGAGCTCGGTGAACCATAGATATCTCTGTCGACAGCCAGGCTGCCAACTACGTTGATATTGGCCCCCGTCAAAGGGAATTTTATGGTAACAAGCGGGCAGGTGCGTTATCAAGAGCATAGCTCATCTTAAATATATAGCGATATCAGTCGCTACACCGTTGGGGACCATTAAGAATGGGATCTTCGAACACTACCTCCGGAAACCGACTGGCAGAGCATTCATCTGCCCATCACCTGTCTTTGGGCTCAGGTGGCCAGACTACGATCTGGCATGTACTAAATCACTCCTCAATAGAAATAGGAAAGATATTTCGAGACAGACGGCCGTGCTGGCTAACAGCATACAAGTCAGCAGACTCGGGCAAGGAGAATACAGTCGTTCATATTCACTGTAATTACCCGGCACTGCAGGACATCCGTCATAGAACTTTGGGCGATTATATATTAGACGACCTGTCTGTCGGTGATATCGAACGTGGGATCGGGGGATCTTTTTCGTTATCTCAAGCTTTTGGGTTGGGTCTAGTATTCCGGATATCAAGTCTCTACTTGATGATTACCTACATGTAAAAATAGAGTTTTTATGAAATTGTTGGAAAAATGTCAATCACTGGCAAAAGCCAAATAAAAACTTGCCCTGGTCATATGTATGCTTTTATGTTTGACCTAGAATGCCAAATTTATATGAATATGTGATATTTGTAGCAATTGATGTGTAAATGTTTCATTTGTTTTAGAAAAACGAAATGATAAAAAACACAATATTAATATATTGAATTGGCATTTTTATTTGTATAAAACCCAATTGATTTTTGTGCTTTTTTTTTATTGTTTTACTGTTTGAATTTTAAGTAGTGCAGTATTTTATGAAGTGGGCATCATAACAATGAATGGACTTGTTTTGTAGATTGCTGTTAAAAATTTGTTATTACCAGTAGCCCAGAAGCAATTTTGACCAAATACTGATCTGAATCAAATAATTTGTAACAAAATGACAAATTTTGGTATAAAAGCATATTTTCCTTTTATGCTTATATCTTTTTGCATATTTTATAGTTTTTTATGCATATTTTTGCATACTTTGCGTTTGTTTGCCTATATTTATATTTATTAAGATTTATATTAAAAACAAAAAACAAAAGGAATCATTTGTAAACCTGACAAATAAAAGGGAAATATCATTTTGATATCTACATAGAAAATTAATATTGGATATATTAATATTGGTATGGAGTAAGAACTTTCCAGATTTTTGGTTTTTAATTTATAATTCATATTTTGTGATTTTTAGTGCAAATTTGCTTTTAAACGCATATTTTTTGTTTTTTTTTTTCATTGAATATTTAAGACAATTTCTTAAATTTTTTTAAGTGAATAGTTCGCTGCCCTGGTTACCAAATTTTTGAGAATATTTTTTTAAGGGTAGATTTTATTAAAAATATTTAATATATCTTGTTTTAATGTATCTGTAATTAATAGATATAATATCCATCAGTGACTAGATTAATTTTTGTTTGTCAACACGATTAGTATCTGAGCACTTTTAGGTATCTATTGCATTTGATTACAGAGATAAGTTGTATACTATGATTAAGCTACGTACGTATGATGAATATTAATTAAGGAAAATAAATATAACTCATACGCTAATAGCACAATAGAATAAATCTTATGTTCTTGCAAAAAAACTTTCTAAAAATAACTTTGACGCACTGAATCTAGAGAATTCAATTAATCTACTTGTTATTTTAATCGAGTAAACGTTTCTTAAAATGATTAATCGTATAAAATTTAAAATAAATCGATTCATTAAAGAAAATTTTTTTGTATATAATAAATATTATTTGTAACATTTTGTAATAGAAAGTAAATAAAAATAATTGTAAAAAAATTTTGAATTGAGATTTCATTTTTTAAATAGTACTCTCATTTCTTTTCTTTTTTCTATCACATATTCAAATTTTATTCAAATTGAAGTAACCGATACCGCAAATTGAAGTGACCGATACCTGGATTATCCGTAAAAGTAGCGTAGTGTAACACATTCAATTAGTTAATTAAGAATAGAAGAAATGAATGGCCATTTTGTATGTATTGGACACAAAAGGAAATATAAATTTAGGAACAAATTCTCAATTCATCCAAAAATCTGGAATCAGTTTCACCGTATTACACGGCTGCGTTTTAGAGAAAATATTCGTTGAGTATTTTTTATCTCTAATGTTTAATGAAAATGTTAAGATTTGTTTCTTATGCTCAATTTACAATTAACTTATGTTCTTAACTTAGCTTATGTTCTTTTTTTTATAAAAAAACTTTGTATGAAATTTTCAGGTAAAAACAATTAGATTTTAAAAACTACGAGTTTTTGGTTGTAGTAGTGAATCAGTTATTGCTACAGTACGTATGAGCAATATCACATATAGCATTCTTTCTGTTGTCTATAATTTATGGAACAAAGGTGTTAGTTTTTACTGAATATTTGCGATACTTAATGATCTGTTCTGAATCTTGCATTTTAAAATTATAGACTCAAATTTGGGTGTGTTGTAGGTAGCAGTGGTTAATAGAGAATTAAATATTAATTTTAACAATTTGATCTGCTAAGACAAATTATCAATATGTGTGTTTCTGACGCTTTCGAATATATAAATATTTTTAGACATTAATGTCCAAGTTTTGTAAACACCAACGCGAATGTAAAAAAAATCAAATTTTATAAATCACTACTTCATTGCGTTGGACTTTGACGTAATCACTTTAATTGTGAAATTAAAATAATTTCGGTGTTACCTGCATATATGGAATTTGAGTTTGATTTGTTGCATTTATCTCTACTTTTTTGCTATTGGCAACTCCAATGTTAACAGCTGATTGAAAATTAAATAAATATAAAAATTAATAATATGTTGTTTTTTTTTTGTATTTTGTGTATAAATTTATAAATAGTCTTGTATGAGGAAAAGAAAGTAAATAAAAAATCAATAAAAAAATGTATATATATATATATATACTCATTACTTTTTTATACCTCCGATAATGAAGAATCCAAGCAGGGTATTGGTGTTACCAAACTTCATTTACGATACAATATTGTAAAAATTGTGTGTTTTTTTAAATAGTTTGAAAAAATTTCAAACCAAGCTCAAACAATTCAAGTGGTTATTTTGACATTACCAGTAATTAATTTTTGAGCGCATTAATTTATGAACTTTTAACTTGTATGTAAAAAATTTCAAATAACTTAAGGAACAGCTGTTCCAACGCGAGCAATCACCTACTTCATTCAAGTGATTTATAAAATTGCTTTTTTTTTAAATGATGTGAACTGAAGCGTCTTGCAAAATGAGGGCATAAGTGCAAACACATAGCGTTATATTAGGGTGTTCTGAAACTTTTGCACTTGCAAATTTAGCGCCGGAGGAGCACTAGAACGTTGTGTATGAATGACCTTATATAGGAAAAAATAATGAAAAATGTCAGGAGTTATTATACGGCGCTTGAAGATGCCAAAATTGCTTGTTTTTTGCTTAAATTTTTGCAAAAAATAGGTCTTTAGGAGTTTAGGTTTTTTTTTGTTTGTGTAATGTTATTGTAAACCAGTCAAGTTATTTAAATTTTTGAAAGTTTTGAGCTCTGTTTTTTCAAAAATTATAACAAACAAAATTAACCAAAAAAAAACAATATTGTTAATTTTCAATGTTTGTATGTACTTGAAAACATAATTTTCTTATTTTTCCCCTAGTTTGCTCTCTTGAATTCACTTTCGACGCAAGATTAAACATAGAAGAACTTTGAAAATTTTTGCGAAAATTTTTAATAGTTGATTTGATTTGTATAATACATATTTTTTAGCTTACATTCACTAAAAAAAATCTGTAATGGCAACTGAAAATTTTACTGTTATTACGGGAAATTTTGCTAATTTGAGCCCAGCGGTATTTTTTGCTAATCGTAACAACACATGTTTGCTGACGTGTAGTACAATGAAATTAGAAGCCGCTACTAAATTTTAGTAAACTTTTTTTAAAGGTGAATTTAAAATCTGTTTGCTAAAATCAGCAAGAAAATACTAAATATTATTAATATTAGTAAAAAATTTTAAATTTATTTTTTTTTTATCGAGCATCAACATTTTTTATATTATTTATTTTTTTCAAGAAATATTTTATACAAAATTAAAAAAAAGTCAAAGACTTAAATTATTAAAACATAAACGAATTTATCATTTTGTTTTAATTTCTGTGTGGAAAACTATTTTAGTCAATTTTTTTTAATTTTAAGGTCAAATTTTAATTGTTTTAAGGTCTGATTTTTAGAACTAAAAAAAATTTTTTAGTACTATTTTAAGTGGATGTCCTATTTTTAGACATGATTCGGATATTTACTTCCGATACCTTTTTTTTAATCTATGTAATATTTTAAGGCAATTTAAGTTTGTGGATGTAAGTTTTATTTAGAAATAACATTTCCTTCAATATCCACTTTTTTAAAATTAGTATTTTTTTTTTGTTGCTAATTTTAGCAAATCGGTATTCAAAATTTGTAAAATGGTTTCTGAAATAAGCAACAAAAATTTTAAAATATTCTGTAAAAACTCTGTAATTTGTAAAATGTAAATAGCAAAAAGATTTGCTAAATAAAAATTTTTTTACTAAAAATCAGTACAAAAAGAATAAAGGTCATTCCATGTCAAACCGCACAGAAAACTGTCATTTTCGGATTTGTCAACTCCGATTTTAATGAAATTCGCCACAAATGTTGTAAATGGGCAGTGTTTATTAAATCATTAACCTTTCAGTCCCAAACCCTTTCGGTTTTCGAAATATCACGCCATGAAAATTGGCAAAAACGTCAAAATATCGAAAGTCGCCTATAACTTCTAAACCATACAACCTAAAATTTTTCTGTTGGTACCATTTTAAAGGTGAAAACGATGCCTTCAAAATGGCGTGCCAAAAGTTTTTTTGTATTAAAAGGTTAAATCTCATTTTTATAAGTTAATCTTCAAAGACGCATATCTCAAAATCCAATTTTTTTAAAATTCTGAAAAAAATATATGTTAAAATCTAAGGCCTCTCTACATTTGTGGCAAAACTTCAAGGTGGATACTCATTTGGTTCCTGTGTTATGAAGAAAAACGTGGACGTAAGCAAATTTATCGTGACGGTTTCATACGAAAAATCTTTTACATGCTATGAGTGTGTATATGTGTACAATATGGCGATTTTGTATGGACTTTTTTCGATATTTTGACGTTTTTGCCAATTTTCATGACGTCATATTTCGAAAACCGAAAGGGTTTCGGATCGAAAGGTTAATGAATTGATATACACTTCCCATTTACAATATTTGTGGCGAATTTCATTAAAATCGGAGAAGACAAATCCGAATGCTGTGCGGTTTGACATGGAATGACTCTAAAGTGTGTTGAAAATCGTTTACAAGTTTTTCCACTTACTGTTTTTTCTGAGTGTACTTTGGTGCGATCAATGCAAACATGTCAACATTGTTAAAAAGTGTTCAAAATATGACAACTCTATTATTAAGAAAAATGTTTTTTTTTACTCTGGGTACCATATCATATATCATATTTTTACTCATAAAAAAACCAAATTATTCAAGGTCAAGGAAAATGCTCATCTTACAGACGAATATGATTTTTCTATGTTTGCTTTGCAGTTTATATAAAAGCTATTTTCAATAAATATTTGGGACATGTAATGACGGTTTTGTAAAATATTTTTTTCTAACGCATTGACATTAATTATATTTTATATTTTACAACAATAAAATTGTATATTTTTTAATTTAAATTCTTCATGTTATTGATTGTCTTGAGATTGGTTAAGAAATATGCAAGGAAATCCATTTAATATACTATATTATATATTTTATTTTCTATACATAAAAACACTTAATATATATTGTACAACAATATTACTGTAATATATCTATGTATATTTTTATTTAAATAATAATCATTATTGTAATTATCCTTAAGGGTATTTAAAAAAAATATAAAATATAAAACATTATTGAGAAAAAGACAAAAGAAAAAAAAATATTAAAAGAAACACATTATAATAAAATTCCCATTAGATTTTATAGACAATGCCTACGTACATATATTTCTGGGTGTAATTTATATGTAATAGGTTGACACTTATATTTTTAGCTAAATACTGGAACCATAAAAGATTTTATTTAAACATTTTTATACAATTTTATATTTACAATATACACAGAAAAAAGTGTTACAAAATTTTAAGTATTTAAAAATATTTTTTAAAATACAATTTCGATTTCTAACAATGTTTTATTTGAAATGTTTGTGAATTGCTATTTTTTATATAAAAAATTCTTTAAAAAGAAGACTAAAGTTACAAAAAAAAATAATAAAATATTTTTTGTATTTACAAATTCGAGGGATGCTAACTTTTTAAAAAATTTTGTATTTCTATTGACAAAAGTTTTCTATGAAATATGTTTAATATTACAAACAGAATTTTGTAAATTTTTTCTGTGCACAGTTAAATGTAACTAACTGGATTTGTCTTCATTTATATGGGACACAGAAAGCTAAAAATATTGCACATTATTATTTAAATATTATAAGTCTCTAGTGTTTTATAAAAATATATTTGTATGATTACATTGAGTGAATTTCACAAAAGCGTTTGCATGGTTGCTACATAAAACAAAACAGAAAAAACGGGATGTGTAAATCTGATTATTACATCCGTTCGCTTGTAGCATTAACAATGCAAAAGTGTTTCATGGATATGGGATAAAAACAATGTAAAGTCATTATCAAGTATATAAAACGTATATTCCCTTGCATAAATATGTAATCCTACATTATTATGTTAACAGTTATTATTAATTTTGTATTGTTTTAATCTGTTTATAACCCTTTTTAAGTGTTCTTTGGTATTAAACATTACTTGTGAGTATTCTCTTATGAGTACCACAATAATACTTTTGTTTAAATATCTTGGTTTTATTTTACGCCATAGTGTTAATGGAACATTAATTATACACTACACTACTCTGGTGTATGGAGTATTATGAATTTGTGCTTAGATTTAAAAATACAAAAATTAATATATACACTAAGGTGGTAAAAAAATCTAATTCACAAACTCCACAACGCTACAAATATGCCATTATGGAAAAAATATGTTCTGCCGAAGAAATTTTTTTTTTTTTAAAAGTTTTGAAGTTTTATTTTATAGTTGATCTTTTTAATACTTATATGTATGAAAATGTATTTTTAGTTTGACTCGAGATCATAGGAAAAGTTTTTTTTTTTTCGAGTCAAACTAAAAATACATTTTCATACATATAAGTATTAAAAAGAACAACTATAAAATATAAACTTCAATATTAAAATATAACTTGGCACGGTTAAAAGAATTGTTTAAACATATGTAAAAACAATTTTAAAAAACACATGTCTTTAGTATTAGCTAATAGCCAATTTGGACATACGGTAAACAAAGGAGAATATAAATAACACAAAAATAGTTAGAAAATTTCATCTGTACTCAATAATAAAAATCAACTGTATGTTAGCATAAAAAAGCTTTTTCCGTTGATTTGTGAGTTAAGTAGAGATATTTACAATTGGTATTTCGGCATAAAGAATGTTGATGAAAGTCGTAGCTGACCAGAAAATGCATTCCATTCGGCTGGTGTCTAATAACTTTTTCTGTGTATTCTCCATGTTTACTAAAATTAAAAAACAAGGAAAAAATTTTTTCATTTGAAAAAAATTTTTCCTATGATCTCGAGTCAAACTAAAAATACATTTTCATACATAAAAAAAAAGTTTTATTTAAAAAAAATTATTTAAATGCACAAATTACTTCAATTATTTTTAGATACATTTGTTACACTTTAAAGCTGCTAATTTCTTTTGAAATTGTCTTACGAATTCGAATATACAAATTTATATTTTTTTATAGAATAAAATTTTTATTTTATTTTTTTAGAGGTGGCACAGAGCCATTGAAGTTTCAAGGTTGTACTTTTTCAATTATTTTAAATAAATTAAAAATTGTTAAAAATTAAATATAATTATTAGGATCGCGACTCATCAAATCTAATATAATTTTTTGGGTGTACATAGCGAATACAATATCAAAATTAAATTCCGAGTCGCAAATGTCGCGAAAATTTAATAAAAAAATGTTCGATTATCATCAAGAAATTTTCTTATATTTAATTCTGCGCAAAATTCTTTTTTGAGTGATTATATGTCCACGAAGTCTCTTCGTATGTGTCTTTGTTAACAATTTAATTTTAATACCCTAAATAATAGCGAAAAACTAAAAAAGTTATATTTTACATTTAGTTGTAAGTACACGCAGAGAAAAAACATGATTAATGATTCGTCACTACGACCCTATTTATTCATATTAGCCTAATTTGTTTACCGTAATAAATTTATTATAGCCCTAGAATAAATTGAACAAAAATTTTTTGTCTTAATCATTTTTAAATTCACCATATTAATATTTTAATGGTGTTTTACACCATAAATATTTATTTATTTGAAATATTTGCTACTATAATATATATTTTTTCAACTATACAATTAAAATCATAATATTAGTTGCACACAAAATTGTATGTTTATTACAAACAATTATGTTTGCCTTTAAACACATTCTCTAAATAAGCAAACATTTATTGTCAAAATAAACATCAAAATCATTTTCCGTTCACCAGCGATAGTTAATAACATTAGTGAGTATAAAATATTAAAAACATTTTTCGGGGAGCAAAAGGCCATGCTGCCTTGCAAATTTAATGATATAAATTATTATACGTTTATTGAAACAGGTAAGTAATTTATATACATATAATTAGAAAAATACATACCTAAATTCATGCATGTATAAATACGTATAAATTACATTGTCTTTCTTGCAGCCAAAAAAAAACATACAACATTAAAAACGCCAATGAAATTTTGACGCAGAATTTTGTGATAAGCCCCGAATTTTTTTCAATAACAGTTCAACAATATATTGATACAGTCGATTTCATAATCGAAATTAAAGGTAGGTGTGCATATATAAATGCAGTTATTTTATTTATATTTTAATGTATATATTTATACCTTTTTAATAAAATATTTATCTTTGAAATTATATTTTCTATTTGTTTTATTGTGAGAACCATATAACATGTTGACATAGACATTTTGCATATTATTGGGAAATATAGAAACATAGTTTAAAAGATCGTTTGCGTTTTTCTTGTAAACATAAAAATATGTTTGAGATAATTAGCTATAAATATTATATCTGAACATATATTGTTACTTAAGACGTGTTTGACACAATCATAACCACAAACATTAATGATAGTTTGCGATTGTGATTGTATCAACCATGTTTTTTCTTTGCGTGTATAACTATTATCCTTTCAAAAATTAAAAACAATATCATGTCTAATGAAAGCCCCTGGTAAGTAGATTAAAAAAGTAGAACAAGTTAAATTTTTCGACTATAATCGTTTTAGATAGTTGGGAAAGTATCACAAAAAAATGGAATTTTGTTAAATTTTCAAAAACCGCGCATTTATTAAAGATCACAAATTTGTTTTCAATTTTGATAGCAGATTCGTAATCTTCATAAAAATTACGATCAGATTTGAGAAATTTGTTCATATTTAAAGTATTTTAATTCTTAATAAAATGCTCAAAAATTTTATTAAATGTTCCTAACATTTATAAAACAGCGTCAGACGGACACAATTTCAAACCTTTAAACAAAACCTAAACATATTTTCTAATACTAGATCGTGAAAATGTTGAAGACATCATAGTAAAGCTTCTAAATTATTTGTATTATTGTTCTTCAAGGAAATGCAGAGGTTATGCTACCGCACGTTATTTTGTCTGACATTATAAGTCGCTAAAGTTGAATTTCTACTTACATCTTTTCAGAAAATTTTTGGTATTTTTACTAAAATATGTATTTTTATGTATAAATTTAAAAAATAATCGCGTACTACTTAAAACTTACTTTGTATTTAAAAATTTTGATGTCATGCATATTAATTAAGACTATATTGCACATAAATTTTGTTAAATTATAGCGAATAGTTTAAAAATTAATAAAATTTAAAATCAACTTTACTTTTTGTATAAATTAATCTGAAGAAAAATTACAAATTAATAAAAGTCCCATTTTTGTTCTACCTCTAAATGTAAACGTATTTCATTGAAATCTGGCACAAAGAGTTTTTAGACATTAAGGAATAGAGGCAGCATTGTGCAGATTGCTAATTCAAACTTTTTTGTTTTTTTGGACCACTGTAATATACTCTAATCTACTCCGTATCAATAATAATATTTTTTACTCTGCAGATTCTTTTAAAATTCAGATATAAATTGAAATTTCGAATGTAAAGATATTTGATTTAAAGTAATTCATGTTATGAACTACATAATATAAGGTATTCCATAACAAATGTCTAGCTAAAAAAAACATACGTCACGTCGTAAGATACCTTTTTTTACTAGAGATCAAATTTTGTTTTTGATGCCATTAGATTAATGACGAAATTCTGAAGAGAACGCAGTCCTGCACTGAATATTTTACTCTGGCCATTTAAGGCCCCTTGCGTCATGTCGCGTCATATATGTATATCGTTTTAATATAAAACTTACGGTATGCATAGCCCAGGCGATGTGCACACAGAAAAATTTTGTTAGTTTCCAATTAAAATTCAGTTTCTACGAACAAAATCGGTTAATACAACCGAATTTTGATTGAAAGACCAAATATATTAAGCAATCATTATTGAATATGATTGTGATAATCGAATTTATTCGTTGTCGCAACCAAATTATACTTTTCGGTTGGCACTTTAGTTTTCTGTTGGAGAGACTGCCAAATGTTGAAAAAAGTTGGGCGAAAAATTTTAAAATTTTAAAATTTACGAATTTCTGAAATTTGTTTTTTTTTTTTAATTTTTATGAAATATTGAATTTATCTAAAAGTCGCCGTCTCTTTTTATTTTTTTTTTTAATTTAAAAATAGCTCAGATATTTGAAAAAGAAATAGATTAGAGATTTTGTTTCGGCCTCCAGCATAGGTGCATCGGTGCGTATAAGCAATATACATATAATGGGTGAGGCAATAAAAAATCACCTGATTTTCCATCGCTATAACTTTTGTACAAAGTAAATACTCATTTGTTTTTTAAATGATTATATTTATTTATTTCAGATCTGTAATACAAAGCCATTCCGGGCACAATACATATATTACACAGTAGTAAAAATACTGATATACTTAAATTAAATTTGAACAAATTAAATTAATACTCTTTATTAATAATTCACCAATAACATTCAGAAAAATTATTTTACCTCCCTAGCAATAAACTTTATATTCAAAACAAAAGTCAAATTAGCAGCAACTCATAGAAAACAATTTAAAGTGATCATATATTCAAGCAAAGAGTCAAATCACAGACTATCACAGTTTTAGTTTAAAGATATTATTTGATTGTGCAAAAATACGTAATTCAAGAGTTTATCGATTACAACAACGGGCAATTCCGACTACAGGATATTTTTCATACGTTGATTTTAAAAATTTGAGGATTTCAAGAAGACTGCGAAAAGGTAAAAGCTCTGTACAAAGGAAGGGGCATGCTGTTTTTAATAATTTTATGGAATAATGTTAAATTACGATAATTTACAAAATTCTTAAATGAAAACTCAAGAAAACGGTGAACATATTCGGAAATATGATTCATGCGGCGTAAATTTAAAATAAATCGTACAATAGTGTTAACAATACGTTTCAATCCCATAAAATTCATTCCAGTCAAACCAGAGAAGACCACAAATCCATACAAAACTTGAGACATTAAAAGCGCATGGGCCAACCTAAGCTTAATACGGCTAACCTAAGCTTAATTCGTGGAATAAATTCTACAAAGAGTAGCCCAAACTTTAACAGACAATACATCAATGTAAGATTTAAATAGAAGTCTACTATCCAGTAAAACACATAAGCACATGTATTGACTCACAAACTCAATCGCATTCGCACCTAAATTTTTAAATCGAACAAAACCGATCTATGTGACCGAACATTATTGCGTTAGTCTTAGCAGAATTTATAAATAACAAGTTTATTGTAATCCATTGAACGACACGATTGAGGCAAATGTTAATATTGTCCTCCAAAACCTCAGCAAAACTCCTCTTACTATTAAAAAGTAAAAAATATCATCAGCAGACAAAAAGGTTTAACAGCTCCTAGTCACCTTAGGGAAATTATTTGTATATAAAATAGAGAGGAGTGCTTTTCATACCGATCATTGAGGAACACCAGCATGTATCATGTAACTCTTCTTACATCATCCACTTCAAATAACCCCAGAGAACGGCAGTCAAATCGGGACAAGAAATCACTGAAACGTGCTTGTAAAGCATCATTTCAAATACGCTCTTTATCGCGTAATGTCAAAACACCATAACAAGTTACATGATTGAGCAACACGTCTAAATGAAAAAAACTGAATAATCATCTTTAGCGGCGAGTGTCATTTTTAACTGAATGGCTATGTTAACAAGCAAAGTTGATGTACATGGGATGACGCCAACCCACAAAAAGTTTCTGTATGGTCCGGATTTTGCGCTGGCGGCGTCATTGGTGAGGCCATCACCATCAACAGCGAGCGCTACAGAATGATGATAAGCGATTTCTTTTGACCTGAATTGAACGATATAAACGAAAATAAAGTGGTTACAGCAGGATGGCGCCACGTACCACACAGCGGATCCCACGATAACATCTACCCGCGTTTATTGGAAAACCCTATATGTTCTACTCAATATAATTAATATTGTCAATAAAAAATTGTTATACAATCACCAAAAAAGTCCGTAATAGCAACTGAAAATTTTGCTGTTATTACGGGAAATTTTGCTAATTTCAGCTCAGCGGTACTTTTAATACTCTTAGTCTGCTGACGTATTGTGCAATGAATTTAGTAGAAAAATTTGTAGCCGATAATAATTTTAGTAATCTTTTCGTAAATTTAAATTTAAAATCGGTTTTCTTAAATCAGCTAAAAAAATACTAAATACTATTAATATTGGTACCATCAAATTAGTAGAACAAATTAGTAAGCGCTACTAAATTTTAGAAAATTGCTGTAAACTTAATGAATTGTAAAATATAGCAAAATTTTAATTTATAGAAAAAAATTATTAAAATGCACAAATTAACTCAATTATTTTTAAATACACTTTAAAGCTGCTAATTTCTTTTGAAATTGCCTTACTAATTCGAATATACAAATTTATATTTTTGTAATAACAACATTTATTTATTTATTTATTTATTTATTTATTTATTTATTTATTTATTTATTTATTTTTTTTCAAAAAATATTGTAGGCAAATTAAAAAAAAAATCAAAGGGTTAAAAAATAGTTAAAACTTAAACATAACATAAATTTATCATTTTATTTTAGTTTGCTTTTATTTGTTTTGAAAAATTTGTTTAGTAAATTTTTTGGATTTCAAGATTAAATTTATATTTTTTTGTTACTAAAAAAGTTTTTAGTGCTATTTTAAGTGGATGACCTATTTTTGGACATGAGTCGGCTGTGAAAAGTATCTTCACTTTCGATCTCTTTTTCAACCTATGTAAAATTGTATGGCAATTTAAGTTTGTATGAATAAGTTTAATTATTAGAAATAACATTTCCTACAAAATCTACTTTTTTAAAATTGGTACATTTTTTTTTGTTAATTTTAGCAAATCGATTTTCAAAAATATGTTAAAAGATTTGTGAAGTTAGCAATAAAAATTTTTAAATATTGTGTAAAAGTTCTGTAATTTGTAAAATGTAAATAGCAAAAAAGTTTACTAAATAATATTTTTTTTTACTTAAAATCAGTACAAAAATAGTAGTGGCATTGAAAACTGTTTACAAATTTTTTTACAAACTTTTTTTTTTCTCAGTGTAGTCGATGGGAAAGTGTTATTACCTCTGTTTGACTTTTTCACAGACATTTACAGCAAGGGAAAACCGAAAAACATGTACTATAATTATAAGATACAAGATAGAATCTGAAAAATTAAATTAAAACTGACTACTGAAAAACTAAATAAATAAATTAAATTAAAAACAGACACATATCTTTAAGATAATTAACACACAAGAAATTCTTTCTATTTATTAATGAGTTGCGTTTTCCGGAATGGTAATAGAGGGAGCAGGAGTTGTTGCTGTTGTTGTTAGGTGCTATGTAAACAACGTTGATGGGCATATCTAATTAAGTTTGGAATAAAACAAAAAATATTTACAATAAAGTAAACTTACTTTTTTATACCGAAAACTTTATATCCTTGCAACTCTAAGAAAAAATATTTGACCCTAATTAACTTTAAAATTTTGCAAATTTTCAAAAGAACTAAACATAACAAAAATTGTTTAATTTTAAAACCCTTAATAAAAGGTGTCCCAAGAAGAACGCAATTTTTAAATCTGGCAACATTCGAAGTGTAATTGTTTGACATTTTAACAATTGTTATTGTTTGCTAGTAGAAGGTACGAGGTTAGTAAAAATGGAGCGCTACACCAATGAACAACGCATTCTCATTGTGAAATTGTTTTACCAAAATGGTGAAAGTTTTGCGGCTACAGTTCGCAAATTGCGATCAATTTGGGGTCACAATAATGCTGCAAAAGAGTAAACTGTAAAGAGATTAATGGATAAATTTGCCGAAACTGGGTCTGCTAGTGATGTAAAGACAACAACGCGCCATAGACCAGGTCGATCGACCGAAAATGTCGCAGCTGTACGTGATGATGTCGCTCAAACTCCATCCACCTCAATTCGACACCGAGCTCAGCAAATTGGTGTCTCCAAATCCACTTTGCAGCGAATTTTGACGAAAGATTTGCATCTTCATGCATACAAAGTTCAATTGACTCAGGAACTGAAGCCAGCTGACCATGGACAGCGAAGGGAGTTCGTTAATTGGGTATTGGAGAGACATTATGAAAATGCTGATTTTGCCGATAAAATCATCTTCAGTGACGAGGCCCATTTTCATCTTGATGGCTTCGTCAATAGGCAGAATTGTCACATTTGGGGTGAGGAAAATCCTCGAGTGATTCACGAGAAGCAAATGCATCCTCAATGTGTCACTGTGTGGTGTGGTTTTTGGGCTGGAGGAATCATTGGATCTTTTTTTTATGAAAATGAGGCAGGTCAAGCGCAAACAGTCAATGGTGTTCGGTATCGTGAAATGATAACCTGTTTTTTCTTGCCTAGAATTGAAGAAATGAATGTGGAGGGCATGTGGTTCCAACAAGACGGCGCCACATGTCATACAGCCAGAGAAACAATTCAATTGCTGCATCAGTCATTTCCCGGTCGTGTTATTTCGCGTTTTGGGGTTCAGAATTGGCCGCCTAGATCGTGCGATTTAACACCATTAGATTTTTTTCTTTGGGGTTCTTTGAAGTCGATGGTTTACGCGAATAAGCCGACGACGACTCAAGCCTTAAAAGAGGAAATTGGACGCTGCATTAATGAAATACCGCAGCATTCATGCAAAACGGTCATTGAAAATTTCATTAAAAGATCGCGTGCATGCCAGCAAAGCCGCGGCGGCCATCTGCACGATATATTGTTCCATACATAACCTCATTCTGTCCACTTTACGATATAATAAAGTTTCACGATTTTTTTTTAAATATCTGTGTTTTATTTAAAATTTAAAAATTGCGTTCTTCTTTGGACACCCTTTATCAAGAATGGCACACAAAAAAACAGGTCATCCTTAGATGTTTTATGAAATAAATTTGAATAAATCCACATGTAAGTATTCAATCATTGCCTTGTTTGATATTGAAAGCCAATATGCTAAATTCAAATTTAAGCTAGTACTTACATATTTTAAGTCTTACAAAAATATTACCATAATGCAAATTTTTTGTATACATTTTAAAACTTAGTACACAGAACAATATTTTGGCATTTGTATCTAAAAAATACTTTAGTACCAATATATATGTATTAACTAATTTCTAATTTTCTTTTGTTAGATCATTTAATTGGAATCAGTTAAATTATTTTCCATTACTTTCAGTATACGGTATTACATGCATATTACCTGAAAGATTTAACAATATGACAAATGTATTTAAACCTGACAATATGACCCATATAACAGATTATTGTTGATTTGTGTTTCTCTACTGAAAATGATGTGTATGTATAAATATAACATGCCTTTATGTATGTATGTAATATGTAATAAATGAAATTATTGTGATTAGAAATGTTTTAAAATTTTTTTAAATGTTTCTACACACAGAAAAATAAAATGCCAATCGAATTAAAAAGTGTGTTTTGGTTGCGACAACCACTAAACTCGGAAAGCATAACCAAAATCAAATGTGAATACTGAATATTTTGAATGTTATCACCCAAGTTCATAAATTATTTTTTACAGGATCGGGGTAAAAAAAAATATTTCGAAAACACGACTTAATTAACTGTTTTTGACTTCAAGTCTGTGTTTAGTGAATTAAATCGTGTTTTCCAAATACATTTTTACCCCTGACTCAGGAAAAAATAATTTATGGCATAGTTTAATGGTATAAAATAGAATCCTTAAATGGTCCTGTAGGCAAAACTTGGGGTCTTAGTCCTAAAATGGTAATGCAGATTTATAAGATGATAGTTAGATCGATAATTACATATGCGGCAATTATTTGGTGGCCGAAAACACTTTAATCAACCGCTATAGCTAATTTTGCGAAGGTTCCAATGCCTAGCTTGTTTACTCATCACAGGGGCTATGCTGGCCTGCCCAACATTGGCCATGAAAGCCATTGTTGGTCTAATCTCCTTAAATATCTACATGAGAACTTCAGCAACATTGGCTACACGTAGAACATGATGGTACTTTTTTTTCAGGGGTCATACGACTATCTTGAATTTTTTAGGGAAAAAGAACTTCTTAGATAAGCCGACAGACCGTATTAGCACTAAATTGAAATTCGGTAGAAAATTCGGGGTTTTCATGTCAAGCAGGACTCGTAGTCTAAAGTGGTATACTGACGGATCGAAAATGGACTCCAATGTGGGATTGGGGGACTTTGGACCCAACACGAGGATATCGGAACCAATGGGCAAGTGCCCAACGGTATTCTAAGCTGAAGTGCAGGCTATACTCATATGCGCTAGACTGAATATTGATAAGGGTCTAAAGGGCGCATATATTTCTATCTTCTCCGATAGCCGAGCAGCATCCAGGCTTTGTCGTCGTGGATATTTACTTCAGGAATAGTTCTGCAATGTTTTGATACTCTTCAGCAGTTGGCCGCGCGTAGCAGGGTTACTATTTACTGGATACCAGGTCATCGTGAACATACTGTAAACGAGGTAGTCGACGAACTAGCTAGAATGGGTTCTTCCACACCTTTAATAGGACCAAAACCGTACTGTGGGGTAAACTGGTCCACTAAAGCAGCCCAGGTTAGGAAGGGAGAACTACCAATGGCAAAGGACCTTTGAAACAATTCTTTGAGCATGAGATAGGCGAAACTACTGATCAACCCCTTGCTAGGAACGACATTAGGTTACTAACAGGATTTCTTACCGGATATTTCGAATTAAGCTACCATTTATGGAGGATGAATCTGTTGGAATCGCCTCTGTGGCGACTATTTCTTGAGGAGGACGAAAGAATAATCCACATTTTGTATGAGATTGCAATGGAGAATTTTTTTGCACAGAGGACATTAGAAACTCTTCTCCATCTTCTGTATTAAAGTTCAGAATGAATATTATACAGAATTTGGTTAAGTTTTATGATCATTGGTACCATGGGTCGTAGTGCCGGCCGTGGGGCCAGTAAATAATATATAAGTTAAAGTAAAATACTATATAAGAAAAAAAAAATTTTGTATATAAAGTAGTTCATTATCTCACCTTAAACTCAAATCAGCGTTTTTCTCGCCCTTCTGGCAAAAATAGGCATATTGAAAAGTGTTAATAAAATTCTGAGCAAAAAAGTCAATATTATTGGTTTGAAATTTACACAAATTTATATGATGATGCTTATTTAATACATAAATTTAATATGTTTTAAAATAAATAAAATAAAATCTTAATTACCAAATATTACTTGGACCTACTCTTAGTTTGTGCACATTTTAATTAATTAACTTAAATAAAGTTACTTAAGAAAAATCTCATTAAAAATATATTTCTTGTAATGACATCCTAATTAAAACATTTTCCAACAAAAACCACAGTTTTTCCTTTCAAAAAATTTACAATACAAAGTATTATGTTAAAAATATGACCCTTTTTTATTTTGTATACCAAGTGGAAAAAAAAGAAAAAATTCACGAAAAATTAAGACGTACATTTTTTTAGTAAAAATATTTATCAAAAACATAAAAGTATTATATTAAAAAGAATAACATTGTTGTAAACAAAACGGACAAAGCAAACAAAATGATACAACAGGTTAAATGTAAGAACCTTCATAGAAATAGAGTAAAAAAACACATCCTAACCGGACCCCAGATAAACTAAACCATGTTAAAATATGTATACAGATACATATTTTAAGTATGAATACATGTTATAATCTAGATAAACATGACCTGACCACAATATACATACAACAAGTAGATATAAAATAAACAAATGTACATGGAATAGGTGTATACATACTAGCAACATTGTAGTACCACACTACATTAAAAGCATATAGAAAAATATAAATTTAAAAAATAAAAAGATAAAAACATATTCTTCTCTATCATATTAGCAAAGAGGTGACAGAGTGGGAGGTTTTTGGTCAAAAACTTTTAACATTGAAATTAAGGGACAATATTTTAGCAGAATTATTTAAAATTATTTATTCAATACCCAAATCTCTTGCTCGAATAAGGAAACATAATCCAATTTTGGAACTTTACAATAGAAGAGCAAATATTTGGTAATTGTTTGAAATCAATATTTTTAACTTTTTTGAATATAATTCTTAAATGCAGGTCCAATTGTATCCTTCTAAGAAATCTCATTCGCATTTTGCCTTTAAATTTGGCATGAATATTTGCTAATGCTTATTAAGATATTCAAATGAACTATATACAAACTCAAAAGAAATTAGTAAAACTATTTAAATTTATCGTATGCAGTAATAAATTTTATGATTTTCAAATTTTCACTTTTTAAAAAATTAATGGTCAAAAACAAATAAAAAATTTTACCAATATTTTTGCCTTTTCAGATTTCGTCACTGTACCTGTTGAGAAATCAACTTAATCACATATTTAATTGCTAACAAGAGTCGAATGTATTTAAGATCTACCTTCTTCTGGAGGGTTTAGCTTTTCTTAAACATCGGGTACTGAAGAGATATTTTGCCAGACCGAAATACCCGTATCTCTCCAGCTAAAAAAGCTAAATTGGTTTAATTTTTTAAAAATACAGAGTTGAAAGCGCCTTACAAATTAATGTTTAATTTTTATTTTATTTAAAGTCGCAAAAAATATTTTGTAAAATTAAATTTTTAATAAAAAAAACTGCAATAGTGAAAAGGTTTGTGTCGTTCATGTCTTGATACTCTACAGCAAATATAAATACACCGAAAATAAATAATTGAGAATTTTATTACTGTTGCCGGTGTTATTTAATATAACACATCGTTTGAGAAGTCCGTATTTTTGGCAAAATTCGACTATATTCATCAACAAGGATACAATTACTCCAACGCCTTTCATAACCTTTTTTAGGAATAACATAGGCCGCTGCACGGCAATCATCTCTGAATTCGAATCCAATCTCTTTCAACAAGCAATTTTTAAATATCTGAAAACAGGTAAAAATTGCCGGAAGCCAAACCTCTCGAATATGGTGGATGTGGAAGCAATTGAATGTGTAATTCGTGTAATTTTGTAGTGGTAGCCAACGACTTGTGACACCGCGCATTGTCTTGGTGAACAGTAAACGCGGCACCCATTTCGAAAACAGTTTTCTCATGGACAAATCTTGATGCAAAATAAAGTCGACACGTCCCATCGATAACTTAAAAAAAAACATTCATCTCCTGCAACTTCACTTTACGGTCTGCCAAAACGATTTGAATGGTGTTTGTACGACCACGTTTAAAGTCAGCAAACCACTTTTCTACCATTTCTCTCGATGTAGGAGGGTCCGAAAAACACTTGAAGGGTATTAAAATTTATCATTAAAAAGCATTGATACATCAACACAGGAAATTGGACCCATTGTTTTCAAAATCTCAAAAGTAGCGTCACTAAAACAGCTGTGCCTTGTTCACTAATGAACGAATTGTTATTAAATTCCAACAGGTATCATCTGAACGTTGGTAGTTCCAAAATATATGGATTTTTATGCGGATTTTTCAGCCGATGTCCTATTTTGCCTCTAGCCGTACAGATTTTCAAAAATCACATCTCAGTAGATGTCTACATTGGAGGAGGAACCTACTAGCCAAATTTCATGTGCCTTTCTCCAAGGGTTCAGCTGGGAAATACTGGGGTCAGTTTTCCCTTTTTTGCCCCTTTTCTACCAAGTTCTTACCTCATGTTTCAAAAATTACTTTTTAATGTAAATTAATTTCAGATTTCTAGCAAAAGCCGTTTGGCAGGACGTTAAGAGGGAAACTACTCGCCTATTTGCTTCTCCAAGGAAATATTTTAAGAGTTGATACCTACAACGGAATAGTGGTCCACAAGTTTCAAAACTCTAACTCCAGTGGTTTGGAAGGGTACACTTTTTCCCCTTTTAATATAAATTTTCCAATTTTTAATTGGAGACCACAAAAAGTATTCCTTAAAAGGCTTTGTCCATATTTCAGGGAACACATACATTAAATTTCTGATTTCCAGGAGAGACTTTTTCCGATTTTGCAGCTTCCCGTAAAAATTTGTTAAAGTCCTAGTGGATGCTGGCGTCACAATATTTTTTGGCTGTGGATTAATAGGGCTTATTCCTCTTCTTTCCACGTTCCTGTCGAATATTCTTAAAACAAATTATCAGTGAATAAGCCCATACATCAGTGAACACAAATTTTATGTTTTAAGTTTCTAGCCAAATCTATTTAGGCAGGCCGTTGAGGTAGGTATTTATCGTTTTTTGATTATCTAATTTTACCACGATCCTTGCGAAAATTTCCAAATATACCTTGTCAGTGAATTATGCTATAAAATTTCTGATATATATCACAAAGGGTTTTGGGAGTACGTTAAGGAAGGAGCTTTTCGTCTCTTCTAGAAATCCCGCCTTAAAATATTACTACCATACATGAGTGTAATAGATTGAGTCAACTAATTAATTGATGATTTTATTCGTATGTACATGCACATTAATTGAAATAAAATTTGAAATGAGTTATTGATACAATGAAATTATTGATTAAGTTCATGGATTGATATAGACTTATTAAAAAATAATTACTATTGACATTTAATATTTTCGAAAAATGTAAAAATTAAAAAAAATTGCTAAATTATAAAAAAAAAATATTATATACACATATCACTAAATCCCAATGTCGATCCATTCGATTTTATTTCTAGTGTTTAGGTTTTCAATTTCACTCATTCCGCGTTCTAATATATTTTATTCCCATTATCTAGTTTTTAAAATCTACTCTTTCCCTGTTATTTTCTTTTGTTTTTTATCCACTCGTTTCTGTTTATTTTCCCTTTTCCAGTTCTTCACGCTCCCCAGTTTTATTCTATGCCATTTCTCAATTTTAATGTTTCGATTCCACCCGTTCCCCATTCAAATCCATATTATCTTACAATTTTAGTCTTTCAAATTCACTGGGGAGCACTTTTCGCCATTTGAACCTCATTTTTACAACATTTCCCTTTTTAAACCCCTATTTTTACAACAGTAATATACCCGGTTACCCAGTCACCCTATGTAAGATGTAAAAAGTTAATCGATATACTACGACCAAATCCATTAATTTTTCAAAATTAATTTCAAAATTTTTAAGTGTTTCTTTAAAAAAAATATTCCCTCAAATTAAAATATACCTCCCCTGCTACGCCATAATTAAATTTTATAACTTACAAAGTCAATTTGTAATTCATTTTTTATATAATTTTAAGCATATAAATAACAAAAACATAATATCTTTTTTAAAAAAACATTACCATATAACAAATTTCTATACTTTAGTATACTCTTGCTGTTTATTTTACCATGCGTGAAGGTGTTTGTACATACTTGGTTAAAAAAAAAGATACTTTAATAATTTTTTTATTAATTTTTTTATACATATTTTGAAAGCATGTTTTGCATGTGTATGAGTAAAGCTACTTAATATTCGTTTATATATATACAGTGACTCCATTGTATAATCGGAGAAGTGCTTGTGCTCTATGTAAGTTCTCCAAAATAAATATTTTTTTATTTATTTTATTTATTAATCATATAATTACAAATTATATGTTAATACCCTAACCGAGCACTAGCAACAAAGGCCTTCGGCTCGTTGTAGCGAAAACAGACCAGAGCCTCTGGTGGGAATTGAACCCACGACCCCCGCACTGATAAGCTAGCACGCTACCAACTAGCCTACCGGGGCGCTCAACCAAAGTAAATAAAAATTACTAATTATTTGGTTTTTTCGCTTTTATTTACCCTCTACATCCTAATCTTTCTGAAACATATAAAAAACTACTACCTGCTTCATGATAACAGTAAATTTACAAGGAATAACCAAATGAACTCAATTGTTTGTGCCATCGGACAAAGGAAAGCAAAATTGCTAAAAATGCCGAAAAAGAACAATTAATATTTTATGGCATATCCTTTGCTGTCAAGACGACCTATAAGGATTTTGGAATTGATATTACCAAGTTTTGCAAACTTCAGGTTCTATGGAATTCTATGCTAATTTAATATGTTCAATTTATGCTGGTACACTCTTCTAGGTATTTTGTCCCAAAGTTGTTTAATTACTTTTAAGTCTGGGTTCTGTATCAGTATATCTAAAAGTTGGGGTTGTTATGGATCAACTAAAGATTTGGCAGAAATGAAGTATGGTAAAATCAATAAAATGAAAATTGCATACCCGGGCGCTCGAAATGCTCATGCTTAACACAAGGTCTTTTATTTATTTTTTTAAATTTTATATTTGGTCTATGCTACACAAACATTTTGCCATCTGAATCACTCAATTAAAACCAACCAAATTGTGGATTGTATTGATTATAAAAGCCACTAACCATTGGTATTTGAAAACGAATATTCTGCTAGATTTATTTTAATAAAAAATTATATATGTTCAAAATTAGCCATACAAATTTATTAGTGTTTGTGAACTAGTAGGCAGAGCTAGCCTAGTACTCCTAAATTTCGAGTTCAAATCCCGGTAAAGGCAAACAATTAAACAAAAATATTTTTTTAATTAAATTAAAATATTCACATGTTTAAATTATTTTTTTAATTTAATTTATTTATTAAGAAATTTTCCAAAATTTACAATTCATTTATAATGAAACCTCGCGAAACCATTAAGGTTTGTCCACAGGCTTTGGGACTTTTGGGACTTGTGGGATTTTTCAAAGACAACAATGGGTATTTCATTGAAAATATTCGGCAGCATTGCTGATGGGTTGCCTTTTCCATATTCATTGGTAGATTTTGAAACTTGATATCTCCCTTCGACATTTCTTCTAGTTTGGTAGTTGTGGTCTATTCTCTTTAGAAATCTGGTATCATTATAAAACTCTATGGCAAGTGTGGTTTTGTATATATTTTTAACATTTAAAATGTTTACGTTGGTCGAATTTGTTGTCTTGTGGTATATTATCATCTGTAGATGGAGCACGCTACTTGAATCAGCAGTTTATTACGAACTTCTCCTTAATTTTTTACGAACTTCTTTAAAGTGCCTTTTCCATTTAAAGTTTTGGTCAACGTATACCCCACGATACTTGTATATATTTACAACTTCAGTAATAAGTTTTATTGAAATTCAACAATTTATTTCTATGCAGGCAATCGTTGTATCTAAAATGAGGTGATTTTATGTGCATAAATTTAGTTTTGGATGTGTTAACTATCAGTCCATTATCATGGTACCATCTATTAGCAGTATCAAGTTGGTGTTGCAATATTACCATGGCTTCTTCTAAATTTCTGTGCGCAACAACCGTGTCGTCTGCGTAAGCATATGTTTGGCACATCGTGATATTATTTATTAGTTCATTTGTGTAGGTGATTTGTGTAGGTACCATAATTAAGATTCCGAGAATTCCGTAGAATTTTCCGAGTGTATGGTAATTTTCAAATAACGAATAATCGAATGCTTTACTGAAGCTAATGAATACTGTTAAGCAGTGGTGTTTTTTACTTAAATGTTCGTTTATATAAGTTAAAAAACTACCAAGAAGTTTGTTTTTGCTTTTACCTTTTTGAAATCCAAATTAGTTTGAGTTTATGACTTTGTGTTTGTTTGTGTAATCAACAAATCTTTTACAAATAATTTCTTCCATGATTTTTTCAATTACAGGCAGTATTGCAATTGGCCGATAATTATTGTTGTCCGTTTCCATACCTTTTGTATAAGTTAAGGCAATATTTATTTATTTCACAATTTTAATACGTTAACACGATATTTTAATTTCAACACAGTACTTATTTATTGTGATTTCGTAATTTCCCACATTAATTGTTGCTAACGTTTGCGTCTGCACTTTTGTTCAAAACAAAAGTGTCATGATAATAATAATTTTGTTTCTTTTGAAGTTAGTCTTAAGTTCGTATTATTAAGGTACAGAACAAAAAAGCACATAGTGCTGTAATAAAGACGATTAATTAAAAACCAAAACACAAGTGTTTAATTTATATATTGGCCGCACGTAGACAACTTTTTAGGAATCTAGGTGCCTAGGTATAATTTTTCTTAATATAAAAGTTTTTGGAACTAATAATATACATGTGGAATATAAATATTAAATAAGACAACTGAATATTGGCTTTTAAAACTAAAAATATAATTTAATACAATATGAAGATAGTTTCCGTAACCGCCAAAATTCGATTTTCAACAAATTCGGTTAAAGGTAAAGATTTTTTGAATAAGAAAATATAGATTCTATAGACTTTTTATAATAGAAAAATTCTTAGAATCCTTAGAATCTAAGAATATTTCTACTAGTTAGGAATCTAAGTTTTTTTGAAGAATATATGCATTTTTCCAGAAACTGAGAATCTAAAAATGTTTCTATCGGAAAACTTTCTAAAAATCTAATATTTTGTATAAGAAAGCTTTTTGGTTAACACCGAAATTGTCAATAATAAAATAATAAAATTTTTAATATAATAATGATGGTAGGAACCACAGTAATGGTTTAAACCATTTATAAACCAATAACTTGATTGTGAGAACAGTATCAAATGCAGCAAATATAATATTGTATTGATCATGTTGCAACCATGTTTTTTCTGTAACAAAATTTATGCTTATTGTAAGAAATGTTGTAGGTTTTTCTAATTATTTGGAAATATAAGGATGTAAGTTGAAAATGTATAAGCACTTGTTCGATTATGCAATGGAGTCACTGTATGTATATGTTAGTTTTAATACACAATTATACTTTTGCTCAAATAAATAGAATATAAGGAGTACAAATGTATAAGTATGTACCTCTATAACATAGATATAAACATATTTACAATGTTTTGATGAATGGGTATGAGTTCTTGTTGACTTTTTATTTATTTTTATTTTTTTTTTTTTTTGCCTACTTAGTATGCATAAACAGATATTTGGCCTTGAGCCATTTTAATGTAAGATAATGACTAAAGAATATATATATATAACTAAATATACAAAGTATAAAAAAAACCTGAACAAATTTTGTTATAAAAATGTAAATATTTTCATTTTTAAAAAAAGAACAAAAAGACATGTATTGCTTGATAATATTTTTTATTAAAAAATATAATATTGAGAGGCTAAATATATTAAAGGAACACAACCTTTTTTAAGTAACCTTTAAAACATTTTACCAGTATAACGGTTAAGAACTATTAGCCCATTGAGGATAGGTCATATATTCAATGCAAAATATATTGTAATTCTTTATACAAACAAAAAAATTTAAATAAACAAACAGAATTGTAATATTAAACAACTTTCATAGAATATATTTGTAAATACAAATAAAAAAAATTAAAATGGCACCAACAATAGAATTTGTAAATAAAAAAAAATTTTGTTATATTTTTGTAAATTAAATTTTTATTTTTAAAGAATTTTTATATGAAAAATAGCAATTTACAAACATTTTAAACAAAAAATTGCTAGAAATCGAGTTTGAATTTTAACAAATATTTTTAATTGCTTAGAATTTCGTGATATTTTTTTCTGAGTATCTTAAAGGACCTTCTAGTGGAAATTTTTGGCAACTATAGTCGAAACATTGATGGAATAAGTATATTGATTATTTCAAAAATTTAAAAATCATTGAAAGCTGCAGTTGCCTGGTTTAGAATTTACCCTACAAAAATGCCTATTTCAATTTTGTAATGCATTTTTAATGCAAATGCAGTTTTTTTTAATGAATTTTAAAATTTATTCCTCTGCAGTTTTAAAAATGCCCACATTTTTGCAAATTTAAAAATCTGTATTTTTATTTTATGTCAACAAGGATACATAAAAATTGAATAATAAGAATATTTCTTCCGAATAACAAAAAACTGTGGACTAAAATTCAACCAGATTTTTAAATTTAAATATTTAGTAAAATTTAGTGGGTACTACTAAAATTTAAACACTTTTTAGGCATTTTGAAAAATAATGTATAACCTTTTCAAAGGATTGTAGCAAACCAAATTTAGTTATGCGGAAAAGCTTATCAGCAAAAATTTTTCTCAGCTTTATCGTAAAGAAAATATATAATATTTTTACGGCAAAAGTTATGAATTCTTGTTAATACACAAGTTTTTTTTTTTAATTATTTGGCCACACCCAAAGAAAAGATTGGTTGCAATTTGATCAAAACCATTAACATTTATTTGTGAGGATTTCATTTTATTTGGATTAACCTAAAATTCATTAATAAAGCAAAAGTGTTATATTGGGAATTCACAGAAGGGAAAAGAGACTAAAACTCCATCATATTATTGGTATTTCCAATCATCTTTAAAAATAAAATTCGTTTGGTATTTGTGTGCGGTGGAAGCATTCACTTATTTAGTGAATATATTATAAATTTGGTACAATCTATCAAATTTATTAAAAAATGGTCGATATTCAAATGTGGTAACTACAAGTACGGTTACTCTGATCAAATATATCATTTAATTAGGGTTCCAGTAGAAGCAACCGAATTGTGGATTCTATTGATAATAGACGTCACTTATGATTGGTATTGATAAACAAATTGTATACTAATATTTGTTTTTCTTATAAATTGTTTAAATTCAAAATTAGCCATCAAAATTGATAAGTATTTGGGGTGTGCTGGGCAAAGAGGTAGCTCAGGCAAAGATTAAAAAAATTATTTTTTTAAATAAAATAAAATATTCAAATGTATATGTAATAAGTAAAGATATGAAAGAAAATTAAAGTTAGTTGTGGTGCAGTAAGCAAGAGTGTGAACTATGAATCTGATTGCCGGAATAATCGATACCGGAAAAATCGAAAAATAAAATTTTTTTTTAAATAAAATTTTGTGGAACGTAATAATATTTCTGTGGAATATAAATATTAAGTTGTACAACTGAATATTGGCTTTCACAACTAAAAATATAATTTAATATGAAGACAATTGTCGTAACCGCCAGAATTTTATTGGCAACAAATTCGGTGGCCACAACTGATACTGTTTTCTGGGTGTAAGTTCAAATGTTTTATCGTCAACTGTTGTATTTTTCTAAAATGAAATTTTAACAATTCTGTTTCCAGTAGTACGATACAACACATACTAACAGAGTACTCGTATAAAATTGTGTCTAACAGGTCGTATGATGAATATTTAATTTACAAGAAATATAACTCATACGCAATGGTATACATGGTAGAGTAATAAATACTCGTATGTCTACACGAAATACTTTGATGCTAGTCCAAGGATTATACGTTTATTTAAAGCTTAACTTGTTATTATTCATACTGTTTAAGGATTGATATAAGCTTGATTTTAAGAAATTAAGCATAACTTAATGAATACTGAAATTTTCAACTGAAATTCAAGCATCCGTTTAGCTTGAAAGTTCTATTAAATTATAATTCAAGCCTTAAAAATTATAAAATTTGATTAAAATTTACACTTGTATTGCAGCAATATTTTTTATTGGGTAGTAGATCTTAATTACAATTATCGTTATAATTGTAATCACATTTTAATAAATTGAAAACAATTATTTTTAACTTTTATTTAACCATTTTTTATTTTATTTTTAAATTCTTAAATTTTTTGAGCTTAAGGTTGGTTTATTTATAAATAAAAATATTGAAAAATAAATATTATTTTCATTTATAATCCAACCAAACTTAAGCTCAAATAATTTAAGAAGTTAAATTAGAAAGAGTTAAAAAGTATTATTATATTCCGAAAACAGATAAAAAAGATTCATTGCGATGGCCAAATTTTTTGGCAACCAATTTATTTAGTTGGCAAAGAATTCGGTTATCACAATGAATCTGTTTTCTAGTGCATTATTTGATATGCTTATGTCAATTCTTACTTAGTCATTGAACAAAATAGTGTGAAACAAAGTTTTTTTTTGCTTCGAAAATGTCGAATTTTGTGCCAACAAACCAGCATTTGCGCAAAGTTTTGCTTTAATTTTTCAGCTGAAAGGCATTAATTGCTCCCTGAATACTTTCTATCGATTTTAACACACAAGAGATGGTTTATGCGGTTCAGGAAAGGTGACTTTGATATGGAAGACAGAGATTGCCCTGGTCAGACAAAAAAGTTCAAAGTTGATATATTTAAGGCAAGAAGAACTTGCAAAATCATTGGGAGTCACTTAAACAAAAATTTCGAATTTTTGCCGAATGACGTTTAATAAAGATCTTACATGTCCAAAATGTTGTTTGAACCCCATTAAAAGTAGTCATTTTTGAATCATTGGTGATAATGAAAAATGGATCCATTACGACAATCGCAAGAATCGTATGTGAAACCTGGCCAATCAGCAAAATCAACGTCAAAGCCGAATATCCATGGCGCCAAGGTTCAATCTGTTATAAACTTCACAGAAAAAACAGATTCATTGTGACAATTGAATATCTTGCAAACTTAATACTTTGGTTGCCTCAACTAACCAAATGCTTTCCTGATACAATTGAAATATTTTGTATCAATCGAAATTCTGTTGCTTTAATCGAGTTTCAATTGCGACAAATAAATGAAAAGGTGGCTCCAACCAAATAAATGAAAAGGTGGCTCCAACCAAATAAAACAAATCACAGGGGACCTGTACCTAACGCAATTGATTCGTTTGATGCCGAGGTGTAAAATCGAAAGGTGTAAAATTTTTAACTTTATTAGTAAATAGTTGTCTTAGACTGATAGTCCCGGAAAACATCAAAAGTTATACCCATATTAAAACCCAGTAAACCAGCAGATAATCCACACTCTTACCGGCCAATAAACATTTTGTCACCAATAAGTAACATTTTGGAAAATATTGTTAAATATAAAATAACAAAATTTAGGATAACTAATAATATTCTATCATCTTATAAATTTGGCTTCAGAAAATAGCACAACAATCACTTCTTAGAATTCGGAGTATTATGGTATGATTTTACTCGATATTAAGGCTGCTTTTCATTAAATAGTTTAAATTTTCCAATTAAAACAATCGAAATTATTCAAAGCTTTCTAATGGGAAGAAATTTTAAAGTCCACATGGGTTCCACATCCTCTCAACAAGAACAAATTTCTGCAGGCTGCCCTCAACGCTCTTGCATATCACCGATTTTGTATAATATTTATAGGGCGGAATTTCCGGTACCACAAGATTGCAAAATATCAATTTTCGCAAACGATACTGTAGTAATTTGCTCTGACTTTCTTACTGACGATATCATTGTCAATTTGCAAAAAGCCTTAAAATAAATACATTATTACTTCACTAAATGGAAAATTGTGATTTATACTCAAATGTGGGTAATACTTCTCCCCAAAGCGTAAACCATGCCTTCTACCACAATTTACATTATATTTTAATAACAATTACATTTCAGGGGAAAAAAATGCAAAATATTTGGGTGTGATACTTGAAAAAATACTCCAATATAAAGATCATATCACTTTCACTATAGACTAAGTAAGCAAGCTTATAAGAATAATGTATTCGTTTATCAACCGAAACTCCAAACACAGTATTAATAAAAAAAAAAGATGGTAATTTTGAAGGCTATTTTTTACGCCATAACATTTTATGCTGCCCTCGTATGGGGTTCATATGCTTAATGCCATGTTAAAAAAACTAAAAATAACTCAAAATAAGTTACTTAACCCTACGGTCCATAACCAGCTGGATGAACGGGAGTCCAGTTTTTTCGTTTATATTCAAATAAAATAATATATATCTGCACATATTATTAGAAACGCTTTGTTTTTACATCTCAACTGTACAAATTTCATGTTTGTAAGATAAAACTGGTTTCTATAGGCATTTTGTACCTAACAGGCACAAGAATGAAAACACAAACTGGTTTTATAAGGCTTGGTGTTTTGCTTGTTTTTGGTACCTGCTTGTGAATTGTTTGTGTTTTAAGGTAGCAAATGTTCAGCTACGCTAGAAAAAGAATACATTTCAATGATTTCGTCATTATAAGTTGAACAGTATAGTTGAAGAAAAATGAACCGCAAAATAGAATATTTAACAATATCTGCGTTTGAGTGAAGAAGCCTGAAGCAGATACATTGAGTCTATACTTGATGATATGACTGAGGATGACAACCCTTTAGTGCCAATTGAGGAAGAAGAAGAGGTATTTACTGGAGAAATGCAAGACTCAGAGAGTGAAGACTGGGACAATTACAACGAAATTCCAGCCGCTATTGACACGACAATGTAAATTGAGCAAAAGATGTATTTGAAGATGACAATGAAACTGATATGGTTGAAGAAAATCCACTAACATCAAGCACAACAGAAAATATGATTGCACGTGATGGTTTTCAATGGCAACCAACACCACCTGTTTGTCAACAAATAAGGAGTCACAACATCATAAAAACTCGCTGTGGTTTATTACGAATGACGAAAAGTATGACTGGTATGCAATGCTTCAAGAGTTATTTTACAATAGAAATGGTCGATATATACGGCAGTTGCAGAAATATAAGCATTCATTGGAATGCTGATAATGGCAGGGACAAATCATTCCAATGATGAAAATGCAAGGGACTTATGGACGCAATTGTCTCATCCTCTATTCCGTGCAACAAGGGGGTTAAACCGCTTCTGGGATCTTATTCGTTTTGATGACGCGAGAACAAGAAACAAGAGGCAGCGCACAGACAAAGCTGCTTCAATACGAGATATTTGGATAATGTTGAACGCCTACAGAAAATTTTAGAATCGACGAACAATTGAATCCGTACCGCGGCAGAACGAAATTTACCCAGTATCGAAGCCTGCAAAATACAGTATCAAGGTATGGTGGATATGCGATGCTAAAAATTCATATCCTCTTCATGGCCAAATATATACTGGCAAACAAGACAGTGGTCGCGAAATTGGTGTAGGCGAAAGAGTAGTCAGAGATTTGGTTGAGCCATACCACAATAACGGACGTAGTATCACCATGGACAATATTTTTACGACGCTGCCACTGGCAAAGTAGCTGATATCCATCAAACTTAGCATTGTCGGAAAACTGCGGCGAAACAAAGCCTATATACCAACAGAAATGAAAGACGATAAGAGCTGGACCATTGAGACAAGCAAAATTGGTTTCCACGAGAAGGTGACTATGGTTACATCCAAACAGAGGAAAACAAATTCCGTAATAATGTTGTCGACTATGCATTATGATGCAACTGTAAAAGAAAACGGCAAACCAGAAATCATCAATTTTTATGACAAAACGAAAGGTGGCGTGGATGTTGTGGACCAGACGCTTCGGGAGTATACCACACAGAGACCTTCAAAACGGTGGCCTTTGTCATTTTTGTACAATATGCTCGATGTTAGTGCTTTCGCGGCATACACTATATTTTATGAGAATAACACAACTGTTCCATATCAAACAACACGGAAAAAACGCTTTTTGCGTAAACTTGCTGAAGATTTGTGTGCGCCAATAATAGAAGAAAGAGTAACCAATCGCCAAGTAACGCGCCATTTTTCCACTAAAACAAAAATTGAGAGCTTTTTGGGAAGACCAGTGGAGACGGTAACCCATACCGTGCAATCATCTACTTCTAGGGCCCTTCTACTGATGGCAGGAAGCCAATAACAGGAAGCTGTTATTTTTTTTGCGCTTCTTTGCCAGATAAGAGGAGAAGAAAGACGGGAAAAGTCTGCAGCGTTTGCAAGAAACCTTGTTGCGATCAACATAAAACAATATCAAAATATTTTCCATGTTTCAACAATGACTCAACATAAGACATCAAATATTAGAAATAAGATAAAATGAATAAAATATAAATAATTTAACCAAGAAACAATTACAGTTAATATTTTACACATCAATAAACATTATGAAACAAAATAAAAATAAACAAAAATTTTTTCTTTGAAATATAAGGTAATTTGCATGACCCGGGTACCCTGGTAATGGACCCCTGTACGCAAAAACATTAAACTCATTTTTTGGTTAGTATATTTAACCAGACTTGATAAAATTTTTTCTAGTCTCTAAGTTTAGCCGAAATATCTGATGGTCCGGACTTTCATATTGATATCTTCAATATTATAGAAACAGCAGCACTTTAAAGTTCAAATTGTTACCCGGGTACCTGGTTATGGACTTAATATTATTTAATATTATTATTATTACTTAATATTAAAGAAAAAAAAAATGATGGAATGAATTTTTACTTTTTTTTACTAATTTTTTTACATTTCAAAAAAATATATTACAAGTCAACGCAAAATTAGGCCAAGTTTGCCTAATTTTTGCAAAAATTTGTTTAATTTTTTATTCACATTATATAGTACAATATATACCGTAGGTTTGTCATGATACGATATGATTCTTTACAGTTGGACTATTGGCATGAAAAGCCTCATATGTATGATTTATATTAGGGTATATCGAATTAAAGTTTTGGAAAAATTCCCATATACAAGTTGTGTATATAATATATTTTATAAAAATATTTTTGAAAGCTTTAAAAAATTTGTATTGATAATCGACCTGCATTTTTCATATGAAAATCTTAACTTAAGGTTCATATTTATTTTAAATGCACTTTTTCCATCAATTGTCTGTAGAGACTGGAAATTTTATTTAATCGATATTTCCTGTTTTTTTATAAAATATAAAGAGACTGCAAATTCAGTCCAATCGAATGAATGCGATTTAGTGATGAAATATTTATTAAGAAAAAATTTCGATTTGGAAAAAAGTATTGCAGAATTTGTTTTAAAATTTCAGATTTTTAAATGAAAAGCGAAAAACAATGATCAAATCTGATTTGGCTAATGCCTTCCAATTATATTTTTTAGATTTATACTTAAATATCTGCCCTAGGCGTAATTCCTTAAAAGTTCACATTCGTTCCGCACTATTACACATAATTAAAAGTTTATATTTATAATAATAAAAATGTCATAGTTATTTGTTGACAGGACATAAAATCTGATAAATGTGTTTGCAATTTCCATTTTTACCATGTCTAATCTAGTTTTAGTATTGTAATAAAATGTCAACAATTTAATGATATCCGTACATATATGAAATAATGTTTATAATTATAGCGCGCTATGACACACCGATCGAATGGAGGAGGAATTCCCAAAAATAGAACAAGTTTAGAAAATTTGTAGCTTTTAAGCTAAACCTTCTATTACCTTTGGCCTTAAAATAATGTATTAATTTGGTAAAATTATATATTTATTATAAAGAGTATTGTATTTATTAGAACAAGTATTGCTTTGATAAAAATATGTATTTATTTGAAAAAGTATTGATGTGTTATAGTAGTCAAGAGGTATTTAAATTTTTTTCTCATGGACTCGTAAAGAAGCAACTATAAACAAAATTTAAATCAACTTGTAAAAAAGGGTTTTCCAATATGTACTTTGTAACTTTGAATGTAATTTGTGAGCGCACTATTTCACTGATCATCTAACTTTCCTTTTTTTCAATAAACTCAACATTTTCATCATGCACTCACCAAAAAAAGTCTGAAATGGCAACTGAAAATTTTGCTGCTATTACGGGAAATTCTGCTAATTTGAGCCCAGCGGTATTTTTTGCTAATCTTAGCAACACATGTCTGCTGACGTGTAGTACAATGAAATTAGTAGAAAAATTTGTAGCCGCTACTAAATTTTAGTAAACTTTTTGTAAAGTGAAATTTAAAATCTGTTTGCTAAAATCAGCAAAAAAAATTACTAAATTTTATTAATATTAGTAAAAAGCTTTGAATTTATTTGTCTTATCGAGTATCAAAAATTTTGAATATATTTTTTAAAAAACGAATTAAACATTTTGCTTTAATTTGGTAATTTCTGTTTTGAAAAATATTTTGGTCAATTTTTTTTTACTTTTAAGGTCAAATTCTAATTGCTTTTAGGGCTGATTTTTAGAACTAAAAAAAACTTTTTAGTGCTATTTTAAGTGGTAGTCCTATATTCACTTCCGATCCCTTTTTTAATCTATGTAGCATTTTAAGGCAATTTAAGTTTGTAGGTGTAAGTTTAAATTAGAAATAACATTTCCTTCAATATCTACTTTTTTAAAATTAGTAATTTTTTTTGCTAATTATAGCAAATCGGTTTTCAAAAATTTGTAAAATGATTTCTGAACTTAGCAACAAAAATTTGTAAAAATTCTGTAAAATTCTGTAATTTGTAAAATGTAAATAGCAAAAAGATTTGCTAAATAATAATTTTTTATTAAAAATCAGTACAAAAATAGTAGAGTGGGATTGAAAACCGTTTACAAATTTTTCTACTAACTTTTTTTTCTGAGTGTGGTAAAGTACACGAACGAACAAGGTATTGAAATTATCAAAATGTACTACCGAAATTCGGAGTCGGTGAAGGAAACTTTAAGAGCGTTAACTTCAATTTTCGGTTGTTATTCTCGCCCTAGTAGACAAGCAATAACAAGTTTAGTGCACAAATTTGAGACTATATATTCATTGTGTGATGCTGCCGTGCCAGTGAGACAACAGGTTGGTCGAAGTGACGAAAATATCGCTGCCGTTCAGGCGTCCGTAGCAAACGATCCAAATCAGTCGATTCCACGATTTTCTCAAGAGCTGGGCATCGCCAAGACCACTTTATGGCGAATTTTGCATAACGATCTTGGCTTACACCCATACAACATCAAGCAGACTCAAGAATTGAAAGCGATGGACCATTTGACGTGACGTACGTTCTCCGATTAGGCTCTGAAGAAGATGCGCCAAGATGATAAATTTCATCGGAAAATCATCTTCAGTGACGAAGCTCATTTTTGACTCAATGGGTTCGTCAATAAAATCCACATGTGCTTCATGAAGAGTAAGTTTGGTGATCGAGTTATCTCAAGTAATGTACCAGTCAATTGGCCTTCTCGTTCGTGCGATTTAACGCCTTTAGGCTTTTTCCTTTGGGGATACGTCAAATCATTGTTATATGCCAACAAGCCGACCGCGTTGGAAGAACTCAGAACCAACATTAAACCCGCAATAGCGGCCGTTACGGCCAAAATGTGTGACCGAGTCATCGAAAATTAGGTCCAACAAATCGACCGCTGTCGACATGCCCGCGGTGGCCATATGAACGAAGTGGAGTTCCATTCATAAATATTTTGATTATATTTCAAGTCGATCATAAAGTTTTGGAAATATCTCAAATGGTTTGCGTTTTATTTTAAAAAAAAAGTTATCAAGTCCTTATTGGAAACCCCGATATAAAGAGTATGGTTTTTAAACCTTATGAATTATAGTTTATTCTCCTTTTTTTAAAATCGCTGTTCTAATTTTCATCTTGTGCAATAACAAAGTGCTAAAATGTTTTACATCACTGTATGGAAAATAAGTTGTGTTGTAAAATAAAATTGATATAAATATAAATAATATTTTAATAATCCTCATATAACATGTGTATATGGGGATATTTTTAAAAATAAGAGGATAGTAAAATTAATACCAAACTAAAAAAGAAAAAAAATATCCAACATGACATTTACAAAAAATCGCTCAACCACACTATGAACAACAAGAACTCAGTCACACCCATACATATAAAAATGAACCAACATTCGTTAATTAAAATATCTGTCCAGTGTTGTTCTCTTGACTGTTAGAGTAGATATAACCATGGGTTAGTAAGTGGTCATATGTACGTATGTGTATATAGCCCCATATATGAATTTCCTATAATTATAGCTTCTTTTTATCATATCTCTTTTATAATAATGTTGTTAGAACTCTTATATTTTATTTCTCATTTGTTTGGAATTTTATTGTTTCATCTCTTTAACAATATGACACATTAAAAGATGAATAGTTATTAATTTATAGTTTTATATTCTACATATTTATTTATGTTATATGTAGAAATGTAACAGTTCACCACTTTAAATAGCAAAATACATTATAACGACTTTTCTAAAGGATTAATTAATGTTTGGCGTAGAAGAGCAATAGGAGCAAATTGTTATGTCGACATAATGAATTTTATTGTTTTTGTAGTATAATGATGGAAAATATTATTCGATTAGATAAGATTGATGTTATTGTTGTAATTGTTATATTTGTAACTAAATAGGTGAAATTTTGACATTGATAAATTCGTTAAAATTTACAAGCACCAAAGCGTATGATTAATATTGTATTTTATTCTATAATATAATATTACGTATACGTACTGTATGACCTTTTAAGGGGAGTTTAGTCGATTTACTGCGAAGAAAAAAAAATTGATTTATATTTTAACAGTGTTGCCATATAAGAAATGTAAAAAGGTATTAAATCGTCTAAAAAATGTTTTAAATGAAAAATAAAAATTTATAGATTTATTGTTTGCATATTTTATAAGTTTTTATTGATATATTGAATTATAAAAATCTGTTTTTATAAAGGGTGATCCTACTTTTTTAAAGAAAAAACACAGAAAATTTAAATTTAATGGGGAATGTTTATTATCATTTGAAAGAACATTCTTTGGCAATTATTTTTTGAAGATTATGTCTATCAAATGTTGGCCGTTGCTGCGTCGCAGATGGTCCATCCGTTGAGTCCAATTTTTGATGACTCGTTCGAGCATTTCTACTGGTAACTGGCAAATGACACGCGTGATGCTTTCCTCCAAAGCCTGAATCGAAGCGGGCTTGTCCTCATAAGCTAAGACTTTACATATCCCCACAGGCAAAAGTTTAACGGTGTGATATCACACGATCTTGGTGGCCAATCGACCGGCCCAAAACATGAAGTTATGTGCTCACCGAAGTGTTCTCTCAATAAATCCATTGATTGATGTGTTGTGTGGGAAGTGGCGCCGTCTTGTTGAAATAGTCCGTTATCATGGCAAGATAGTGCTAAATCGACTCTCCACGGTCTTAGTGTACACTCTTAGCTACGGCCGCTATATTTTCTTCACAGCATGCTGGACGTGGTCTATTCGGTCGAATATTATCCAATAATGAATGCTGGGTCTCAAAATGGTTGATGATGTTGCGAATAGTACGCTCAGTAGGCCGATTATGTTGACCATAAGTTGAGCGAAGTGCACGAAACACATTCCTCACAGAACGTGAATTTTCGTAATAAAGTTGAGTGATTTGTAAACGTTGTTCAGGCGTAAGTCTTTCCATTATGAAATGCCAAACAATACTAAACAAAAAAAAAAACATGACATCATGACACGACTCACACGTGATCTGTGAAAAAAAGGCTATTGAAAAAACTCATGCATAGTATCACCATATATGTAATTGTAATTTTCGACACTTAATGAAATGTTTTTTAAAATTTTTTTAATAAAAAAAAAAAAATGTTATAAAAATGCTACATAAACTAAAATGCCTTTGGAAAGCATTATCTAAATGTTTTAAATTGTAAGTTTGTCTGATTTTTAACAGTTAAATACGAATCATGGATATTTTGTTCTTAATTTGTGTTTAACTATTTAAAGTATAGATTTTTTTAACATTTCTCATTAAAAAAAAACATTGAAATTTAAGAAAAAAAAAAACAAGACCAATAATATTTATTGTTCCAAAAAATCGCTTGTAGAAAGTCTTATTCTTCTTAGATTTTAACGTCGATGATTTTTATTTAAAAAGTAAATGCAACTGCTTATACAGCTCTAACGTTGTACCGGTTCCCCTAGATACAGTTCTCGTACCAGTAATATAATTGATTATATTTTCAGTACACCTTACATTTAAGTTCCGAAAAGGAAGTTCCCAAACTACTGTAATTTTTATAGATTTTTCAAACGTGAAAGTACTGACATGAAAGTACTGACAGGTCGATCGAATTCTGGCGGTTATCACAACTATCTTCATATTTAATTATATTTTTAGTTTTGAAAGCTAATATTCAGATGTCATATTTAATATTTATATTCAACATAAATATTATTACGTTCCACAAAATTTTATTTTAAGAAAAATTTTATATAAAATTTTTCTGGTATCGAACCTAGATATCCAGATTCATAATTCACACTCTTATTTACTGCACCACAGTTGAATTTAATTTTCATTGATATATTTGTTATTTAAACATTTGAATATTTTATTTTAATTAAAAAAAAAATATATTTTTTTTATATGTTTGCCTCTACCGGGATTTGAACTCGGAAATTATTAGTACTAGGCTAGCTCTATACCCACTAGCCCACAAACACTTGTAAATTTTAATGACTAATTTTGAATTCAAATAATTTTTAAGAAAATAAATATAGCAGAACATTTGTTTACAAATACCATTCGTTAGTGGCTTCTAAAATCAATACAATCCACAATTCGGTTGGTTGAACTGAAACCCTAATTTAATGATATATTTCATCAGGATAACCGTAGTCGTAGTTACCACTTTTGTATAACGACAATTTTTTAAAAAAATTGTAAGATTGTCCCAAGAAGAACGCAATTTTTAAATCTGGCAACATTCGAAGTGTCATTGTTTGACATTTGAACAATTGTTATTGCTTGCTAGTAGAAGGTACGAGGTTAGTAAAAATGGAGCGCTACACGAATGAACAACGCATTCTCATTGTGGAATTGTTTTACCAAAATGGTGAAAGTTTTGCGGCTACAGTTCGCAAATTGCGATCAATTTGGGGTCACAATAATGCTCCAAAAGAGTCAACTGTATAGAGATTAATGGATAAATTTGCCGAAACTGGGTCTGTTAGTGATGTAAAGACAACAAACCGTCATCGACCAGGTCGATCGACCGAAAATGTCGCAGCTGTACGTGATGATGTCGCTCAAACTCCATCCACCTCAATTCGACACCGAGCTCAGCAAATTGGTGTCTCCAAATCCACTTTGCAGCGAATTTGGCGAAAGATTTGCATCTTCATGCATACAAAGTTCAATTGACTCAGGAACTGAAGCCAGCTGACCATGGACAGCGAAGGGAGTTCGTTAATTGGGTATTGGAGAGACAACATGAAAATGCTGATTTTGCCGATAAAATCATCTTCAGTGACGAGGCCCATTTTCATCTTGATGGCTTCGTCAATAGGCAGAATTGTCGTATTTGGGGTGAGGAAAATCCTCGAGTGATTCACGAGAAGCAAATGCATCCTCAACGTGTCACTGTGTGGTGTGGTTTTTGGGCTGGAGGAATCATTGGAACTTTTTTTATGAAAATGAGGCAGGTCAAGCGCAAACAGTCAATGGTGTTCGGTATCGTGAAATGATAACCCGTTTTTTCTTGCCTAGAATTGAAGAAATGAATGTGGAGGGCATGTGGTTCCAACAAGACGGCACCACATGTCATACAGCCAGAGAAACAATTCAATTGCTGCATCAGTCATTTAAAAATTGCGTTCTTCTTGGGACACCCTTTACATTAAATAAATAAATGGTTGCTTCTACTTTAAACAATTTTTAAACGAATTTTATTCGTAAAGTTGATTGGAAATACCAATAATTGGATAATAGTATCCTTTTTTGGTTCCTTTTTCCTCTTTTTAATTCCCAATACCATATTTTTGGTAATATAATGAATTTATAGGTTATTCCAAACTTATATTTATATTTTATATTTATTTACGATTTATCATTGTTAGAAAAATAAGAATACGATTCTTGTATATTTCAAATAAATTACATTAAAACAAGTCATAATAAAAAAAATGTTTATAAAGATTTAACATGCAAACATAATAAAAGAGTTTATAGAATCCTAAAATATATTTATAAAATAATACTAATTGTAAAAGTTAAGTTAAAAAAAAAAAAAAAATAAAATCTTATTAAAAATAAAATAACGATTTGACATTAATAGATTATAGATTAAAGCGAGAGAAGAATGCTAGAAAAAACATGATAAACGAAAAAAAAACAAATAAAAAGTATTAGAAAAAAAATGTAAAGTAAAGAAAATAAAAGATAAGAAGACTAGCTATTAATATTAATGTAATCGAAAATTGATTTTTTAAAACTGTCATTTCTGGTTATGAGTTTAAAATGAATTGGTAAAGAGTTCCAAAGCTTAATGGCGTTATTTAAAACATTCTGCTGGTATTTAAGAATTTGTAAGGGGGTGGATCAAAGTCATGCATCTAGTTGATGGACCAAATCGTACCTTTCCATACAAATATAAAGTACTTTTCTGAATTATCAGTCTGTTTAAAAATAATAGGTTACGCATCCGAAGATAGTCATCGAGGTCACACCCAAGAACCATTGTTCTCCACGATGATATATGATTAAACCGGTGTAGCCCAGAAACATACCGAGTAGCATTATTAAAAGACACCTGTAGTTTGTGTAAAGACCCGGAATAAAGCTTACTATATACCCCAGCCGAGTAAGTTACAATCGGCAGTATTAACTGAATAACTAAACGTCTCTTCATTTCAGTTGGTACATAATTAGACGACAAAATAAAATTCTTACAAATAAATGTTAATGGTTTTGATCGAATTGCAACCAATCTTTTCTTTGGGTGATCTATGTAAATATTGCCACCAATATTGTAAAAGAGGAGAGTAAATAGTATATATCCTAGCGTAGTATTAACCCAATAGGGTAGAATCAACAAAAATAGAGGCTTGGAACTTGCCACTCTCAACAGAACTCTCCCAGATAAAAGTTCCGATTGCATTGAAATATGGATATGTAGTAGGGGAGATTCGATACGTTTTATTCTTTTCGGCCCAATCAACCTAATGAAAACTTTCATTAAATTCAATATCATAAAAATTATGAAGCTAAAAGAATGTTTCATTCACTTTTGGAGGAAAACTTCACTAGTTCAGTGAAAGATTTCTTTGTGCCATAATGCTTAATAACGTTACACCATAATTTTACAGGATTTTTTATGAAGAGGCATATGATTGCAACTATTAAATACTTTACTTTAGCTCAATCGATTTGGGCTAGCGGGTATTTTGTTTTCTATCGAAATTTGTATTATTTCAGGATTTTTAGGACTTTTTGGGAAGCATCCTGTTTTTAACTTCAATAATTATTAAATATTTCCAAAAGGTGAAAATTCCGTTTTTAAAGCATAGAAAATATTGCTGTCACTGTATTTAGCATATTTCAAATATGCTTCCATACAAACCAATATAATTTTTTTTTACAGCCACAAGCTCGTTTTAAGCTCATTTGATAAGGAGAAATGGATACTGCTTTTCCACCCTTCGTATTCTCCTGATCAGATCTCTAGCAACTATTATTTATTTTCCAACTTGAAAGGGTGGCTCGTTAAAAAGAATTTGGAAGACCGTTTATAGAAGTATTTTACTTTTCAAAAATATTGTGTTGCAGAATAAAATTGATTTCAAATCCAAAAAACTTATTCTTCATTGTTAGGCCACGAACTTTTCACTTCATGTAGTATGTGTGGTCAATTGTACAACAAAAGTAAAGTAATCCTTATTGCAAAAGTTAACGGCCACAGTATATGTTGTTTATTTTTTTCGATAACAAATATCGACCAGACACAAGAGCAAACGCAGACAGCGGTAAATGTTTGTTGAACCACATACTGATACTAAACTAAAACCACACACAAAGTAGATTAAACAGAGCTTTAAGGAATAAACTCCTTTTTAGTCAATTTTTTTTAGAAAATTCTTTTATTTTTTTAAATGCAGCTAAATGAAAGCCTTAATTTTTAATTGTATTTTTGGTATCAAGAATTTTTCAATTTTTATCTCTTCTCTATACCCTTTCCAAAAAAAAGCAACACATTATATAGCAGGAAGAATTTTCTGAGTGTTGCTTTACGTAAAAATATTTATATATTTTTAAATTGCAAATAAAAAAAATATATATTTTGCACATTTGTAAAAATGTTGTGCTTTTAGAATTTTTTTTGAATCTTAGGGGTAGTGTGGTAGTCAAGACTTAAGTGTAATCTAAAAATGCACTTAAATTTTCAAGAAAAGAAAAATTTTAATATGCACCAAAAAACTGTTACTTAATTATAAATTTTAAATTAAATTAAAGAAGAAATTCGTTAAGAACTCTGACACTCTCACACACCTTTGTTTTAGATATATGTACATTAGGGTCGTCCAAAAACACATCAAGTTTTAAATTTGCAATGTCCTCAATGTTGCCCCCATTTTAATGATGCACCCAGTTTCAGCGAAATTTGTTTATATTTAGAGGTAGCAGAAAAAGAATTAGTACTCTATTTATACAGATTTTAGTCTTAACCAATGTGCATTAAAGTAATATGAGATTAAAATTAAAAAAAGAAAATGAGAAATTTTTAGCAAGTTTGTGATGTTTTTAAGAATTATACATAAAAATACATATTACAGTTAAAAAATTAAAATTTTCTAAAAAGATGTAAGTAAAAATCCAACTCGCTAGTACCGCCAATGAACAAATTTCACAAATCTGATTTTAATCATTGGACAAACGGATGTTGCTTACTAGATAAGTGAGTATTCCGAATATAATCCCGGGCTCTAGGCACCAGCTCACTTATCTCGGCAGAGCAATCCCCATGGTGATATCGATAGAACAAAGATACACAACGCATATTCAGATGGAGCTCCAATTAGTGCCGATGCCCTCCTTTGTACACAGTCCAACATCTCCAAAATACACTTAGGAGCTCATGTCCATATATGGTAATTAAATTCCATCTTTGGTCGGACATAAGTGCTGAAAAAAATAAGGAAATCGGATGGAGTGAAATATTTCTTACACTGTTTTAGGAAACCAAAACACTTCAAATACGAGTTTATTCCAACGGACAACACACTGAATTTGCATGTCCCGAACATCAAGAGTATGCGATTTCTCGATACAGATACCATCTAAATTTACTAATGACATTGACGACCCCACAGCCCTATGAAACAACATACAACATTAGGTCTTATATGCATTTAAATCGACCCCACATGAAGATTGCTGAAAGGTCACGATTGAGTAGGTAATAATCTGCTTTTTCCCCCAACCTCCAAGAGGCTTGGCCTACATCTGAAGGAAATTGAGTGTCATCAGCGAAAGAGTAGATAGGGTTAAAAATTTGATCCAGTAGATCAAAAATAAAAATGAGAAAGAGAGAGAGAGAGATGGAGAAAGAACCGAAATTTGCGGTACACCTAAATTAAGCTGAAATTTGTTGGATGAGATCCCATTCATAACAACACGTATAGCGCGATCTCTGAGAAAGCTCGAAATTAATCGAGATATGTCCCTGCTGACACCTAAAGCAATAGGCTTAAATAGCAGTGTGACGTGCCACATGCCTAAAAAATATCTACAGCGACCAGATTACTTTCACCATACTGATGAATAGACCGACTCCAGCGCTCCGGAGGGAACGCTAAGAGATCTGTCGATCGCTTAAAAGTGAAGTATATTTTAGATAATTATCAAGATGAAAATTAACCATACTCTCCATCACTTTCGAGAGCGCAGAGCATAATGTGATTGGGATTAATGGCCGCACCCTTCTTAGGGATTGGATAAACATTGACAACTATCTAGGTTAGCCAATGAACGTTAAAATCCGCAATAACTCTTTTAACTGTGCGAACTCGAATGAATATCTTAGGCATAGTACACGATACTCTTTCGAGTTCTGGCAATGATTGATAAAAGGTTAGCCGGGTCAATAAATATTAGGTCATACTTTAAAAGAGTTAGGATAGTTGATTGCTCCTTCTATTTCAACAAAAGATCAAAAGCTTTTGCTGCGCCGATGTGCCGAAAGAACTTTAGCACTAAGACACTGTTCGTAAAGAAGCTCTTCATGTCTACACTCATCAATAAGATCTGTAATGGCAATTGAAAATTTTGTTTATACGTGAACTTTTGTTAATTTGTGCCTAGCAGTATTTTTTGCTAATCTACAAATTAGTAGAAAAAAAATAGTAGCCACTACTAAATATTAGTAAACCTTTTGTAAAGTGGATTTTTAAATCGGTGTGCTAAAATCAGCAAAAATTTACTAAATATTATTAATACTAGTACAATCAAATTAGTATAAAAATTAGTAAGCGCTACTTAATTTTAGTAAATTGCTGTAAACTCAATGAATTCTAAAATATAACAAAATTTTAATTAAAAATTAAAATTAACTAAATTATTTTTAAATACACTTGCTACACTTAAAAGCTGCTAATTCTTTTGAAATTGCCTTACTAATTCGAATATACAAATTAAATTTTTTTATGGATCAACATTTTTTTTTTGTTTATTTTTTATTTTTAAAATATTTTAGATAAAATTTAAAAAAAAAAAAAATCAAAGGCTTACGAAATACTTAAAACAAACGAATTTATTATTTTGTTTTAATTTGCTAATGTTTGTTTTCAAAAATACTTTTAGTAATTTTTTTTGGATTTTAAGTTAAAATTTTAATTGTGTTAAGGGCTGATTTTAAGAACTACAAAAGTTTTTAGTGCTATTTTAAGTGGATGCCCTATTTTTGGACATGAGTTGGTTGTAAAAATTATCTTCACTTCCGATCCCTTTTTCAACCTTTGTAACATTTTAAGACAATTTTAGTGTGTATGAATCAGTATTAATTATTAGAAATAACATTTTTTTCAATATCTACTTTTTTAAAATTAGTACATTTTTTTTGCTAATTTTAGCAAATCGGTTTTAAAAAAATTTGTAAAATGAATTCTGATGTTGGTAACAAAAATTTGTAAATATATTGTAAAAGTTTTGTAATTTGTAAATTGTAATTAGCAAAAAAAATTTACTAAATAATATTATTTTTTTACTAAAAGTCAGTACAAAAATACTAAAGTGGGATTGAAAACCGTTAACAAATTTTTCTACTAACTTTTTCTGAGTGTAAGTAGTGCGGTACAATGAGCTATTGTCTGTTTGCGCTACATTTCAGAATTAACTTTTTTATTATTACTCTAAGTAATAAGACCAAATTTAATTGAAAATAATAGAACAAGTCCAACTTTGAAACTTCAATGGCAATCTGCAACCTTTGAATGAACTTGTTTTTAAGACTTTTATAAGACTGTCATAAGTCAATAAACATGATTTTTGAGTTATACATATATAGATGGTGTTGATATCTGTTTCTCTCAGTAAGAGGCGACAAAAAGTGTTTTGCACTTCAAAATTTTTTTGAGTCAAAGTAAAAAAGCGGTATTTTTTTTTCATAATAACATAACATATTTGTAGAATTGTGGTGTTCACGAGCATACATATTTTTTGAACCACGTTAATATACATAAAACATATTTGACTAAAATTTACGTATATTGTAACTGAAACGTACAGATACAAAATTGAATTTATAACACAATTAAAGTTGTTCACTGGTCGAATGTAATGATAGTCAACTCAATGCAATATGCTAAGTTTTTCTTTCAAATATAAGACCTACAAAGAATCAAAATATTTTGCACAGGACACAAACTACAAGGAATATTCATTCACGTAAAAACCACATAAATTGTATTTTTTGTAAAGAGTCTCTTGATGGCTTTGCTTATTGGTAGTATGTGTGTGTGTGTGTGTGGGTGTGTGTGTGTGTAAATATTTGAGTGTTTATTAGTGTGTTGCTTTTATTACTGACCAATACCATAGTCTATGGCCTATTAAATCGTTGTTATGTTACTTCCTGAGACAATGACCATAACATCCGTATTGCAAACCTCTCGTTCGTATGTATACAGAAGACTGGTCATTGGAAACTCAGCAGCAATAATAATAATTACAACAACAACAACATCAAAAACAACAAAAGTTTTATTGTTTCCAAAACTCAAACTCTAAATAGTCAACACGCATTCATGTACCTGCTGTATACAAATAAAACTTAATATACACAGAAAAAATTATTTGGAATTTTCTGGTAGCAATTCAATTAAAATTTTGTTATATTAACTACAAAAAATAATGATTGAATACTTCACAATTTGTAAATACAGTTAGTAATTTTTTTTTAATACAACAAAATTTTAACCACAAAATTTATCAACGATTACAAATGATTTTTTCCTGTGTAGAATCGTATATTAAGGCAAAATTACAATGTTGCTATGTATACAAACAAAATGAGCCTATAACATGGTTTTTACGAGGCACTTGTAAATGACATAACAAAAAGTACCTTGTTGTCTTTAGTTCTCATTTTATACAGTACCCCCCTCCCAACCCTCCCTCTTACCCTGGTATTATACTCCTATAGTTTATTTTTTCTAACGAAACCAACACCACCAACAACAACTTTGTTTCCTTTTACCAAATATTGTTGCATTGTAAACTTTTGTTTTGTTCTGTAAGTATCTTTTTGAAATTTGTTTTTACAGTTGGGATTTATTTTTTCGATAATTTATTTCCTTGAATGTGTTTAAAGTCATTGTCGCTGGTATAATTTGCTGATTTGTGTTTTACTTCTACTCTCATTTCTTTTATTGGAGAGGGGATAATAAAAATTCCGTGTAAAATCGATAACAAAATTTTTAATAACACTGGTTGACAAATTTTATGCACAGACTTCTGCCACAAATTTTTTTAGTAGTTTTTTTTTGTTTCCTTAACATAGATATGAAAAATATGCATAAATATTGTTGACAATTACTTCAAGATATTTTGTATGAATTTAAATTCCAACAAAAGTACCTTTCAATTAAATATAATCTTGCCGAGAAATGATGAAGATTATTTATTAAAAGAAATCATCCCATTGCTGAAATTGTTTTTAGCTTGAAAGTAATTAAATTGTATTTTATATTAGATTATGTCAAAACACAGTATAGTTCCAGTATAGTTCTTAATTAAAAAATATTATTTCCCATCATATTTTAAAGACTTTAAGTATATTAGTTTTGAAAATACATTCTCGTAACAATTTCATTGTAATTTATTCTTAAAGATTAATTTAATAAACCATCCTCAACGATTTTTTTGCTTTCCTGAACAATTGCATATTCATAAATACACCATTTTAAATATATGACCTCGACTGCGATTTGGTTTGTGAATGCGTTTATCTCTTTCTATCATCTAATAAGATAATAAACATGTTAAAGCTTTTACTTTCATAACTTGATATTCCGCGAACAATGTTTTCTTTATTGAATATATGTTTAAATACAAATGGGATTTTAATTTGATTTTTATGATTTTTGTATTGTTAGACCACACCATGGAGATGTCGCTCACGATGCAAAAAACCTACTCCTAGTTTTACATATATGTGCAGATAACAAAGTTTCATCATTTTTCTATTAGGTTTTTTGCAAATCCAATAAATTTTCTTTGCAATTTATTTTTTACACGTCCAATTGGTTTTTAGCATATTTTCCAATTGTTTCAATTGCAAAATGAGAAAAAATTTTCTTTGAAATCAGAGAAATTTGCTCAACTTTCTCCTGTTTCCTCTCAGTCACCGAACCTGTACAAAATTTTATTTGTCCGCTGCTTTCAACGAAATTTCTATCGTATTCTTACGCTATGCATCCAGAAAACAGTATCAGTTGTGTCCACCGAATTTGTTTCCAATCGAATTCTAGCGCTTACGACAACTGTCTTCATATTAAATTATATTTTTAGTTGTGAAAGCCAATATTCAGTTGGACAACTTAATATTTATATTCCACAGAAATCTTATTATGTTCCACAAAATTTTATTTTAAGAAAATTTTTATTTTTATACTTTTCCGGTATCGAACCTGGGCAATCAATTTCATAGTTCACACTCTTGCTAACTGCACCACAATTAATTTTAATTTTCTTTGATATATTTTCCATTTAAATATTTTATTTTAATTAGAAAAATATTTTTTTAGTGTTTGCCTTTTCCGGGATTCGAACTCGAAAATTCTGAGTACTAAGCTACCTACTACACCACAAACACTTATAAATTTGATGGCTAGTTTTGAATTAAACAATTTGTTAGGATAAGGAATATTAGCACAAAATTTGTTTATCCATACTAATCATTAGTGACGTCTATAATCAAAACAATCCAAAATTCGGCTTCTTCTACTGAAACCCTAATTTAATGATATATTTGATCAGGATTTAAATATTGACAATTTTTTAATAAATTTGATATATTGTACTAATTTTCTGGTACATTCACTAAATAAATGGTTGGTTCTACTCTATGAAATTTCTAGACGAATTTTCATTGTAAGTTGATTGGAAATTCCAATAATTGGATAATAGTGTCCAGTTTTGGTTCCATTTCCCTCTTTTTAATTCTCAATGCCATATTTTCGGTATAGTAATGGATTATTGGTTAATCCAAATAAAATCCTTACAAATAAATGTTATTGGTTTTGATAGAATTCCAACCAATCTCTTCTCTGGGTGTGTTTAGACTTTCTCTCAGCACTTGTTATTTACATTTGTTCCCTGAAAGTAATGGTGAAAATTATTTGTAAATTAACGGCCAAACAGTTGCTTGATTGGTTCACACTAAACTTGTATCTTAGAATGCAAAATTACCGCATGTGGGAACGGAGAATTCACGCGAGATTCAAGAAGTACCATTTCATGACCAAAACGCTATTTTGATTTTTCACATTTCGTAATAAAATATGGCGCACAGTGTTTTGTTTTATGTACGAGTACATATATGAGTACATATATTCCATTTACACCTGCATGGGGCATAGGTCCGTTTTTATTTTAATTAATATAATAAAATTTAGTATGTGTGGTAAAAAAAAATTTAGGTGAAAAAAGATTTTTGAAGTGCAGTGGAAATTTTGTCCACCTATAAGCGTTTGTGGAAAAAAAAATATGATAAAATCTTTTATTCACCAGGTGCTACTATGAAATTATACTAAAATATTTGTATTTCAAGATACTACTACATTTTCACTAACAACTTTTTATTAATTTTGAATACCAAACCCAATTTTGAGATTATGTCCGAATACATAACCACCTCACTAGAAGTTGGGAATACAACCGAAAGTTTTCGGTCATAATCCCCATAAGAAAGGGATATAGAGACCAGAGTTTGGATTATAATCCCCAGAATGTTTGCAAATTCTCTATTATGTTTAAATTCGCAGTACATTAAAGGAAATTAAAATTCGGAAAAAGTTGAATTTTTTTAATTAATGGACGTTATCTTTATAAAGTAATGAAATATTGGAAAGGTTAAATCCACATTTTGAAGGTACCAGGCAAGGCATGCCGATGACATAACAAATTTTGCGAATAAAGCTTAATATCCAATCATATAATGTCCTGAAATAGCAGAGCACGTAGATTAAGATATCTTAATAACGTATTTAAAATAATATATGTATCGATTGTTATAACACCCAGAAAACAGATTCGTGCTGGCAACCGAATATGTGCCAATCGAATTGTTCAGTTGTAGCAACCGAATTTTTTTGTTTTAACTACCGAATCATTATCGAGGCAGCCGAAATACTGTTATCACAGTCAAATTACTCATATCTCAACTAGTTTTCAGTTGTCACAACCGAAAAATTCGGTTACCACAACCAAACCATTCGATTGGCTACAAATTCGGTTGTCAGCACGAATCTGTTTTCTCTGTGAAGTTGACAACTCGGCTTATTTTTCGAAAAATTACATTTAATATCGCTTATATTCCAAGCAAAATAAAATGGATGTTATTCTTTACGAATCTCTTTTTCAGAACATCCAAAGAAGTTAATAGTGCAAATTTCTCAATTTATAAGAAGTCATTTTAATTAACTTCCTAAATGTTAATATTAACCACTACTTATGAAGTCATAAGAATACAATTTTGTAACAATTCCATTGAAAGGCATATATATTTTTTAATTTTAATATATATTAAATATTTATAACAATTGTAATTATATTACAAAAAAAAAAAAAACACAATTATTTAGTTAGTCTCTAAATGGTTAATTCCTGCCGCCATTGTATGTCTTATTGAAAACATATTTTCCATACCAGATACATTCGCTTTGTCCTGGTCGCAATAATAATTCTTGGCGTATTCAAAATCACATTTTTAACAATAAAACAGAGCCACTCCGTATATTTATTTTGTAGTCCCTATATTTAAGAGCTTCCGTAATGAAAAAGTCCATCTGATCATAAATATTTCATAGCACAGAAACAAACTACTTCCTCCCAATGAGACACCAATGTTAAAATCATTAATTATTCACCGAAATTTTCACAACTTCGGGTTTAGTAGATGTAGTGATTTACAACTTCTTCCTCAGCTCTTATTTTGCTGGATTATTATTAGAGTATTCAAAAACCGAAACCGAAAACCGGTCAACCGGTTTCTTTATTTTTAAAAACCGGTCGGTTTCGAGTATTTTGTAAATTCGAAGAAAACCGGAAACCGGTCTTTTTTGTTCGGTTAACCGGTTTTTTTAATTACATCACCAACTGGGTTACTTGGTCTCTTTTATTTTTTCCGAACACTTTTATAATCGTTTGGTTATGAAGATTTAGATGTAAGTCCAATATATTCCGATGAAGACTTAACTTTGGATAATCCAAATTCAAATAGTTTATTTTCTGATCTAAATAACACAATAAACAGTATTCAAAATCCTAAAAAAGATCCTACAAAATTATTCATCATTATATGATGATTTCATATATCTTGATAAATGCGACAAAAGAACTGAAATGTTGGAAAATTTATATAATTGCCTTTTGACTATTTGTCCAACATCTACTTTAGTGAAAGAGTATTTTCCACTTCTAGCCTTATCAAAAGCAAACAAAAAAATCGCCTTAAAACGAAACATTTAAATTGCATATTATTTCTAAAATATCATTTTAGAACTGAAAAATAGATTTTCTTTTTACATATTTAAAATGTAATATTAAAAAAACTTATTTAATGTCAAACATTTTAAACGTTGAATTAATTACTAACGTAACTAATTTTACCCAATTTACAAACTTAATGATCTCTATTCATTTGATATGAATATAGTTTTATAATATTAATTTTTAATAAATAAAATGTTGATATGAAATACATATAAAAAAATATTATAAAATATTTTTTTTTTCAAAGAACGTATTTTTTTTATTTTTATTACTTTATATATTAAATTTCTATTTTTTTGTTTGTAATTAAAACAATAAACAAATTATATAAGCTTTTTATTCAAGTTAAAAAAACCGAAAAAACTGGTTGACCGGTTTTTTCTGCAGAAACCGAAACTGGTTTTTTTTAAATTCGATTTTTCGAAGAAAACCGAAACCGGTTTTTCCAAAAGGCCGGTTTTTTGAATACTCTAATTATTATACTAAATATATATTGCTCATACGCACCCATGCACGCATATAGTAAAACTTTTCTAAAATGCGGTAGAACTACATTCAACGTAAACTAAGCCGAAAGCCTCTCAATAATTAAAAAAAAAACTAGTCGGTTTTTAAATAAATTTAGTTTTCCATAAAAATTTGAAAAGCCAAAATTCAGAACTTGATCCCAAAATAAACAAGTTATTTTTTCTTGCAAAGAATCGTGAAAATCTTTACAGATTGTGTTTAATTTTGTGCTGTTAACGTAATCCAAAAAAAAAAATTTAATTATTTTTTTCAATATTTGATCACGCCACTTCAACAACTTTCTACTTACCGTAAGTTTAATATTGCTACGATTTACTTTTTACCATAGCGGAACAGCTGGTATGGAAAACAAGGTATTTATAACAAGATATTTATAAAATTTTAGAATGTCACCTCTGCCTTAAAGCTTCCTCGATTTCATAAGTGAAGTTATATATTTCTGTTTTCACAAAATTAGATCTAAAAAAATTCAGTCATTATGAATCGGACACAAGAAGGTGTTAAATGTTCTCAGGATTTATTTAGTGCTATGTAAAATCTTTAAATATACAACAAATTTATAAAGATTAACTTTTTCCCTAATCCAATTTTTTTTTTATTTTAAAAGTAACCAACATTATTTTTTAGTACATTTCTATTGGTAAAAGTTAAATCACATCAAATTCAACAACTTTTTATTGTCAAATTGGGTGGGAAACAGTAAAAGTGTGTTTTAGTGATTAAGAAAAATGCTATAAAAATACGGTTTAGTGGACACTTTTTTTTTGTTCTAAGGTTAAGTGTTAAGAATAATATTAAATACAAATAATGTGTTTTCTTTTTATATCCAAAGTCGTTATGTACTATAAAAAGCGACATAATATTAGAATAAGTTGATGTTATCTAAAAGAAAGTTTGTATTAAATATTTGTTCATGGTTGAATAAAATAAAATTTATTTAAAGTGGAGGTGTTAGTGGCGTATATTTTGACAGTTATAAGTGTTTGAAATATTTATAACAATCATAAGTTGATATAACGTAAAAATATTTTGTAAAGGTTTTAATACACAGAGAAAATAGATTCATTTCGACAAGTAAATTTCTTGCCAAAAGAATAATCTGGTTGCAGCAGTCAAATTATATAATATATGATTTCAACCAAAAATCTGTTGTGTTAACCGAATTTCGATCGTGACATATAAATTTATCGGTAGTTCTAACGAAATCATTCGCTTGGCAAGAAATTCGGTTATTACAATGAATCTGTTTTTCTCTGTGTAATAAATATAATACGCTTAATCCTTTTATTTAAATTTAAAAAAATCTTTCTTTAATCTCATAATTAAAAATCCTTTCAATTATTTACAAAGTTGTTATAATGAATATTAACAGCTCTTATTATCATATTAAAAAAAAGTTTTATTTGAAATATAACACTACCCACATACATCAAACAAAAGTTTGTGATGACGGTTTCTTTTTTGGTGGACAGACCCAACAAATTATCATACATTTCATCATTAAAAAATTCCTAACTAAAAGAATCCCTTAATTATGGCTACATAAGCTGTTTTGTAATTTATTAAGTTAAAACCAAAAAAGGAAAATAAAAAGAAAACAGCAAACAAGAAGCAAAAAATGTTTAAAAAATTTCTCTTAAAATTTTCAATTTAATAATTACAACTCAACATAACCGCTCTAACCACAAATAAATATGTCTTCTTCTCAAAAAACAAAAAAAGGCATTCACAATAAAATTCTAAGGAAATATTCAAAATATTAAACGGTAAAACTTTGTACATTAATCATAGCACAAAAATTGTGTTTAAATTGTCAAGTTTAAGAAGATGAACAAAACAAAAAAAAAGGAACAGCAGTATATTCACTAAACTACATTATAAAATATGCATAAAGTATAGACTACTTGTATGAAGCCTTGAAAGCAAACCGCCTTAGGGCGGCTAGATAAAAAACTACAAAAAATAAAAAATGAAAGTCAAGGGAAAAGGTACAAATCAACAGTAACAAGAAGTTGACATTTGACTAAAATTTTTTATGTTTGTTATTCCTTTTTTGTTTAGTAACTTGTAATTTTTTTAAACATTTGCTTTTCTCAGATAAAGAAAGGAAAATTACATTCGTTGTTTTTATACATTATTAAATACAAAAAGGGTAAAATGGTGCCAAGTATTTTTTATTTGTTACTTCACACATGTGTATTATCATATTTTAATATGTGCCCAGTAAGAAAAATGCGGCAGAACGTTAACAAAACAACTAAATTGCAATGTTTACAAGGCATTGATGATACAAAAAATGTAGTACTTCAAAAATAGAAACTACAGTATTCTGCCAGAACTGGAAATGCAAATGCAATACACACCAGGTAGTATTTTTATACCCTCTACCATATATGGTGAGGGTATATATCAGTTTGTCATTCCGTTTGTAATATGTCGAAATATAGGTTTAAGACCCCATAAAGTATATATTCGTGATCCTTATGCAATTTTACGTCGATTTAGCGATGTCCGTCTGTCTGTCTGTCTGTCTGTTTGTTGAAATGGCGATCACGACGCGAAGAGGCAAGCGGGGGTGCTTATTTTTACCCAGATTATTGAACATCCTCCCGAGCAGTTTGGTATTTAAAATGAGCGAAATCGGTTTAGCGGTTCAAAAGTTATGAGTGAAAATGTGAAGGTACCTCTAAATTTTCCATACAAATTTGTACAATTTTTCTGTACCTATTTTAATTTTCTGTTAAGTAAGTAAAAATGTTATTAAGTCTTCTTCTCGTTTCGATTACATTTATTGTCTTACATACTATGAGAATAATAACATTCTTAGAGCTATACATATGTGTGTTACTCTAATAACTATGTTAACGTAAGAAGCAACAATGTTAAAGTCGCTAACAGAGCAGACGTCTGTAATTAACATTAATAAAACTAAATAACAAAAGTTCTGTTACATAAATTGACAAAAGATATTCATATTACAGTTCATGCAAAATTTAGTATATACGTATATCATCTTCAGCCCCTATGATTGCCGGAGGATGGGCTCATATAGAATGAGGTAAGGTCCAGAGGAGCTGGATCGTCGTTAATACGTCCATTAATTATACCGACAGGAGAAAGATATGTAGATCCAGCCCAGATGGTATGGTGTTTTTCTCGCTTTCGTATATTTGGCTGACAAGCATATTATCGTGTAGCGCAAGTTTCTCAACAAATCTAGCTTGCAACGACATGGAGTACCTACAGAAGGGTAGAACATCGGCATTTTCATAGACGTAACTATTTGAAAATCGTTTTATGAAATTTTCATAATTTATTTCGATGCATTTTCCTAGGGTTTTCCGTTCAAATATCTCCAATTGGCTACTATAGTAGATATAGTAAACCAGATTGCGTTTTTCTGTTAAGCTTTGTTGGTTTTTCGTTTCATTCCATAAAATGTATTTTTTGTTTATGTAACCAAAGACATTTTTATCTAAAGAAAGAGAAAAATACATAATTGCTTTAGTGCCGCTACTTTTGAATAGGTGGCAGTGAATTAACTAAAACAATACCCTGCCCCATGGCTAGGTCCAAAGAAATTCATATATAAAGAAAGAGCAAAATGCATAATTGAATAGGTGGCGCAGAATCACAGTAAAACTATACCGTGCCCCATGGCGATATAGCCTTGGGTTAGGCTTTCAATTAATTTATTTTCCAAAAATATTAAATAAACTACATACTTTAAATTATAATACATTCAGATGTTGCTAGTAGACTTATTACATAATTTTAAAGTCAATTTTTTAAATTTTTGACGTAATATGCCTAATGGAGAATGCACCTTCTGATGGGCCATCTATTGACAAATAGTTACAACTCATGTTCTTTCTTTAACAAATTAATTTCTTTGCTGTATTCTCTCCATTAGACAAACACACTTCAATTTTTTAAAGAAAGAACATTCGTTGCAACTATTTATCAATACGTGGCGCATCAGAAAGTGCATTCTCTCCATTAGTCATATTCAGCTGCAGAGCTAGTCACCATTAGCCGGAACAAAATTTAGTATTTGACAAAAACTATGCTTAAAATGTATTTTTTGTGCAGTCCATGGTTAAAAAAACTAGTGAAAATGTAAAGATGCCTCTAAATTGCCTATACAAATTTAGTACAATTTCATAGTAGGGACTGGTACATAACATATTTTCTCATATTTTTTCACCAGTCGCTTAGCAGTAAATATTTTGTATTCACCTCAAACATTTTTTCACCACTCAAATTTTTTTCACGACAAAAAATTGTTTCACCTTAAAAATTTTTTCACCTCTAATATTTTTTTCCACCAAAAAAGTTCTTTTCACATCTAAAAAAGTTTTTCACCTCAAAAACTTTTTTCACCAACATAATTTTACTTCAAAAGATTTTTTTTTATATTATTTGTATCAAAAACAGAAGAGAACATCTTTTAAGGATATTGGTGGAGGGTATTCAAAGATTCGGCACAGCCGAATTTAGCTCTTTTTTACTTGTTTTCTGTATAATCGTGTCAATACAGAAAAAATTAAGAAATTGCTGGAAGATCGAAACATTTATCGAGCATTTAAAACAGATCCAACGTTGTATAAATGTGAAATTATTGATAGGTGGCTGTGGCTCAGAGGCCACAACCTCGAGAATATACGCACTAAGAAAAATACATAAATCAGAAATTCCTCTTGGAACCATTGTTTCGTTGGTTCAGGTGCCATGTTAACAACTTTTAAAATATATTGGTAAGATTCTAAAGCAGATAATCTCTCCTGAATACAATATTAAAAATTCAGCTAATCTTAAGAATCAATTAGAGACAATGAAAATCTATGATCAAGAGGTACTCGTGTCTTTTGATTGAAAATACCTAACAGGAAATTTGTAGAAATCGTTGATGATATTTTAGATACACTCACCAGAAAAAGTTTCTGTTATTACGGAAAATTAAATTAAAATTTTGCTTATTTGAGCCCTGCGGTGTTTTTTTGATAATCTTAGCAACACATGCCTGCTGACGTGTAGTACAATAAAATTAGTAGTCACTACTAAATTTTAGTAAATTTTTTGCAAAGTAGAATTAAAAATTTGTTTGCTAAAATCAGCAAAAAAAATTACTAAATATTATTAATATTAGTACAAAATTTTAAATTTATTTTTTTATCGAGCATCAAATTAGTTATTTATTTTTTCAAAAAATAATTAAACACAAAATTAAAAAAAAATCAAAGGCTTAAAAATCTTAAAAATTGTTAATATATAAAAGAATTTATCATTTTGTTTTCATTTGATAATTTCTGTTTTGAAAAATATTATAGTAAATTGTTTTTTTTTTTACTTTTAATGTAAAATTTTTAGAACTAAAAAAACTTTTTAGTGCAATTGATGTCCCTTTAGATGGATGGATGTCCTTTTTAGACATGAGTCGGTATATTCACTTTCGATCCCTTTTTTAATCTATGTAATATTTTAAGGCAATTTAAGTTTGTAGGTGAAAGTTTTAATTAGAAATATCATTTCCTTTAATATCAATTTTTTACATTAAGTATTTTTTTTTGATAATTTTAGCAAATTGGTTTTCAAAAACTTTTAAAATTATTTCTGAAATTAGCAACAAAAATTTGAAAATATTTTGTAAAAATTTTGTAATTTGTAACATGTTAATAGCAAAAAGTTTTGCTAAATAATAATCGTATTACTAAAAATCAGTACAAAAATAGTAAAATGGGATTGAAAACTACTTACAAATTTTTCTACATTTTTTTCTGTAAGGAGGAAATCCTTAAAACCTTCAACAACCATCACCCAAAACTGAAATTGACTATGGAACTTGAAGAAAATAGGGGCATTGCATATTTAGATGCTAGAACTAACAAAGGTGATGGCAAAATTATGTTTGACTGGCACTCAAAATCAACCGTGTCTGGCAGACTAATGAATTTTCTTGCTAACCAACATAAACACCACATAATTAATACTGCGAAAAGTTTCATTGAAAGAGTACTTGAAATTAGCGATACATAATTTTACAACAAAAATATTCAAATAATACACACAATACTTTAAATAATAGTTTCCCAAATAATTTTATTAAATCACTTATAATGTGGCAACACTGAAAATATGAAAAGTAAGACTTTTTACAGTTTACCTTATTACATCCCTGGTTTAACTGAAAACAGACAATATGAAAAAACAAACTTTGCTTATAAGCCTAACAAAGCAGTTAGAGCGATATAATGTGAAAATACCGATAGATAAACAACACCAGGTTAATGTAATCTATGAAGCTAAAGGGAGTGATAAAGACAACTTTAACCTTATTAACATAGGAACAACAAAGTAAACACTAAGTATCAGAATGAACTAACAGAAAACAGGCATCAGTAAAAACAAAGAAACAACAGCCTTAGCGCGACACATACTAAGGTCCGGTCACACAGCTGATTTGGTTAAAATAATAGATAAAGAATATATTCAACGAAAGACATATGTAAAAGAGAGCTTACATATACAAAAGAATATAAAACGAACCATGATTTTTAAAGAGGATACAAATAACATCAACCATAGTTATAGTGTTGCTATAAATTAGACGCGTTTTTTAAAAAATAATTTTTAAAAGTTAAATTTAAATTTTATGTTTTAAAATTAAATTTTCAAATTTAATATTTAATATTTTTAAATGTAATAATATACATATTTTAGGTTACTAGCTTAAAGACAAATTAATTAAAGAAATCGAGAAATTGGCCACAAAAAAAAAGAATAATCATAATTGTACAATAATAACTCTTTAATGCAAATATTACTTTTTTACAGTCATTTTGCGCACTTAATACCGTATTTGTATGATTCTAAAATATGATATTTACCTCGAAAATAGCAGTAAAAGCTTGAAAGTATTATATTCCAAGACTAACACTTCGACTCTACTGCTACGCGGAAATGTTGTAGAAAATTAGAATAGCTTTTTGGCGACTTTGGCTGGCTGGAGTAAAATCGAAAAATTTTGCAAACTTTTGGCATTTTATCGAAGATAACTCTACCCGCATAGAAAAATAATGGTTGCAATATGATCACTGCGACTATATTATGCTTCCTGCATTTGTGTATGGTTATCACAATCAAGTTATTGGTTTATAAATACGCCTTCACAAATTTATGTATGGTGCTTTTATTTAAAGGAGTAGAAACTGCATTTTAATATAAAAAATTGAAATTAGAAAAAACTTGTTTCCGGTTAAAAGTGTATTTAATGGCAATTTTTTTTTTAAATATTTAAGTCTCACACAGTAAAAAGTTTTGGTTTAATTTGTACACTTAACGGTGTTCATTGTAAACTTCTTTGGAATTAAATTTGAAATTAATATCTAAATAGTTTATATCTGAAACCATACGGTATAAATTTAAATACCCAGAAAAAAGAACCAATTGTAGAATCGGTGCCCCTTCTAAACAACCCATTCTATTGTCGGTTCTATCATCGATGAATTTTGTTTGAGATTGTCACGAAAGCATCCGGTTCTATTACGCTAAACTAGAACAAGTGCCGCTTCTTTGGAATCGGTTGAAGAATCAGTTGTTTTACTAGTTACTTTTTTATAGTTTTTTTGCTAGTTCTTCGGAATCAATTTAGGAACGTATTGTGCAACATAGCTTTGGTAATGCATTCTGAAAAAGCTTTAAAGAACTGAATGAACCATTTCTTCCAGGGAACCAACAAAAGAATTTATGTATTTTTTTAAAATATATTTATTTTTATTACCAAAAAACGCAAAATACATCTTTAAAAAAAAAACAAGGTAAATTAATTAAAAGTTCAGGAATTCATATGATTTAAAATATTATAATGCAGTAAAATTGTTGTACACCAATAGAAACAACTTAGCAGAAATAGCAGAAAAAAATACTAAAAATTAGTCAAAATGGAAAATGCAGAAAAAACTGCAGAATATTTTTGCTAAACTTGATAATAAATAATCAACAAAAAAATTTGTTGTATGTACAAAATGTTAATAGTAATTGAGTTTAATTTTAGTTAAATTGAAATAACAATTGTCCTGCTAAAATTGGCAAACAATTTCGCTAAATATTAGTGGACCATAAACAGCAAATAAAAACTGCTAAATCGACAAAAATGTTGTTAACTTTGTATATATTTTAGTTTAATGCAAATAACATGTTTCCTGCTAACATTAGTAAAATTGTTGTTATAGACTGAAATGATTTTTAGTCTGCAAAAAATTAACAACATTTTACTAATTTCAGCTAACAAAAATAGTAATAATTTTAATATATACAACTTCTGTTCCAAAGAAGATTCTAAAGAACTGATTCTACAACAAGTTCTAACTTTGTAAAATATAACCGGTTCTTTAAAAGCAATAAGACAACTGGTGGTTGTTACCTTGGAACCAGTTATAGAATATATGGTGCTGGCAACCGGTTCTAAAAAATTTTCCTGGGTACTTAAAGGAATGGTTTTAACACCGTAAAAAATTACGAGTTTTTAATGACTACTTGGAATAGAAATAACACCAAATAAACAATAAAAACTACTCATGTTAGTTTAAAAATAACACCGAAACAGGCATCAGAAATTTTTTTATTTTTGATTTATTACATTCTGTTTAATTTTAATTCCAAATAGGAATTAAATTTCACTCTTAAAACAATTTTATTCCTTCAAGTTTAAAAACATCACCTAGAAAGAATTAAAAGCATGTTGAAGGTTCTATCTCTCTCATGAACTAGCTTGTTTTTGTTTAAAACTCTCTCTTTTTGTCTATTTATTACAATTAATACCGATGAAGATGTTAAAGTTATATATTTTAAAACGACGCGGCTTAAGTTATTGGAACAAAAAGTGTAAAAATTTTCGTGAAAGTAAAAATTGGTGGAAATTTTCAATTGTAAAAATTGTTATACCACAAAGAGTGAAGATTTCACTTCAAATAGAATCGTTATTTATGAAAGTATTAAATACTTTTATAATACAGTTAAATACTTTTAGTTGTAAACAAGCTGAACATCGAAGTAGAAGGCAGAGAACTGCAATACGGAAGGTGCCGTAATTGATTTCGATTGATATATTAACACCGGATTTTATAGAGTAAGCCTAATATTAAATACTTTATTATTAAATAAAAAAATTAAAAATCCCAAAATAAAATTTGTTTTAATTTATTTTCAGTGAAATTTTATAAAATCAACACCGTTTTAGTATACAATTCATTCCGTATTGTATGGAAAATAACACCTAAAGGGTGTTAATTTTAGTTATGCTTAGCTTAAAAACAACACCCGTTTAGTATTAAATTCATTCCGTTGGGTCTTGAAAATAACACCTATTCAAGAATACAATATATTCCTTATGGTGTTAATCCAAATCTTGGTCAGGTGTAGAGTCTAATACATATTGCTGTTTCTTTTATGCTCTAAAAACAAAACTCTCTCGTTCAATCTCTTTATAAGTATACCATATTAGAATACATTTTATTCTTTTTCAGCATTAAAAATAAACTAAAACTTTTTACCGTGCACCAATTAAATTAATTCTCTTGCATTAAGCTATAAGCAAAAGTGGTGAAAACTTTTAAGTTTTTATACTGTCAATGGCGTAATTAATCTACATTTACAATACGAATAAACCGAGAATTGAAACTAATTATTTACAGAAGTATTTTTTTTTTAATTCAGTGTTATTTGATATTTTATTTTATCACAATTAACCCAATAAATTTCGTATATATTAGTGTTTATCTATAAATGGTCTATATCTCTAAAAACACCCATCACTACTTAAATAGTGATTTTTTCATTGATATATTTTGAATTAAATAATTCGAAACACTTAAAATAATTTGTAAATACTTAATTATTTTTGAACCCCTTTTGTAGCCATACATACGTAGGCTGAACAACCATACGTTGACTAGGTTACGTATACGTAATAATAGTTAGTAAAAAATATCACTCATACGCAACCATTTCAATTTCATTGATTTGAGGCAGAATTGTTTGGCTTGTTTTATATTTATAGGCAAAAAAAAAATTGAATTTTACACCTTTCCTCTTTCCTCTCCATTTTTGAAACTTAATCAAAAAAATATTAAATTTAAAAATATTTAATTTCAAAAAAAAAAATTGCACTACAAATTTTTATTTGCTAATTTTTTTTATGATCGGTTTGTCAATATGCATAATTTGAATGTCATAAGCTGAATATTCTTTGATTTAGGGAACCGTAAAAATTTCATATTTTACATTTATCAGGCTCGAGATCATAATTTAATGTTACTAACAAATAGTAAACACTATTTTTTTTATTAAATGGAAGAAATTGTAAGGATCAGCGGGTCGAAAGTGTGCACTCCCTACTTTCGGCCCCAGTGACCTATTAATGAATCACCCAATCCACAAATAACTCATGGTTTTGAACAGGCTTTAATTTTTATATAATAAATGATTACCCGTACAAATGAGCTTTTTCCTTCTATTTATAGAAATACTCTTTGGCAACCATCTTCTATTTTCGACGAAAAAATTGACAGGGTTGCTATTCCAAATGTTAATGCTTCCATTTATATATATTTATATATATATTTTTAATTTTATCAGGCTCGAGATCATAATTTTATGTAATTTTTCTAACTTGAAAAGGGAGTTGTGGAACAAAGCAGTGTTTTGGAAATTTTCAAAATATCTTCCCCATACTATTCTAAAGATTGCTTGACTATTGAGCTCAACTTACAAACAAATCGATTTTTTTTACCAAAACAACCAAAGGTGGTGGCAACTTTTGAAAACCCTTGAAAACATTTTTCATAATTTTTTTATAATCAGTTCTTAATTACTCGTCGTTTAAATAATTTTCCATCACGAAAGTCATGAAAAATGTTAATGACACCCTACATGTTTGCGCTATTGTGGGAAACATTTAATTTCCAATTACAATTTTAAAATGAATTTTTAAATAATATTGTTAAACTCTTGTATTATATGTTATATATGGTAATATTCATTAAAATCGGAGATATTGCATCTTAAAATGATATCTAATGTGTAGAGTGGTAATGGATTTTGCCATATTTGTATTATAATATCTTGAACTTCTGAAATGGAAAAATTCGTTATATAATGAATAATATAACTTTTGAAATAAGTCGATATTTATCTCTATACCAAAATAAAATCTCAAGCCTAAATGGTATATAAAATTCGTTTTTGCCTCATAAAATATTCATACATGTTTTGTTATCTACTCAAAAATGATTTACTAAAGTATTGATGTAGAGAAAAATGTAACTGCTAGACATTATGAGTATATATATTTTATATATATATAAAACAAAATGCGAAAAAAAAAATTGACGAGTGTATAGTTCAAGGTAAATTATCCACGAGACAAGCACGTACAAATTTGAATAGATCTACTGCTCCTACTATAATATCTACTACCACAATGACAGTTGTTATCCAATACGAAAAGGAAAAATAACAAGTTGTTACGATGTTACAAAAGTTTACACATATAACAAAAACAAACAGCTTTTTTATAGCTGTATACGGGTGTTTTTGCGGTTGTTTAGCATTTGAATTGTGTTTTCACTTTTTTGCCAGACTACAAGTTGCTTGTTTTTCTTTTAAAGTATATTAAGAAAAATATAAACGTAGTTGGAAACTTTTTTAAAATTTTAGAGCAACAAAAATTTTATGTTTATTATAATTAAGATGGATTAAGAAAATCTGAAAGATTTAAATATGTTTTTCAGTATTAGAGTAAAAATTGATTTTTCAATATTTTCTTTAATATTATTCTTGCTTTTTCATTTCAGTTCCATTAAGAGCTCCAAAAGAAGACTTTTATGAAATTGCCGATTCTGTATGGTTGGTAATCGATTTATATTTTACATATCTTCTGGATGGTGTAAAATATTAAGAAATTGATTTATATTTTACATTTCTTCTGGGTGGTATAAAATATTAAGAAAGCTAAATTTAAATTTTCACTTGCTTTTCTATATAAAAAAACTATGTAAATGTAAAAATATTTGTTAAATCAACTTCTAAAATAAAATTATACAAGAAATTTTTCGTTGAGTATTTTAGATCTTTATTTACTATTTGTAGGAAATTTAAGACTAGAACTACTATGTAAAACTATTCCAGTTCTATTTTATATATTGTTGTTTAACATGAGTACAAGGAATAAGTAATAATTTAGTTTTTTTTTATTTGATTTTTATTTGTTTTGACGCCGATAGTAAACTTTAACGATGTTTTTTCTGTGAATAATTTAACCCTTGATTTAACGCTTTTATGTACAGTTTGAACCCTTTTAAAAAAAATGGCAAAGGTACACAATTTAAATGAAAATTAAAGGTAAAAGGTTCAAATATTTAACGAAAAAAAAATTAATTGAAATTTTATTTTAGGTGTTAAAACAACTAATTTCTAAGAGGTACAGTTGTACAGGATTTCGAGTACTTAATTATACTTCCTCTTTTTCAAAAAAAAAATTATTTTTAATATTTGGCAATCCTTAGTGAAATTAAGAGACGTACGAAAAAATATTTTGACCCATTACTTGACGCATTTCATCACTTTAGCTATGTTGAGCCATGAAAAATCCAGTTTCCAATAATGGAGAATTTCTCATAAATTATTTTTCACAAAAATTTTTTTATAATATTTAATTGTGTGTATTTGAAAATTTAATTTAGCGTAGAAAATATTTGACACTAGTTTTTAAGTCATATTTCATTCAGTTTTGGAGAAAAATATTAACCGAAATTTGGTTAATACAACAGAATTTCGTTTGAAACAATATATTTCAATTACAAAAACAGATTCATTGTGATAAAAAAATGTTTGCCATCCGAATGGTTTGGTTAGAGCCACCGATATATTTCTTGTAGCAAGGTTAATACAACAAAACATCAGTTATTACAACAGAATTTCGGTTAAAACAACATATTTAAATTGGGTTAGGAATACATTTGATTGCGACAACCAAAAAATTCAGTTGTTGCAACCATAAATTCGGTTGTCAGAAGGAATCTGTTTTCTGTGTGTAGTACAATTAAAAAATGGTAAAATTTCTTAAATCGTTTTTCTAAAATCGGCCCATGTGAAGGGATTTGTGTATTTTTATGAGAAACTAAAATTAAAAAAAATTATAAAATTAGCAACAATTACGTGAGAAGAAAAAAAAAAAAATACAAAATTTTTGTTCTACACACTGAGAAAACAGATTCGTGCTGACAACCGAATTTGTAGCCAATAGAATGGTTTGGTTTTGGTTACCGAATTTTTCGCTTATCACAACTGAAAACCAATTGAGACATAAGTAGTTTGACTATGACAACAGTATTTCGGCTGCCTCAATAACAATTCGGTGGTCACAACCAAAAAATTCAGTTGCTGCAACTTATTCATTGGATTGGCAACAAAATTGGTTGTCAGCACGAATCTGTTTTCTGGGTGCATTAATGAACATATTCTGTAGGAAATCACACTCATTACTTTTTTTAAAGTGGATCAAAATCATGGCCCCTTGTCCATTAAAAAACTTCATAAAAAGATTGAGGAAATGCAAATTAAACCAATTAAAAGCGTTAAATTTGGCTTTTCCGAATATTGATATTTTTGTAAAAATTACTATAGACTTGGAGTCTTCGTTTTCTTGAAGGCTCTAAATCAGGCGGTCACCTTAAAGTTTTACACATAAAAATCAATCTAATTTTACTAAATTTCTTTTTCTACCCCACAACTCTGGCTATCCTTTACACCTACCGACGTCCTTTTAATACATACTAACAGCAAATATACATTTTACACGCAACCTTCCTATAGCAAAAAGAAAAAATAACGATTAATCAATAATATTCTAAAGGGAAATTTGTATGTACAAGAATGAAAGGCGGTGGATCAACAAACAATTTCAATGTTTTCCTACACTAAATACACAATATAAATGTATTTATTATTTTTATAATTTCACTTTTTTTCTTTAACAAATTCCTCCACAGCCATTACTCACTGTTAGCTGGTCTCCATGTATGTGTCGTAAATGACTGACAAGACTATTAAGTTATTAAAATTATTAAACAGCTTTAAGTTTAGGTTTTTACTGATATCCTTGTTGTGTTTTGATAGTATCTGTCATATAGACATCTTTATAACAAGTGTATAACTGAACTATAATGAATAGACGACGGTTGTTTGGATGGTTAGATGAATGGATGGATGGATGGATGACTACTGACTAGAGATGGCTGGTTGGCTGACTTGTTGTCTGTTTTTAGTTTACAATATATTTTAGCTTCTAGAGAGATAAATAAATAAATGTCGGATAATAGAAAATGTTTACGTGTGTGTATGTATATATACAAGTATTTGTGCATGTGCTTGTATATGAGAAGGATTGGGGTTTATTAAATTTATAATCTTCTATTGTTTTTAAGCCTCACAAAAGCTTTTGTATATTGGCAATTATATTATAGTTGGGTGTAAAAAACAATTTATTAAATCACTTAATGTTAAGCTTTTATATTTTATGAATTTTAATTCAATTTATTTTTAAATGTATAGTTAATAAGGGATATTTTATATAAGTTTTTTGAAAGCTGATGATAAATTTGTTTATTTCAAATAAATTTATTATTTCTTACCTTAATTATATTAAATTTAAAGAACCACAATAAAATTGTGTTAAAGCTTACCTAAAAATAGAAAAAAAGTAAAAATAAAAGTGTTTAGTATATATTTATGCACTTAAAATAGTTTGTAAGTTAAAATAACATATTTCTTTTAAAAATCGGTCTACTTATTTTCATTTAAATCAAATGGCTTTGGTTAATTATTTTAAAATTCTGTTTAAACAACTGACCCATCCGTAAGAAACATATGATATAATCAGTTAAAGTAAATGTTAAAATTTTACCTACCTTACAAAATAAATGATTTAGTCATGATACCAAATGAAAAAAAAAATACTTCCTTAATCACTTATCCCTAGCTGCTGCTTACACATTCAGTGCGTATTTTTTTTTTTTTGTTTACACACAAAGAGTACATTTACCAATTTATAGTACAAGTTAATTTTCCAACTAAATATTGGGTAAATTTTAACAGAAATTAATTAGTATGTACAAAATTCTTTTAGTGTACAAATAAAAAAAATTAAAATATCTAATAAAAAAAACAAATATTAATACAATATTTTACGTTAGCGCAAACCACTTTAGTAAATGAATTTTTCACAAGAACGTTAAAATCCTCAAATAAAACGCACTTACACTCAGACGAATACAAACAAAAGAAACTCCAAAAAATATCATAATTACTTTTTACGGCTGCATTTTAAGTCTGCGAAACTTATCACACCAACAAAATAAAATTACAACTTTTCCAGTTCTTTTTTAAAATTACACATACACTCACTCAAAAATAATAAATATTTTGAAAGTCAGCTCTTTTTTCACTTTTGCTATAAGCTTTTGGTAATAAACAAAAATTTTTACCGTCAATTCTTTTTTATTACATCAAATCAAAATGTATAGTGTATAACGTAAAAATGAGCAAAGAAAATAAAACCATAAAATAAGAGAAAACCATGAAGGTCTCCTTTGGCTTTAATTGCAGTAGTGTACGAGATATAAAATTAACCCTGAATTGTAAAATCTGGGCAGCACAAAAGTTGAATATAATATAATAAGCATATGAATTTTCTTTGTTAACTAAGTTGGTTTTCTGAAAAGTCTTGTGGACGCGGATAGAAATTGGTTGAGACCTGTGGGTGAAAATCTGTATTGGACTTACAAAGAAACTTCCCCAGGTGATATAACAAATTTATCTAAAAATTTTAATCGAACTAAGTGAAAAAGTTTTTCATGAAATATATTTCTTCAGTATTTATGAGGTGTACTTCGTGTGGATTAAGGCCGAATGTAAAAACATTTTTTGGTCAGCTACGACCTTTACAAATATTCTTCTTTAATGTAAAAATTTTTATTAGAAATAATCAAAATCGATTCATGTAGTTAGGATAAAATTTAGTAATGTAATTTAGGTGAAATGCAAAACAACATAGGTAATATTTTTCAAACGAATTTTATTCATATGTAGTTTTGTAGTGTAGTTTATAGTTAAAAATGTAGAGTTTAAAAGTAGATTTTCAAAAAAAAAACAAAATTTTATTGAAATATTTTTTTTTATTTATTTTTAAATTTTTGTCCAATAAAATGTGGTGGTGCCAATATGTTATATTTGATACAATAAGTCTCAACGAAATCCAAGGAGCACTAAGAATTTAAAACAAAGTTGGTTTTAAAAAAGTCTCAAGTTAAAAAAATCGACTGGCAAGCATTTAGGAAAATACGTCATGCTGCTTTTTTTTAAATCAAATATTGATAGTTTGAAACACCTTTCCTATTTTGAAAAAAAAAAATTTCATGCTGTTATCAAATAATTCTAGTTGAAAGGAAAAATGCCTAAGAAAATCAATGCCATAGACTTTGTCCAAATGCACATATGCATAATTGTTTTATACAACATAAAATTGGGAAAATAATATTAAAACTGGCCGTACGGCTTCAAATGATAAACCTAGTTCAAGACGTCCAGTTGAAGCAGTTACTTCGGAAATTATCGATAAAATCCAAGATATAGCTTTGAGTGCCCGACGAGTTAAAAAAACGTATTCATTGTAACAACTTAATTTATTGACCGTTGTCGCAAATAAATTTATTCCTAATCAGATTAAAAATTGAAATTCTGGTGTAATTAACGAACAAACAAATATGTCGGTGGCTCCTTGCGGTTGGCAAGGAATTCGGTTGTCACAATGAGTCTGTGTATATGACATGATTCAGTGATTTAAAATTTTCACGAAAAATTGGATATGAAGAGGCATTAGGCAAGACAGGTGTCGCGAGAGTTCACAATCGAATATTAACGCATTCTGTAGGTGTTTAATATATTTCCTGCAAGTAACTGAGAGCTTTTCACTCGCGATCCTGATGAATTTCTTCACCGATACATCTGTTGATAAAACAAGGATTCACCATTATACACCAAAAATGAACAAGAGTCAAAGCAACTGATTTGACTTGGTGAATCTCCCTCGAAGAAATTAAAGTAAATGACACCTGCTCGTAGGCCTATGGCAACGGTTTTTTGTGATATGCAAGGACTACTCGGAAAAGGGTGCTTTCCTGTTAGTTTCGATGGCAAAAACACAAAATGAGTAGGAGCTCATCTCTGCAATAGAAGCCTATTTTGAGGACCATTTAAAATCAAGTATTGCGAAGGTATTAAAAAAATTAGAGAATGGCTGAATGAAGTGTGTCGAACTAAAAGAGGAATAATATAAAAACAATCAAACCCCAAAAATGTGTTTTCTATGTTTTTTGTGAAGACCTATTAACTTGCCCTTGTAAATTTTAAATGATGTACTTCACACAAGAATTCTTATGTACAAGCACACAAATTTTCAAAATAATGTGGTTATAAATATGTTTAGCAGAGTTGGAAAATTATTGAGTCAAAGATAGATTAAAAAAAAAAAAAAACATTTCGCAAAAAAACCAAAACATTATGTTACTTTATTTTGGAATATATAAATATTTATTCATTTTTTATTGGATCTGCTTAGTGTGGACCCTAACAATAAGTATTCAAATTTTAAAAACTAACAGCCATATGCATAGACATTTTGATGATTTTTATAACACACTTACATCATAAATCAAATTTACATGCAAAACAACAACACATTTCCTTTATAAGTCTATTATGAGAAGCAAATAAATGTCTAAACATACGGCTTTAAATATTAAAAACTTAAAAAAAAATTATTTTTCAATCAAAGATATTTTTAAAAATAAATCCCAATAATTAGCGGAGTCCTATGGTTTCGTCTAAGACGAGTTAGATTTCTTTTAAGTGGATTTGGGTGAAGTTCCAATATTAGCTTCTAATTTGTTTGCAGGCGGAGCATTTTATCATTCACTAAAGTAATATTAAGATCCTTGTATATATTTTAATTCCTTATATACCAAGAGAGCGTATGTCCTCGATTAAGGCCTCTAGATGAAATCGACATTGGTATTAGATGCGTTTCCGCAAAGCTGGATGTCATATGTTTCATATTGGCTATGTTATAGCGTTATATAACAGAACTTTGTATTCCAGGTGGTTTATTAGCCAATCTAGACTGATAAAAATAAGTCATTATGGGTAACGCATATTTTTGTTCATTTAAAATATTTTAAAATTTAATTTATGTTACGTAAGTTGAGGTTGAAAAAGAGGAATCAGAAATGAAGATACTCTTCACAATCGGTTCAGGTTAGAAAAGTAGGACAAAAACTTAATCTCGAAATTCGGCTTGCAGTGCGCTCACATGTACCACTTCTTCATCTCAAACACTGGCCATTTTTCACATGCTTCAGTCAAGACAGGATTTCCTATGAATAATATGTCATTAACATTAATACACTGGAATTTTTATGCGCTACACCACTACGTTGTGGGGTTTGCTGATGCTTGTGACTACCAAAAATATTGGTCTGAGATCCATTATATAGTATAGCAGTTGACTCAGAACCAATTCCTGATTCGATTTAGCGATGTCAGCCTGTTCATGTAAAAAGATAATTCGATGAAATTTGATACGTAAGTTTTCAAGGACACACCCTATAGAATATGGTTACAATTTGTTAATATTTAGAGCTACATCTTATAGGAAGGTCCTTTATCTATTGGGGTTAAGTGGTTTTTAGAAACACAAAATATCTGTTTGAAATTTTGGTTGGGAATTGTATATCGTTGGAACAAAAAATTTATTAGCAGGAAATTTGTTTTAAAAGTTTACATTGATCAAAGAATGACTCTATTGAATTTGGATAGAATCGATCCAAATTGACACTTATAAAAGTCAGATCTGAATTGCGTTTAAATAATATTAAGTACTAATATTATGTAGTTCGAATATGAGCTGTGAATGCCTCAAGTGTATTATATCATAAATCATAACTACAAAGTTAATCTAACTCGACCCATATTTGTAACTAGTCCCCATAAAAACCAGCCTTTCCGTTATTTTCTAATATTAACTTTTTCGTCAATTTCTTTTCGCCTTATCTATTTTAAATAGATATAGATCATTCCCAGAATTTTAGCCACTGAATTTTCTTTAACTATTGTAAGTTTACATAAATCTAGAATTTTTAAAAATTTTTCCAAAAAAAATGTCTTTATCCTAAAATATTTTTAAACAGAATGCTCTTAATTTATATCTGAACTCAAAATTATCAAACCACATAAAAAATTAAAAAAAAAAAACTCGTATATTCAATAATTTCTATACAAAAATCTTATCTCATTTGAAGGTTAAATATACCATTGAGGATAGTAAAATATTTTACCAAAAATTGCTTATAAAAAAGTGAATTTAAATCGATAAGAATCAACAGCTACAAAAACTAAAAAGAAAACCTGGTAAAAAAAGAAAATGAAATTTAAAGAAAATGTGAAAATCAAATTCCTTTGCATGTGATAGTTGCTGGTGCTGTTATTTAAATAAGGTTAAAGGAAATAATTTGCTAAATTAAAGAAAAAAGAAATACATAAAGAAAAATATAAAATTTTCAGTTGGTCCTGCTATCTTGAATGGTTTATACTATATATGTATGTATACACGCAAAGAAAAAATATGGTTTGGGCAATCATATTCGAAGAGCATCATATATTTGTGGGTTTATGGTTGTGCCAACCATAGTCGTATTATAATGTGGTTATCATATTATGATAATAAAATAACCATACTTATAACATAATATAATTCCTACAGTTATATTATGATTCAAAAATTACCATATTATGGTCCTAAATAAACATGTTATATTAAATTTATCATAATATGATCGTACCTAATCATAGTATGCTTAAAATGGTTATGGCGACTCATAACTATATTATGATTCCTGGATTATCATTATATGATCCATAATCTAAGAAAATTTCTTAGAAACCATGAAAAAGCTATTTAAATTTAAGAAATTGATATTAAGGACTTTTTGGAGAAAAATTGTTAAGGGAAAAATCATAGATTCAAAGAACTTTACTATCAAGAAAACTTTGAATCTGTGGACTTTTTTTTAAGACAAATACTTTTTTTTTTTTTAATTAGAATAACTTTTTTAATAAAAAAAATCTTAGACACTTTTAAGATTTTTTAAGAAAGTTTTAAGAAATTTTTCTTTAAGAAAAAGTCTTTAGAATCTAAGAATATTTCTACTAGAAAAAGTCCTTAGAATCTAAGTATTTTTTATGATGAAAAGTTTTCAGAATCTATGAATTTTTCTTTCAAAGGACTGCCTTAAAATTTAAGTTTGTTTGAAATATATATATACTTTTATCTAATAAACAGTTTGGAGGATCTGAGAATTTTAGTTTAAGGAAAAGTCCATAGAATCTAAAACAGTTTTTATCAGATAAATTAATAAATTTCTATTATTCTGTGTAAGAAACCTGTTCGTACAAAAAAAAATTCTAAAGCTACAAAAAACATTAACTGAATTAATGAATTAATGGAACAATGATTGTATGATTGTTTTTTGAGACATTTGATAGTAAAAACAAACTGACTGAATTGATAAAATTTTGGTTTTTGTGAACACAAGACAATATTATGACTGTAAATGTTAGTCATGTTTTTTTATGTATAATTATTTTTGAATTTTGCTAGCATTGTATCGTTGCATAATTATCATATTTTTTCATAGTCAAAATTTTTGTTATCACAGTATGATTACAGCCAATCATGATATAAAATAAGAGGTGCCAATCATAAAATAGTAACATATTTACTAAATAATGATGGTAAACATGGTCGATTGTTAGAAAACCAATAATTTGGTTGAGACAAACATACCCGATTGCAGCAAGCACAATATAGTAGCAGTGATCATATTGCAACCATGTTTTTTCTCTGCGTGTATATAGTGTACTATAAATTGTAGATTAAAAATGTAAACATTATACAAAAAAAAAAAAAATTAAATCTGCAAACATAAGTAAAAGAAGAAAGCAAAACAAAAATTATGGCTTAAAAATGAATTTAAATTTTTATGAGGCCATAAAGCAGCCAAACAAGCTCTTTTTATATTCTGTTAAAACACGCTTTTGCAAAAGTATAAACATAAACTGAGTTACTTACACACACCCTAATACGTACTTTGCCATCACAATTCATAAGTATGTGAATAGGGAACGTATTAAAGTTAAATCAGGCTCTGTACTTAAGTGAGTTCTCGACACCGAAGTTATTTATTTAAATAAAATTGTATCACTTTAAAAATTAGCTTTAACAAGTGACACTAATAGAAAATATATATGACAGAATATAAATTATATTTGTATAGATAGATACAACAATAATGATATAATATTAATTAATGATGTGAAATGATATATATTTTGTTAAATTAAAAAAAAAAATAAATACTTAATATTTGTTTATTTCTTTTAGTTTGTCAATATGTATTATTAAGGCCTGTATTTATATGCCCTTTACAATTTTTGTGCTTGAGAATAATTGTATATTAAAAAAGAAATTTTAATTCGTTTGAGTGGTAAAAAATGTGCAAAAAAAGTTTCTTTATATGTATATGTTATTCTTAAAAAAACTTTCATGTGTTTGTTTCTGCTATAAAATCTTTACAATACATGCACAAGTTATTATTACTCATACGCCTTATTGTCTAAATGTGCGTTATACACGCACATCAGCAACTTCACATTAAACCATTTATTTATATTTTAATAAATATTTATGAAAAAATAAAGCAACAACAACAAATAAAACAACAACACTACAACCAAATAAACATATGATTGTTAAATATTTGAGGTTTTTATTATAATTTTATGACCATTATTTTGTTTTACTTTAACACAAAAAAATATGTATATACAGGTTGGTTGAAAAGTTCCTGCGCTCGAAATAAAAGAATACTGTTTTTGTTACAAAATATATTTTTTTATTCAATATAATCTCCTAAAAGCTCAATACACTTGTTTCAATGATCTTCCAATAATTTTATCCCATCCTTCTAATGGTTTTCCGTAAGCTCTGCAAAATAACCGTCTACGGCTGCTATGGCCTCTTCATTTGACGAAAAATGCTTTCCACGAAGGAATTGTTTGAGATTTCTGAAGAGATAGTAGTCACTGGGAGCCAAATCTGGTGAATACGTTCGATGTTCAAGCAATTCTTACTTTAATTCTTTGAATTTAGCCATCGTCAAAACACTTTTGTGAGCAGGTGCATTGTCTTGATGAAAAATGATTTTTTTCTTCTTTAAACCATGTCTTTTCTCACGAATTTTTTCATCCAGCTGATCCAAAAGGCTGCAATAATAGTCAGAGTTGATTGTTTTACCTTTCTGAAGATAATCAATCAACAAAATTCCTTTTGCATCCCAAAAAACTGATGCCATAACCTTCTTTGCTGATCGTTGTGACTTCACCTGCTTTGGAGCTGAACAACCAGCTTCAGTCCACTGTGAACGTTCTTGTTTCAATTTAGGATCATGGTAGTAGATCCAAGTCTCACCCCTAGTTATAACACGATGCAAGAAGTCGGATTTATTCGGCTTAAAACGCTCCAAATTACGCTGAGAAATTTGTTTTCGATCCAGTTTTTGTTGAATTGTTAATGTGTGCGGCACTAACTTTCCAAACAGTTTTTTCATACGTAATTCTTCATGTAAAATATGGAGTACTCGTTCGTTTGAGATGCCTATGGCATTAGCAATTTCACGCTAAGTCAAACTTGAATCTTCACTAACCATATTTTGTACCTACTCAATGATTTCTGCTGTGGTTGCAGTTTTTGGTCGTCCTTCGCGTGGATCGTCTTCAAATGGCTTGTAAACAAAGAAAGAATTGACAGAATGACTTGCAACTTTGCATGTGTTCTCAGGACAGTTATACCAACTTAAGAAAAAAAAGTTTGGAGCTAGCAGTGCCATCTCCTGGTGAGCGCAGAAACTTTTCAACCAACCTGTATATTCAAATATAAAACTTGTTAGTATTTGCTACAATTTCAAAACAACGAAAGTTTTAAAAGCTGATTTACTTTACTAGAAAATTGTACAATTATATTTCAATTTATTCAAATTAAAATTTTAAACGTGGCGTAATATAATCATAATTGTAAAATTAATAGGAGGGCGTTGCCAAAAGTTAAAAGTCTATTTTAATTTAAATATCAAACAAATTTTAAAACCCAAAAACACGTTAGTTGTCGTAGTTGAGGAAATATGATTTCATGTATGAGCATATATGATCATATATGCCATAAGCCTATGAGGAAAAATACATTCAAGGCAAATTTTCATGTATTATAATATAATCATATGTGGCTTTATCTAATAATATATTTATTTATTTATTTATTTATTAATTTTATTGATTTTCCATTTCCTGTACAACAAGAATAAATCTTATAGTTAAAGTACAGGAACATATTTTTCTAATAGGATAGTTAAAAGATATAATTATAAATACATACAAAAAATTAAAATAACAATTAAATTAAATCCAAAACAATACAAGAAAAAATACACATTTAAACAATTAAGAGAAAAAATTAAATAAAAATTATTTAAAGCTATTTGCGTTGCTATTGAGTTGTTGGTTGTGTGAAAGAATATTCCAAAGACATGAGGCATTAATATAAAATTGCCACTCTGATACGAAGAAGCTATGATGAGGAATTATGATTTTTTTATCTCTTCGGGATCTGGCAAACCTAATTTTGGCATTAAGATATTGAGGCTTTTGAGTGTAGATTACCTTATGCATAAAAATAAGAACACGAATTTTTAGCAAGGATGAAAAATATACTCCATAAAGATTACATGAAACATGCGAAACTTCGTCATACTTTCTTATTCCATATACATAACGGATAATTTTGTTGTACAAGACGTTTAGTCTACGTTTGCTAATAGAATAACAATTGGCAAATAACTCACATCCATAAATTAGACCAGGATTCAAATAACATTTAGCAAGAAGTATTCTTATTCTCAAAGGAGTAAAGTATTGTGTCGACCAGAGTGACCTCAGCTTTATATAAGTTTGACCAACTAGTGTACTGACATGATTAGTCTATGTTAAATTGTTATTAAAAATAAGTCCAAGATTTTTTGCAGCATTAACACGCTTAACTTTTTCACCATTTATTACAACATCATCATATAAGACGGGATCAACAGTTCTTTTATGAATTATCATAAACTTTGACTTTTGAGGATTAAGGCAGAGGACATTTGCAGTTGCAAAGCAACATTACTTGCAATAAAGTGAAATGGGCTACTCAAATAATGTTGGACATCATCTGCGTACATATGGATTTTACAGTTGGAAAGTTGTTTTGGCAAATCATTAACATATATTGAAAATAGCAGTGGGCCAAGAATAGAACATTGAGGAACTCCTCTAGAAACGTTTAGAGAGTTAGATCATGTATTATTTACGTAAACAGCTTGCGTACGATCGGTTAGATATAAATATAGAAGATTCGTTAATGTTGGAGAGAAATTAAAAAAATGTCGCAATTTCAGGCAGAGCATGTTGTGATCAACCGTATCAAAGGCCTTTGAATGATCAAGCAGCACCAAAAAGTTTATTTGACCATTATTAAGTTCACGTCGAATGTTTTCAGAAACTTCTACACGCAGAGAAAAAACATGGTTGCAACATGATCACTGTTACTATATTGGGCTTGCTACAATCGGGTATGGTTGTCACAACCATATTATTGGTTGTCTAACCATCAACATGGTCGCTACCATCATTATTATAGTAAATATTTTACTATTTTATGATTGGCACCTCTTATTTTATATCCTGATTGGCTGTAACCATACTGTGGTAACAAAAATTCTGACTATGAAAAAAATATGATAATAATGCAACCATAAAATGATGGCAACAATCAATGAATAATTATACATCAAATAAAACATGACTTTGACATTTAAATTTACATTCCTTATACGAGTATTGTCTTGTTTTCATAAAAACCAAAATGTGTTAAAAAAAACAATCATATATTGTTTACTAAAACTGGACAAATATCAGATGGGTAGAAAATACATTTCATGTGGCATTAAAACATTTCATCAATTGACTTTTTAAGATCCAGTTTATTTTTTTTTTTTAAACTTCAGAAGATTTTTTTGAGGGTTTTTTTTTAAAAAATTTCTTATACATGTAATATTATTTACAATAATCAGTTCATTGTCAAAAAAATTCTATATAAAGATTTTATATGGATCATATTATGATAATCCAGAAATCATAATACTGTTATGGGGACCATAATGTAATAACACTTTGAGCATACTATGATTACATGCCATTATATTATGATAAATTTAACATCATGTGTTTATTTAGAATCATAATATGGTAATTTTTGGATCATAATATAACTGTAGGGTCCATATTGTGGTAGAAGTATGGATATTTTATTATCATAATATGATAATATAGTACGACTATGTTTGGCACAATCATAAACCCAAAAATATATGAAGCTCTTCGAATATGATTCTCCCAACCATGTTTTTTCTTTGCGTGTACTTAGGCAGACACACAACTGTGGTCAGATCGGAACACCGATTGCATATTAGTTAACAAAGAATTTTCATTAATAAATTAATTTATTTGTCCATGCAAAAGCTTCTCTAATACTTTTGAAAGGAAACATAAAACTGCTATTGGCCTAAATTCCGAAGTAGATTTTGGAAAAACATATGAGAGTATACATATAACCTTAATTTTTTTTGAAATTACCTTATATTTGGTCATAGATGTGGCTATATCTAATTATTTATTGATATGATTTATATGATAAGATATGGTATATATTTTATCATATAAAATTATACGAGTATATTACATTATTTATAATTATTTGTGGCTTACACGGGTCTGTATTTATCTATATATGATATATACGGTGCCGTGTAATAAAGCCATAGGCAATAAACCCATATGACCTTATTTCACACAGCTTTATTTCCACAGAAGGAGTGAAATAACATAAAGTCAGGTTTCAATGGTAAAAAGTGGTTTACTGACTTTCGTTGTGGCCTTACAAGCACGGAAGATGCCGTGAAAAAATTCACGATATTGTTTTGGCCGATCGGAGATTGAATGTGCGATAGATTTTGGAAGAAATAGGCATCTCACATGGCTCAGTGGTTTCAATTTTGAACGATCACTTGGGTATGAGAAAGCTTTCCGCAAGATGGCTGCCGCGTTTGCTCACAATCGACCATCAACATAATCATGCGACAGCTTAGTTTCCATGGCAAAAATCCATGAAGTAGACTACGAATTGCCCCCTCATTCGCCTTATTCTCCGGATTAAGCCCCCAGTGAATATCTCATATTTCCAAACCTAAAGAAATTGCTTGGTGGAAAGATATTTAGCTCCAATGATGAAATTGAAATATCTTGCTGTTAAACGCAAAGTAAATAACGGAGCTGGTTAAAATTTTGACAGTAGTCTATTAACAGGTGGTACTTGATGGTAGCGCTGTTGCATTTCATATAACTACGAGGAAAGTTCAAAAAGTCATGGACTTATTAATTCGCCCTCTAGAGCATGTTTTCTGAATTCCCTGTATCACTAACATATTAAAAACTAGAAGATATATTTTTTAATAATGAAAAAGTTAATGGCCAAAGAAGTTCACACGAAAAATGAAAAATTTAGCTAAAGGAAGAATCCAAAAAAGTCAAATCGAAAAATTAAAATTGGGATTTTTGAAATCAAATAATTTTTAAGCTGCAATAGTGAACATACCTCCATGTTGTTGATTTGGCTATTGAAAAAGATTAAAGAAGGGTCAAAATTGTGTGAATGGGTCCATATATTTAAAAGTTGCATGTTCTTAAAGCTCTTTAATTTCCAAAGTAGTCAAGTTTACCAAATTGAAAAGCAACCTGTGTTAAATAAAGTTATCTTTACGTTTAATATTCTTAAAGCTTTACTTGTTCTCTACAAAGAATATGTTTCATTCAGATCGAGGCAGTAGTTAAACAATTATATATTTATTAATATTTAATTTTCCATAGACCCCAACATAGATCGTAAAGTACTATGTAATGCATTTTATTTTCTTTTTTGATAATTCTTAAACAAACTACGTAGTATGTGTATTGTAAATCTTAATTTGGCTTGTTATTATTGGCAATTGTTAAAGTTATTTCTATTTTTATTGCTGCATTATAAACAACTTCACTTTTTTATAATTATTAGTATTGTATTAGTACAAACAAATAGCATAGTTTACTTTTGCTAAATCTCGTGCGAAATTTTCATTTTCTAAAAAAAATTTAGGTCAATTTATAATTTATATTTTGTAGTATTTATAATAAAGTTTTGTTTTACTGTTAGTGTGTATTTGTGTATCTACTTAACTTTACCAGTACTTTACATCAGTAAGTTTTATATTTTTGTTGTTGCTTGCAAACCGCAACGGTGATTTTTATAACATTTTTTTTTTTTATAGTTTTACAGCTTTTTTAATTTATTGTTATTGCTTTAAATTAGTCTATAGTTTTGTTGTTTTTTTAGTTTTTTTTCAGTTTTATTTTCCTCTTTTTTCGTTAGTTTTTGTTGCTTTAATTTTGTAAGTGTTCTAAGCAGCTTAACACTTTTGTTTCAAATTTGTTGTTTGATATGTTTTATGTATCCGCTGGTGGTAGTGAGTGAGTACCTGTATATTTCTTAGTTTTAATTTTTTATATAGTAGTTTGTCGATACTATGTACAATAGTTGTATTCTTCTCAATAGACCGTTATATTAATGGATGCTTCTTTTTTGTGTAATTTTTTTTGTGAACACCTTTCAACTTTATTTTCTAAAAGATTTTGAGGTCAAATGGAATTCCAAAAAATTAAATTTAATAAATTTTTAATAAAGATTTGTTTTTTTAATAAAGAATTTTTTAAATTGCAATTGCAATAAATTCTTAGAAATAGGAAAGTTTCTTTGGAGACTTTATATATTTTTACCAAACAAATTCTCGGGTATCAAATCGTCTTTTAATAAGTCGTAAGAAATAGCTTTTATTATCGGCGTAGATCCCACCTTCTAAGAAAAAAAAAATAAAGTTATTGGTATATACATTCAAACTTTGAACTAATAATGAACGTTTTAATGTCTTGCCTCTAAAATATAGTGTGAATTTGCGTCTTTGACAGCTTGTGCCATTTGGTTGGATCGTAAACAACAACAATTCGATCATGTTGAATTTTGTACCAGATACAGTGTTTTTGCGGGGAGTGCGGCCAAGGATCATTAAAGCTTAGTGAAAGTTTACGACCATCATGCCTCAAAAGACGAGTCGTTCTTCCGAGCTGGTATCCGAAAATTGTCAGAAAGATGGGCAAAGTTGTGGCCAGCGATGGACTATACTTTTAATAATATATTTCGAAAAAATCCCTCATTATTAATTCGCAATATTTTAAAAAGATCCGTGAATTATTTCCAAAATTATAACTACTTGCATTCAACAATGATGTAAACTGTTGGCTAAATGAATAAAAACAGTACTGTGTATAACAAGTCGTATGAGTGATATTAATTTAATACAAATACATAATACTCATAGGACTTGTACAAGGTGGCGCAAAAGTAATCCTCCTATCAGAAAAAGCTATAAATTTTGCGATTGGCCGTTAATGTCAGTTCTGTTTTGACATTTGTGTAGTAAACACATGCGAAATACACGTTAATAAACAATGTTACACTACACTGCTCCAGAACGCGGAATATTGGTGACTATTTATTTGAGTAATAATGAAGATGATTTTTCATCAAAAATAATCATGAGTGATGAGGCCCATTTCCATATTAGCGGGTACGTAAATAAGCAAAATTTAAGCTTCTGGGGCACTGAAAATTCGCGTGTTACTCACGAAGAGCCATTAAACCCGCTCAAAGTCACTGTATGGTGTGCTGTTTTCGCTGGAGGAGTCATCGGACCTTTTTTCTTCGAAGACGTCGCGGGCCAAACGGTTACTGTGAATGGTGAGCGCTACAGAGCAATGATCAACGAGTTCTTTTTGCCGCAACTTGATGAATTGGGATTGGAAAACATGTGGTTCCAACAGGACGGTGCAACGCCACACACTGCACGTGCCACAACCGATATGCTGAAGGATGCATTTCCCGGGCGCCTAATCTCCCGTTTTGGCGATTTGCACTGGCCAGCAAGATCGCCTGATTTGACCGCTCCAGACTTCTTTTTGTGGGGCTTTTTGAAATCGCGGGTTTATGTCAACAAGCCTCAGACTCTTGCAGCTCTTAAAGACAATATCCGTAAAGAATGTGAGGACCTATCGCCGGAAGTTTTGGCCAAAGTGATGGAAAATGCCATAAAAAGGGCTCAAATGACAATCAACTGTGGCGGCGGCCATTTACATGACATCATATTCTCGACTTGATGTAAAAAAAAAATTTAAAGACCGAATAAAAATAATCCAAAAGAAGAACCAAAGTTTTTAATTTTTTTTAAATTACAGCCAAAAAACATCGGAAGGTTATTTTTGCGCCACCCTGTAGTATGTATAATATTTTTTCTTAATTTTGTAAACAATTTCCATATGCTGTGTAACACAACGATCCCAAATGTAGGATCGCCCCCCCCCCCCCCTCACTGTGGGTCCGAACGGGCTTCTTATATCAGTTATCAAAATTTAATATAAAAAAGGGGAATGTGAATATTATTCTAAACTTTTGCTCTTGATGCTATTTTTCGCATATGTGAAATTTAGTATTTCAAAAAAAAAAAAAAAAAATAACAGAATCAAATGAAAAATTTGTTATCAAGAAAAAAAAACATGCCGTTTAGAAAGTCTCAAATCATTGCTACTATTTCGAAATCTTATTCGGTTCGCCTTTAAATTTAGAAATTTTTTAAACACAATAAACCATAAAGATTTTTGACTTTCTAATAGAATATCATCCCGGATTTTCTATAAAGCTAATGTCAATATACGTGTTAGTTTGATGTTAGTGGACGCCAGAAAAGTGAAGAAAAGGATCGTTTTATAGGTACTAAAAGCCAAAATTAAATTCAAATCATACTTTAATCGTTAGAATGTTACTAATTTCTTTATAAAAATATGTATGAATATTTTATTTTTTAACTATTCGAAACCTATAATATGCAATCTAAATGTTCCATTGCGTACAAATTTTACCACATTTTAAAAAAGAAATTATTAAGACACCAATAATAAATATTCAATGTTTATTTATTAAAAAAACTTAACCCACTTAACCCAAAAAACCTTTTATTTGAATTATTTTTAATGCACACGATGTGATATATAAATTTGTCAAAAAAGTAGTTTTTACACTCCCTTGATCAATTTACGAAGAGTACCAACTACATGTACCAAAATCTAGTAAGAATAAAAAAAAAACTTAAAATGTCCATAAAAATTAACACCAATAAACACCTACATGTCATAAACGGCAGATATATGTATGTTCAACTACATTGCTGTGAGAAAAAAGAGCCCAAGATAACGAACTGCAAAAAGTGTTTTATTTATTTCAGTATAAAGAATGCCATAGAGATTCTTTCCTTTCCAGTGTCTACTTTTCTAACTAAAGATCTAATTTATTTTTACATTTTATTTTAGAAATTTAGTTCATTCGCTAGTACACATTCGCTATTACACAAAGAGAATATGAGAGTCATAGAATATCTCATAATTTTTATATTTTTTCCCAAAATATTTATTCCGTAGGTCTCTTTAAGCCCTCTAATTTTTTTAGTGCATACAAATTATTTCTTCAAAATATCATATTTAAAAAATTTTCTGAATTTGGTGGTCCGTCAGCAAGTGAAGAGGTGTCAAGGGATTTATATATTTATTTATTTATTTATAATCAAAAGTCCAAAGGCCTAAACGATTACATAGTATATTTTAAGTAGGTTATATATAACTTAAAATTAATTTAAAAATAATTTTTATCAGCTACACTTATATGAATAACCACTGAAAAATTTAGCCATAATTTTGAAATTTATTCATGAATTTTCTTTAATATATACCTCGATTTTTTGTTAGAATATGGGTTCTATGCTAAAAAATAATTTTTTGGAAAAATTCTATTTTTGAGGATTTATTTAAAGTTTTAAATATCCTCTATGAAACAAAAAAAATTTTTTCTGAATAGGCAAAAATTTGACATGCAAAAATTCTTAAACTCTGACTATCAATCTATCTTTTACAATAACAACTGAACTCTAGGAATAAAAATAATATAATATTTTACATTATACCCAGTGGTATTGGGTATTGCAATTGGGGAATTAAATTATCTTTTTGGCTAGTAGCCAGTATTGCACCGTAATACTATTTATACAAATTGATGTTCTTTAAAAGTTACAACGTTTGCTTTAACGTTTTTTTTTTAACATATAACAGCTAAATAACAAAATAATTAAAGAAAAACAAGATAATTCGAAGTGGACATTGCTGCATATATTACTATTACTTTGAATTAATTACAAATAATTTACATAACTTGGGCAAACTTTAAAACTATCAGATACGAGTAGCAAATGCCCAAAGTCCCAAAAATCTCCATTTATTACAATATTACAATTTGTATATATTTTCCCAAAATTTTAATATGAATTATACAAAAGAAAAAATTTCACATAATTTCCAATAATTTGTCTTTATTAATTGAATTAATTAATTGAATGCTTTATCTTTAAAAATCTGGAAAATTTATTTTACGGGACACATCAATAAACCGACATTTTAATGACATTGATATGCTAAGTATACTTGTAGTAAAAAGAGTTTTAGGCAACACCTTCATTTAATCATTTAATATATGTAGTAGTAACACATTTTTAATAAGTAGGTAAACTTAATGTGGTTGATAGAGAGTATTGCATTCAAAATTAAATCGTACGGTTGATAGAGAAATTACAAATATTAAAAAAATGATAATATTAATTTTTTCTATTTAAAATTATTATCAAAGATGTGACTATATATCTCTTAATATCTATATATTCTATTAATATCTCTGATATTTTACGGTATATAAAAAAAACACTAGTAATAGTGCGCAGATTTTTTTTTAAATATTATTTTGGAAACTAGTGTAATTAAATACTTAAAATCCTTAAATCTGAAGTAAAAGTTTTTTGTAACAACATCTATTACAAACACAACGAGTTAAGGACTTTAAATCAAACTTTCCTCAATACTTAAAAAAAAATTATTGTACAAATTTTCCATTAAAATTTTTAAGAAATTGTTAAAGTTTTTTTTTCACAAGCATAACCGTAACTTTTTATATGATTTTTTTTTATATTAAATTGTCACAAATATTGTATTTTTAAAAGGAGTGTGAAGTAAAAGATAACAATTTAAAGGAAATAGAATAATTCACAAAAAACAACACGATTAATAAAAGTCTTTACAATTTTGCTTTCTAACAAAATACTTTGTTTAAAATTTCCATGATAAATATAAGGATTTTTTTTTTTATGTGGTTTATAAAAATTTTTGTGTACTTTCAAGTTTGTAGTATTCTCTTTTAGCATTAGCAGAAAATATAAGTTTATTAGATAACATAAAAATTCTTTTCATTTTGGATAAACATAAAATGTTTAACAAACAAAAGAAAGTTTAAGAAAAAAAAAATACTGAATAAAACTTTTAGCGAAAAAAAAAAAATAAATGTTGTTTTTAAGTAAACTAAAGCTCTGAAGCCATTTTATATAATTCCTTAGAGAATTTATTCGATTTTTACTAGTTAAAATAACTCCAAGTGCATTTAAAGTGTTATACATTTTTACTGGATGATGCTTAAAATGTTGCATAGTTGTATGTACGAGTTAGTGTTCTAATTATTCGTTCCTAACGATGAACCGGTTAAGGCATTCTAGTCAGTAATTCCACTGTATTTGTTATTAATCGATAGATCATTTATGCAAAAAAAAAAAAAATAAACAACAATAAGCCATATTACTACATTATTTTAACCAGTTAATCGACCAAATCAAACCGATTAGTCGGATAGAACAATCATTTTAGTTTTAAATTACTTATTTAGACCTTACACAAAAAAGAAGAAATTAATCAAAGATTCGGTTAATCGAATTGGAGATACGAGCAGGAGTACAAAAACAAAACTATTTTTTAAATAACCAAATTCCTAGAATTATAAATTTTCTTGTATAAAGACCGGTAGTCAATAAAGATTTAATTAATTAAATTAAAAAATTTTCAGTAATAAATATCTCACACTTATACAGATCAACCTGGTTTTCTAAAAACGCTTAGTCTAAAATGTTTGTTACCTGTGATTGTTCATATAAAAATCCTTTAAAAATCATTGATTATTTTTTTATTGCATTAAGTAAAAAATTAATTGACTTTGAATTTGTGCTTCAACAAAATTTTAAATTGGGGTTATTTTAGGGAACCTTTTTGCGTGTAGTTACACATAAAAAATATTTTATGAATAAAAAAATATATATTTTTTTAATTCGATTTCTAACAATCTTTTGTGTGATATGTTTGTTTATTCTTAATTTTCTAACAAAACCGGTTGACGAAAAGTTGTTTCTATTTACAAATTGCATTGTTGGTGCCTATTTAAACAGTTTTTTGTTTGCAATTATCAAAATAACCTTTACACAAGATTTGCAAAGTTAAATACAGAAAAAAATATTTTCTTAATTCAAAAATAATTTTGAATTAAGAGTAACAAATATCTCAATTTATCAAGATCGAACAACAGTTCTTCTGCACAGAGAAAAGATATTCATTGTGACAACCGAATTTCTTGCCAACAGAATATTTTGGTTGCATCAACCGAATTATTTAGTTGTACATTTTAAATATTTGTTTTCAACCGAAACTCTGTTGCAATAACCGAATTTTGTTTGTGGCAGACAAATTTATCGGTGGCAATAAATTATCTATTCGATTGGAAATAAATTCGGTTGTTACAGTGAATCTAGTTTCTTTTTGTATTTTTTCTTATTATATAGAAATCATTTTAGAGAAAATATTAGTTGAATATTGTAAGCCTAAAGTATCAAGTAAAAATTCTAACATATATTCCATACTAACATATATTTCATACATATATTTCATACTTAAATTTAAATCGGCTATAAAAAAAGTACTGATTATTTTTTCAAATTTCTGGTTCTATTATAAATGATGAACTTCGTCATTTTAGAATGGAACACAATATCATTCATATGACTACCACGACTGGGCCATCCAGAGACAATTGAAGCGTTGAAGCGTAAAATCAAAGTTGCCATTGAAGAGATTCAAACCGAAAATTGGGTTAATCGGATGAGGTACTGCCAAGCCAGTCATGGTAGTCATATGAATGGTATTGTGTTCCATTCTTAAATGACAAAGTTCAAAATTTCAAATAAAACCAGAAATTTTAAAATAATAATCAGTACTTTTTTTATAGCCGATTTATAATGGCCCACCTTGTAGTGTGGTACCAATTGATTTTAGAAAGCTTAATTGTTTATTTGAGATAAATCCGGGTCTCGGTTTACTGTTTGTGAAAAACCTGTTAAATTTATTAATTAACAAAAAATAAAAAAAAGATGTAAAAATTACCAAAGAAATGGGTTTCTTTTAGAAAAATACCTAAAACTGGACCGGTTGCGAAAATTCATATCACGAGATAGGTGAAAAGAGGACCGGTCCCTAAGTGCCTACCACGTGACCTATTTTAAAGTCAAGACATGTCCTTTAGCGTATGTTCTGTGATGTTCTTTGGGATTAGTTGTGTGACATGTTCCTTTAGACCAGTCCTGTGAAATTTCACAGAGGGCAATTGACCCCTTCTTAGGACAAGCCCTTGCTAAATGAACCAGTCACGTGATGTATCCTGCGATGGGTCCTTTTCCCGCGGGGGACGGACATATCTAATTCAATTCTGAAGGTGTTTCTGAGTCTAGGTACAGGGCCGATATTTATGACAGTCGCAAACATCAGTACAAACTTATTACACCTCCTCCACGTAGTGTTGTGGGGTATAAACAAAAATATAATTAATACAAAGAATCCTTCTGCAATGCTGATACTAAGACATGCATTTTTTATGAATGTGAAAAAATTAAAAATTCTGTTTACTTTTTATTCCCAATTAAGTTGTTTTACAGAAGAAGCGTTAAAAACTAAAATAGTAAAAAACTGCGCATTAAACGGTTACCGTTATAGCAGGTAATTTTAATAATTGCACAATGAAGGTACGATAAGTATATTTGGCTTAATTAGTCAGAAAAAGTTTCATGCTAAGGAACGAATTTGTAGCTAATCGAATGCTCCATTTGCACCAACTGACTTTTTTAGTTGTGACTAGCGATTTTTTAAGCTAACCGAATAACTGTAAAACATTACTGCTGGTCAACACACATTCTTCTTTAACAGCCAAAGCAAATCGGTTAAAACAACCGAAATATTCGATCGCAAACAAATTCTGTTGTCAGCAAGAAATCTCTTTTCTCTGAAATCTAATACGTACACAAAAACATATATGGTGGCATTTATTTTATTTTAGATTTTTAAGATGACGTCATAGCCCGTTTATATAAATTCTCAACCCTTTATCGCCCATTCTCAATATGTCGAGGGGGGGGGGGGGGGTGTAAAAGAAGTTTATTTATATGAGATGCAAATGCATCAACCATGATAAAGTGAAATCAAAGTTGGAAAAAGCTTCCAGATATTCTTATAAATGGGAAAACGATTTTTCGAATGAACCGTTGAATAATTTCAGTTCATTGAACAAAAAAATTTCCGTTGTGTTTTTACATTGTACACTCATAAAATTAAATGTAAAATAATTTCCACTTTTATATAAATGGTTGCACATAAACAAATGTGTATATAGTTATGTTGCGTATGTGTTTTTTTTTAGTGGTAAGACACATTGGGGAGAAATATATTTTGATATATTTTCTAAAGACTTGTGTTGATGAGTTTGTAAATGAACATACACACAACATTATTACAAAAATTGCTTTAGAACTTTTTAGTAAGTAAGAAGAAAAACATAAAACTATGGATTTAGAGCTACAGCATGGTAATAAAAACAAGTTTTTATATTTTGGCTGTAAGTGCAAAAATTTTGACAACGTTAATTTTGCAGCTATACTGCATATTTTGCAGCATAACATTATTCTGACATTACAATAGAATGATGGAGTGAAGGCAAAAATAAAATTGTTAAGGAAAGTGCTTTGAAGCTAATATGTTACTTTAGAGATTTTCTTGTGATATTTTAATTAAAATCAACATAAACTAAATAATTTTCTCTTTTATTTTAAAGGTTATATGTTAGCATGGTTCGAATTAAAGCTTTGGAGGAATTTCGCTTAAGGCAGGGACTGATAAGTTATGGTGTAAATGTAAAAAAAAATATTTTTGAAAAGTTTCAGCCAAATGGGAATTAATTTCAGACTGAAATCTAAAATTTCAAAGAATATTTTTTTTTCGAATTGAAGTTTTTTAATGAGACAAGATTCAAACTAAGAATGTCAAACATGACATCAATTACAATGATGGGTTTCAAGCAATTTCTGTTGAAAAATAATTTAATTTTAATCTATTTACTGATACCAACATATCAAAATCAGAAACTATTAGTTGAATTTATCATCAACAATTGAAATTTTTTAATATATAATTTATATTTAAAAATTTCCACTAAAACTTTTAAAAGTCAAAAAAAATTCTGAAAATATTTAACAGCATTTCGACCGTGTATGGCATGGCACACTGTTGACAAAGCTTATTGCATTTGGTGTCGGTAATGACTTCTCTCGTTTTATTTCGAGCTTTCTCAGAGATCGCACTATTCGTGTTGTTATAGATGGGATCTCATCCAACGAGTTTCAGCTTAATTCAGGGGTAACACAAGGCTCTGTTCTTTCTCCCTCTGTTTTCCTTATCTTTATCAATGATCTTCTTGATCAAACTTCCAATCCTATCTACTCTTTCGCTGATGACAGCAACATTTGTCATTCATTTTCATTTGGCTGTAGACCAAGCCTTATGGAGGTTGAGTACAGAAGGCAGCTAATGAATGACACACTCAATCGTGACCCCTCGACGGTCTCCGAGTGGGGTCTTACGAATAGGGTCGACTTCAATGCAGGTAAAACTCAATGTTGTATGTTGTCCCATAGGGCTGTGAGATCGACAATGTCATCAACAAACATGGGTGGTGTTGATATCAAGGAATCGGATACTCTTGATGTTCTGGGCATGAAGATTCAGTGTGATGTCCGTTGGAATAAGCATGTATTCGAAGTGTCGAAAGAAGCATTCAAGTGTCTTGGTTTCCTCAAACGGTGTAAGAAATACCTTACTCCATCCGATCTCCTTACTATTTATACCACCTATATCCGACCGAAAATGGAATACAACTCCCATATATGGGCAGGAGCTTCAAAGTCTATTTTGGAGCTTTTGGACCGTGTGCAAAGGAGGGCGTCGGCGCTCATCAATGACATTGGGATATCGAACTCTATTGATTCATTTGAGCATCGTCGGAATGTGGGTTGTGCGTCACTGTTTTATCGATATTACCATGGGAAGTGCTCTGTCGACATAAGGGAACTGATTCCCAGAGCCCGGGTTTATGTTCGAGATACTCGCTCATCTATCAGAGCACATCCGTTTGTAGTCGATTGTGCCGTTGAGCGCACATCGCATTACAGAGAAAATTCGTTTATCAGTCGTACAAGCCGTATGTGGAATAAACTCCCTGCAGAGGTCTTCCCTGTCACTTACAATTTAGAGAAGTTCAAGGCAAATATCCACAAACACTACTCCCTCTTACCTCCCTCTCATAACATATTTTCCTAATTCTAACACAATGCACTGCATTAGTAGGGGACATCCCCTGAGTGTTAGTCTAACGTAAAAAAAAAAAGAGGAGCATCACCTAGGAAATTCTTCCTACGTATTGCTCATAATGTGTTGCTTTTTTTTGAAAAAGGGATAGAGGAGTGATGAATGTTGGTGAGAGACGAAAGATTTCAAATACGGCAACACTGTATTAGCGAAAGATGATAAATCTTAGAACAGTTGTTGCTCGCCATCTGACAGGGAGTTGGCGAAAAATGTTGAAGCTTTTTTAGGTTATAGCCCTGTTATGTTATTTTATTTCGGTGGGGTTAAGTGCTATTAAAACATCGAAGTCCCAAACGTCCCAAAAATAATGAAAATAATTTTTCACTTTAAAATAACACAAAGTAATGAGTGGTCATTACCATCTCGGTTACAAATAGCTAAAAAATAATGAGTATCCATTACTTTTCGGATATCTCGAACAAAAGTAATTTAGAGAGTTAAAGCACTGGTAAGTAGTTGTTGCCATGTTTTTGCTTGGAATATATAAAATAATATATTAAAAAATGCTGTGATCCCGAAAAATCTCGATGTATCTTGTGATTCTTTTTTAAAATTTTTAATTACTAAACCTAAGTGTGTTAAAAAGTCAATGCCAATTTGCATCCCAAGTTCGAACTCACTCAATATAGTAAACATTTTTTCCGCCAATAATTTCAAACAATTTGAAAGAAATGCTTTAACTTCGTTAAAAAAAGTTTAAGATTTTGACCTAAATAGTGCAAAACGAAGATAAATTCTGGTTGGGCTAAAATTTTTTAAAAATATCATTTTCTATATACATAACTATCCTAAGCAAAATTCTTCCAAAGTCCATATTCGATCCACACTAATGTAAATGTCTATGAAAAATTGTGGATTTGTTGGTGAGAATTATTTCATTTAGTTTTTGGAAAGTAAGTTTAAAAAGGTTTAAGTTACGAAGGAAATTAAAACATTTTGACATTTATCGTTAACAGGGGGGTAATTATAAATAAATATGATGATGATAAAATTAGATTACTTTGCAAAAAGCAATACAAAGAACAATGTGCAAAAAACTTTCCTAAAGAAATTTTGAAAAAATTAGAGCGTAAACTGGCAGAGTTTACCTTATTAAATACAAGTAAGTAAAAAGAAAGGAAAATATGCATTTTAAAATTTCAAATTTTTTCATAATATGTTAATTTACTCTTTTCCTAATTGAAATAAATTTTAAAAGATTTTACAATAGTATTTTAAATACTTAAATATAGAATTTAAGTTTTGTCCGTCAAAATTATAAAAATATTTTCGACGCTTACGTACAAGCGGTAAAATGGTTTTGTGAAAAAAATATGTGCCAGTTTCTAAATTAATTTTTTGATACCAATATTGAAACCCATAAATATTGATATTTTGGACAACAGTTCCCTATAAATTCCCCATAGTGCAGTCTTACGAACTTTCTTTAAAAACAAGTAAGAGCGGCTAAATTCGGCTATGCCGAATCTTATATACCCTTCACCATGGTTGGGAAAAAACTGAAGTTTATATATGGACATATATGAAATGGACAGATTTATATACGGACGCCTTTAAGAGGAAATTAACCATTTAGTTTGGAGATAAAACTTGGACTCGGGAAGATTTATGGTTCCAGAAAATATGTATTTTAAAAAAATGTATGTTTTGGGCATAACTTTTTTGTATCTGAACCGATATTTCCGAGTTTTTCAGCAAATATGTTATACTAAAGATTTTCGATCTTTTGCTATATAAGACGTATCCATAGGTCATAATACAGTTCTAGAATAGTGTTTGTTGTTTGTGTATAAAAGGTTAAGAGGTGAAAGAAAAGAATTTCAACAAATCGTTAAAAGAAATCACTAGAACTGCATGTGTTTTATTTCTACAAAATAGTTTGATTTAGCTGGCAAATTTGCATTTAGGATTTTATTTCGCTTTTTTATTAGAAATATTTGTAATTTTTTTAGCTTAATTTTAAAAATTTGAAGGAAAATAGTTTATAATTTTTTTTATAAATTATTATAAGTTATGACCTAAAATAGTTTCACTCAAAGGTAAATTATGTATAAAATTTTCTTAATATGTGAGAAATAAAATGGTTTAAAAATCTTTTTATAAATTCTTTTAAATCGGAGCAAAAAATAGAAATAAAACCGTTTGTATTTTGTTAGTATCAGAGGGTTTTTATACAAATTTTGATGTTTTTAGCCTATTTATGGATTATTTAATTATTAATATAAAATTTTATTTAAATTAATTATTAAATGTAAAAAAAAACAAAAAATAAACAAAAAAAAATCTTAACGAACCCGCGACCCTTTCACCTGTGGTGAAAGGTATAAAAACGTTTGTATTTTGTTTGTATCAGAGGGTTTTTATAAAAATGTTGATGTTTTTAGCCTATTTATGGATTATTTAATTATTAATATAAAATTTTATATAAATTAATTATTAAATGTTAAAAAAAACCAAAAATAAGCAAAAAAAAAAAGTCTTAAGAAAATAATAAAAAAAAATGTAAAAAAAAAGTGAATTGACCTCATCGAGATTTGAACCTCGAACTCCGCGTGCTTAGAGAAAAAACGTATTTGTGACATGGCGTCTAGACAACTGAGCTATTGAAGCTCACACAAAATCATCGTCAATAGATGTACATATATAAAAGTCTTCGTTCATTAGGGATTTGTTTAGTTTTTATTTAAATGACAAATCTTTGTATGTGTGTTGTTTGTGTATAAAAGGTGGAGATGAAAGAAAATAATTTTAATTATTAATATAAAATTTTATATAAATTAATTATTAAATGTTAAAAAAAAAACCAAAAATAAGCAAAAAAAAATATATTAAGAAAATAATAAAAAAAAATGTACAAAAAAAAAGTGAATTGACCTTACCGAGATTTGAACCTAGAACTCCGCGGGCTTAGAGAAAAAAAGTATTTGTGACATGGCGTCTAGACAACTGAGCTATTGAAGCTTACACAAAATCATCGTCAATAGATGTACATATATAAAAGTCTTCGTCATTAGGGATTTGTTTATTTTTATTTAAATGACAAATCTTTGTATGTGTGTTGTTTGTGTATAAATGGTGGAGATGAAAGAAAAAAAACAACAAAGTTAGTAAAAAATGCTCAAAATTCTACATACATATTAAACAAAGGGATTTTACTGGAAAAATTAGAGGTGGTCCTGGTTTTTTGCTAATATCTCAGCCATTTATTAACCGATCTGTCTGATTTTTAATAGCAAACAGAAATGGATCACATGTAACAGAAATAAAAAAGAATCAAGTCCTCATCACGTCTGGGTTCTTCGGAAAACCCATTTCAACACACAGACGGACAGACGGACAGACGGACAGACGGACAGACGGACAGACGGACAGACGGACATCGTTAAATCAACTTCGCTCTTCATAAGGACCCAGAATATATATACTTTATAGGGTCTAAGATCAATATTGTAGAAATTACAAACGGAATGACAAACTTATATATACCCTTCCACCTGTGGTGAAGGGTATAATAAGTTTTAAATTTTTCCCAAAATTGTTAAACCGTAAATCCACTTAGTTTCATCTGTGTAGGTATAATACCGACTGAAAGTCAATAGAAAAAATCCATCAGTGTCAAAATAAATCATATTAAAAGGATACCTGTATTTTCAGTTTTTTTATGTTATATTTAATGATTTTTTTGGAAAAATTTTGCAAAAAAATAGAAAATTATCTGCTGTAAAAGTGATTTCCAAAATTTTAAGATTAATGTAACTTATGTGAAACTTAAATTTATTTTTGAATGCAAAAACGAAAAAAATTTAAAAAATTTTTTTATATTAACTCAAAATCAAATTATTCCTATACTTACTGTATGAGTAAAATTGCTGGCAATTCATTATTCTCACTTTTTGTTTAACCCATTAGTGGACGAAGTTCCATGACCACTTTCCTTAAATAATTTCACCAATTTTTACTAAAAATGATCTGATTTATTTTTCAATATTCCAGAAACTGTAAGACTATATATGAAAAAAATAATTACTCAATCATCGTATGACAATTGTACTACAGACGACATGTCCTCTTTAAGGCACGTGGCCTTGCATCAATTGAATCATTACACTTATTTACAAATAACAACACACAAAATATAAGAAATATTTACATAATATTTAACATATTTCAATTTTTTTTACCCCGCTCGAGATTTTTTTTTTTCACAAATTGGTTTTCCATATTTTACATAAAACAAAACACACAAATCACAAAAGTTTAAACAAATGAAATAAAACATGATTCATTGGAATGCCAACTGGTTTAAAATTAGTAAATTTTACAGAAGTTTTTATGTATTGTTGATATGTTATTTTGGTAAATGAATGGTATTAATAGGCTTTTAGATCATATAATAATATTATTTTTTTTTGGCATTTATAGTGAAACAGTGTTACAATATAAATTTATTCAAAGTATTAGCTATAATGTATTTCAAACATTCTGGCAATATATGGATTCCACGCCAAATGAACTGCTCATTTTCTGATGCCAAGAACGGATCAATTCAAGTGGCAGTCGGATGGGGCAAGGCCCGGACAATGAGACGAGTAAGCTAAACTTCCCAACCACTATTTTCTACATAGTTTTTAACCGGCCTTGCAACATGTGGCCGAGCGTTGTCATGATGGTGTATTACGGCTTCATGTCTGGTAGCATATTACTGGTGTTTTTCGAGCAATAGTATCTTTAAATGAATCAATTGTGTTCGGTATGTGGCCCCTGTGACCGTCAGGCCCGATTTAACCCGCTCATAGTAGATGGGACTCTTCTTATCCCACCAAATACAGAACATTACCTTGGTGTCATGGATATTCGGCTTTGTTTTGACTGGTTGTCCGGGCTTCACATATGATTTCTTGCGATTCGCCTTATCGTAATCAATCCATTTTACATTGCCAGTAAAAATTCGATACAAAAATTACTTGTTTCTATGGAGTTCAAGCAACGTTTGGGACATGAAAAATCACCACTTCTGAACCGCACCAATCGATGGAACATATTCAGGATAAGATTCGGTGAGCAATAGTTGTTCTTGAGCTGCACTTTTTTCAAATTAACGAAGTAAAGTAAAACTTACCGCAAATGATGTATTTTTTAGCACAAAATTTTACAATTTCGAGGCAATCAAAAAACTTTGTTGTTCACACTATTTCGTTCAGTGAATAAATGAGAATAAGCGACTGATACTTGCCGCCCAAAATGACAAATATATTTATTGAAATATATTTATTGAAAACACAAACCACGTGTAAAAAGATATGCCATCTGTTGTGAATCATTGGCATAACGTCAATAAATTCTGGAAAATTTTTCTTTTCTTAGAAAATATTGCCTTACAGTGTAAAATTATTGAAATATTGCCCTTTGGCCTTACAAAATTTTACCTTTTTTTTGTGATCAGAATAGAACAAATAAATGTGCCCTTTTTAGCAGCTACAGTTGTTATTGCCATTTTAATTATTAAAAAAAAATATATTAAATGCAAAAATATGGAATTCTAAGATTTTATAACAAAATCACTAATTGGTTTTTACTAATAAAATATTAGAGTAAAAGGTAGAAACGAACAATTTGTTTCTTTTTTATGACAACTTTTCTAGAAAAGAGCATATCGCTCTTTTAAAGAGTTGCCTTTTTTAAAAAGGACACAAAAAATACAAAATGCTATTCTGTTAGCAGAATTTTAAACTATTTGTATGGGCTTTTTTTGTTATACGGTCGCTGAAATAAAATGTGTTTTAAAAAATATATTCACATTCGAAATAAAATATTAAATATACACTTAAAATACTTTGTAAGTTTAAATAACATATAATGTCATTTACAAGAAATGATATTTCATTTAAAAACCGGTCTACCAAATTTTCATTTAAATTAAATGCCTTTTGTTATTTATTTTAAAATGTTGATCTTACATTCTTAAGAAACAAATAAATGTCAAAATTATACCTACCAATTTCTTAAAAAATAAATGTATATCATTTATTTGAAATTGTTTACCTTTTTGTATTTTTTTTTTGTTAATATACTCGTACAATATAAATGTATGTATGCATAGCTATAGACACTTTTTGGGTGAAGGGCTTTGTGTATGCATGTATGTTTGTGAAGTTCTTGAATTTTTTTGAATATTTTTTTTTTGAAGCAGACGGCAAAAAAAATTTATATTTGTAATAACTGTTAGGGACACAAATAAACAACAAATTTCTATTTTGTGGGTAAATTTTTATTAAATTTCAAACAAATGAAAAAAATAAATTAAACTGAAAAAAATCGGTAAATGATAAAATGAATATAAAAGTTAATATAGATAATTTTTTGAAATATAAATGTATGTTCCATTATTTTCAAATGGATCGGAAAACTTTTTTATTAAACTACAAACAGTAAACTACATAATATTCTGAAGGTAATATCGTATTAATTTATTTTATTTACAATGTTCAATATACTGGAAATCATTTCTTCGATCTCGAACAATTTTTTTATTGCAAAATTTCATTATTCGTTACGTGAGCGCTGCCTTTAAAATTGAAAATAAAGCAACACTTCCAAAAATTTATATTATTCAACTATAAAACTATTGTAGTTAATGAATAAAGTTTTTATTTTTAGTTATTTTTGGTTTTTTATTTTTTAAAGTGCTGCCAAATTAAATGACAATGAAGTGTTGGTACTTTTACTACTTTTTGCATATTTTCTGTACATTTTTTATGCCTTTTTTATTTTGGTCAATGGTGGCAACACCATTAAATGTTACACTTTTCTCACCACATTTCTTTAGTATTGTCAGAAAAAGAACTATAACTTTTAAACTATAAGAGTGCGTGTCTGTAGGAAATGTGAATACACCTATGTATGCTCGTCCAGTTCGTTCTGCGGAAAATATTGCTGTTGTTCGTGATAGTGTGGCAGAAGAGCCGTCAACCTCGAAATTGGAGATATGGACCTGAACGATTAGTAGTTTCAACAGGATGGTGCCTCTTACCACACAGCCAACGAAACAATGGCTCTTTTGCGAGAGAAGTTCAATGGCCGTGTTATCTCACGTCGTGGCGATGTTAATTGACCGCCACGATCATGTAATTTGACACTGTTGGACTTCTTTTTTTGAGGATATTTAAAAAGAAAAGTGTACATCAAGAAGCCAAGAACAATTCAAAAGTTGAAGGGTGAGATATTTCGGCACATTAATGATATTGAAACTCAATTATATCCCAGAGTCATTGAAACTACATATAATTTTCATAGATCCTTCTTCTATCATAATAAAAAATATTAACATAATTCTCTAAAAACTTTTTGTGTTATTTACAATTAACTTCGTGCATTTCGGTTGAACCACCCTTTATTAATAATAATATCAATAATTGTGGTACATGAATTACTCTTTTTAAAACATACTTGGGACCATATTTTTGGCTTAAACTCAGAAATGAATCAGTGTCCACTTTAATTTTTTCACACAAATGTATAAGTTCAATATCGAACATATATTTTTTAAGAAAAAACAAAAGATGAGCATATTGAGAAATATAGATTTGAACTCTAGACCCCAAAAAATTACCTTTGGACCTTTCAGTGAAAAAGTGCTCTTTCTCTCCAAAAAATAAGGCCAACACGAATTTTGTATCTTTTACAGTTTAAAAGTTATAATATAATTGGTAATGATACTTTAGTAAATTTTTGAAGTTTTTTTAATTTTCATGACGTGTTTTTGCGGAAACCTAAAAGGCCCATGTTCTGAAAATTATGTTTCGTTGAGTTCTTGTCGAGTATAATAGTTATGGTGAATTCCATTTAATAGTAAATCCGAAAATGTCTTTTTTCAGATTAAGTTGACATGGTTTGAATCATATGTTTGCTGTTATGTTGAAGGGAAACTTTATACTTTCGCTATTTTACAAACGACGGTATTAAACTCAGAATATACAAAATCCCAAATTTTTTTTTAGCCATGCTGCCATATGCCACCATGAAAATTTCATTGCAGCATGACTAAACAAAATGAAAAATATGGCATTTTTTACATCCTCAGTTTAATACCGTCCTTGATTTTACAAGACCTAAATTTTTGGCATGAATACCCTTATTATATTTAGGTTTTAAATTCAGCACTCACGTGTGTGAATACTGAATGCAGTTTTATGTTAGGTAGCAAACAAGAAAAAATCTTTTATATTTAGATTAGTTTAGCAGGTAGCATAGTTAAGTTTTAAAAATTTTATTTTTATTTTCAGTAAATTATAAATACATATTTATTTTGAAAATAATATTAGTATCTTAAAAACTGTAAGTGAATAAACATCGTCCAATTTTTTTTTCTAAATCAATCCTGAACTCTTACAACATAATAATAAAATGGGAACTTTACCGGAAAATATAGCAACTGCAGAAAACTGTTCTAAAACTCAAATCAACAAAGTTAGTTTTAGTTACAAGTGGATCATAAATAACTTTTCTAAGTGTTCTGAAAAAAAGTTGAAATCTCCAAGATTCTCAGCCAACCATAATGATAAACATAGATGGTGCTTACAAATTTATCCCAAAGGTTCAGGAGGAAATGGAAATTATATAAAGATATATTTGAAGCTAGTATCGCGTTCGAATGTTGTAATTGACATACAAAATTACCTATTTAATGGCGATTTAACACTTGCCAAAACAACAAGAGGAATTCGATTCTCACGACAAAACAAAATGTGCATCAATTTAATTTCCCGAGATGAGATATTCAAGACAGCCTGTAACAATGACACATTAAAACTAAGTTGCAATATTACAGTCCTAGATGATACGATTAATACTGCTAATCGAGTAAAAGTACAAGTTAATGAGATAAATAATAATAACCAAATAAATGTAGCTGAACCGCCTAAATGTGAGTGTACTATAAGTCAAGATCTTGATCTTGATACGAAAAATACGAATAATCTAGAAAATGTAATTAGCAAAATTAAACGTGAGGATACTATCAGTCGAGATCTTGTTTATTTATATGGAAATGATAAACTTAAGGATATTACCTTAATTGTAGGCGATTCTGAAATTCGAGCCAATAAATTTATATTGGGTGCTCGCAGCGTTGTTTTCAATGCATTGTTTGAAAAAGCAATGCAAGAATCCAAATCAAGTCATGTTCGTATACATAATATTAAATATGAAGTTATCCAGGAAATGTTACGTTTTATTTATACTGGACAAATTTTAAATTTTGATGATAACATTGTTGAACTTTTAATGGCTGCAGAGAAGTTTGCTTTAAGGGACTTAAAGAAATTGTGTGAGATGGAATGGAGTGATAAACTCTCAGTTGAGACAGCTGTTGAAATGTTAATATTAGCCGAACGTCATGGTGCGGTTTCTTTAAAAGCAAAAACTTTAAAATTTATTATAGGTCATATCCATGAAGTTTTAAGAACTTCAGGTTGGGTACATATGAACGCTAAAGATATAAATTTAATAAAGGAGATAGTTAAAGTGATTGCCACAAAATTACACGGAGCATGACCCTACCCATAGATAGACATTTTCTCAATTACCAACTAAACTAAAATTTGTGTTTTAATTTTTTCTTATGTAAAATTAAATTATGCAAAATAAAAAAAAATATCTGTATACACAGAAACCCAATTAGTGTCAATTCGGGTGGAGCTTTAAAAACGTACTTGTTTAACTAAATGTATAATTTCAATTACATAATACTCTTAATAAAAACAGTTGTAATCTTCTTAAATTTGATAACTTAGTTATACAGTAGGGACCGCGAATTAATAAGAGCGCTTTTTTATTTTTTTTTTAATTTACAAAAGTGAAAAAACTATATTTATTTTATATAAGTTGCAATCACTGTAGCTCCATAAAAATTAGTTTAAAAAATCTAGAGGTTTAGCAACGCAAACGGTTTTTATTTATTAAACTGATATTTTAAAAATGTATTTTTGTATTTTATATAAAAAAAAAATGCATTCTTAGAATTCAGATTCTGATGGCTATTTTTTTACCAAAAGAAAAACTCTAAACTTAAGATGTTAAAGCATTGTTATTGTATTTTATATTTGATTTATATTTTGCTAAATAAAGAAAAAAGTTGAAATTTTTGACTATATTATTTCTTTTATTTTTATTATTTTTAGTATTATTATATATAATTCCTGTGCGCTCTGCAGTCGTTAAAACCAAACTATTTTGGAAAGAATTCGGACATTTTTCTTACTGGCTAGTCAAATTGCCATGAAATTTAACACAGCCAAAGTAATTCTGAGATTAAACTTTGATGGCAATCACACAGGCCTACTAGGTTTTTTTTCATAAGACCCAAAAACAAGGACACCTCGGTTTTGAAAATATTTGCAAGTTTAGAAATTTTATATTTATGAATCGATTTTGAGAATCGTAACATTTTTTTTTTGATACGCTGGACAATGTTTATAAAAGACATGCTTGATCTTATGGATTATTTTTTAAGGTGTAAAAGTTGTTAGTAGTTAAAAATTAGAATTTAGCATTTTTGCAATAACCTGCTCTTAGCTTTGATGGGGCTTTGAGGAGCTATGAACTCGAATTTAAAAGTTTTTCTATTGGAATTTATCACAACTAATAAAAAAGACTTTTCAATATTTAGGAATATTTTTTTTGTAAAAAAAGTGATTTATTTGTATAATTTTGAACTTCAGTGTTTGAATTGTTGTTGTTTTTAAAAATAACGATTCAAATCGAAATCACCTTTACACCTGCATTAATATTTTGTTACAATAGCAACTCATTAATTTTGTTGAAAGATTTTTGTTTAAATATTAAATCTTACAATAATTTTCTGTATATAAAACCAAAATTTTTGTTTTAAATCTCGCCAGACAGGTGTAAAAAAGTTTTGCTAACTTTTTTTTTTTTTTGTAAAGTAAAAGGTAAAAAGTTTTTTTCATTCTTTTGTAAACAACAATTTATTTTTGTTTTTCGATTTAAAATAAAAGTTTATAATCCCTAATTTCCGCACAATGTTCATAAAATAACAGCTAATAGAAAGACAATATTTAAGGAGGGTACATACTGTCAAAAAAGACCTTTTTTTATATATTGCATATTGCTGAAATGTTCTTTCTCTCTATATACAAAATTGTTTTGTTTTGTCTATTTAATCCTGTAATACTCTTTTTCTGGTTTCAATAATAATTATACTTTGAGTTTGGATTTGAACTCTTAATATCGCAAAATTATTAAAATTATAGTTTATCGCTTTATTTAGGTGATATAGCACAATAAATATTGAATACGAATCAAGAAATCCTTTCAATGAAATTAAATTATGTACCAAAAATTGGTCATCTGGCCATTTTGGCTTTTTGGAAATTGTGAAAGCAAGCAAAATTGACACTAAACATCAATTGATTTTGACGAATTTAGGTTTTCATACTACTATCTCTAATCATATCAGCTATGCTTAATTTCAAAGCAATCTCTTAGTAAGCCTTGGAGTTAGAGAAATATTTGTAGAAAGTGTCCTGGCTGTATTCTGTGAGTCCTGGAATAAAAATAATAACTCATTTCACATGTTGGTACCCCAAAATAGGTTTGCTACTATTTATACGATTTTGACGAGGCACGTAGGATAAAATAGTGACATCTTTGGTAAAACCATATATGCAGAAGGAGTCTATTTTTTTTGGGCAAAAATTCTGGTGCAATCTCTCTTTTGTTATTTTTCAGCGTACCTAAATAAGTTAGTTCTCGTTTTTTAAGTTCTTCCACCAGCAGGAGTGATGAAAACCAATTGTCAGCAGTTATATTTCTTCGACTTCCTTCTAATATTTTAGAAAGTCTTATTACTGATTTTGTTGGTACTGCAAGTCGTTTTTCTTCATTTGTCAGACCAACGTCATCCGAGATTTTTCCAAAGTATATATAAGCATTTGCAAGATATTGTGTGCGTGCATCACTCAATGACATTATCTTAATGCCATATTTTGATAGTTTCTTTTTTTTTTTTTGAACTTGCATCTTCCTCGAAATGGTACCAACATTTCATCAATGCAGGCATGAGTAATAACATTTTCGGCAGATTTCTATAAATTGTTTGAACATATCAGAAACTGCTGCTAATGGGTCGTTTAATAATTGTTGTTGTCTATCACAACAGTTATCAAATCTTAAGCAATTTAGAATACCAAGAAACTGTGCCTTGGACATTGAAACTCTAGAAACTTCTCTGCCCGTTCCATCAGTTTCAAAAATAAATTGAGAGGCCTCGAGGTTAGACTTGAATACGGATGTTAAATCAAGATACCGAAAAATGCACGCAATTCTATTTTATGAAGCATTTTTGCCTCAATTTGTGCTGTTAGATCAAATTTTTCTTTTAATTTTGTATGTTCTAAAACCATATTCTCCATATCGCTATTGAAAATTCGCGACCAATAATCACATAAATCCTTTTCCGATTGCGGTTGTGCAGCAACTGGTAACCGCACAATATTATGTAGAGGAGTTTTTACGCAGCGTGCTGGTTCCAATGCTGACCACTTGAACCCGTTTTTTCCATAAAAGTAGTTTACAGCTGCTTTGTAGTGTAGATTAAAAAATGCAGAATATAACATTTTTGAAATAAATAATTTTTTACCAACAGAAAACGGACGAGTGGTAAAAATAATTCCGTGAAAATATTACGTTAATTTTGATGTGGGGTAAATTTGTTTCTACTAAATACTTACACTAACGCTGGCGTGGTGGTAAAATATTTTCGAAGAAAAACTTACGTAAATGCTGACGAGTGGTTATTTTAACACCAACATGTGCGTAGCTCCGCTCGTGATATATCTAGCTCAGTCAAAATACAACTGAATAACAATGATCACAATTTGAGAAGATACTAAGAGAATTAAATTGATTGAGCGCAATAGAAGGGAGAATTTCAAAAAATGTAAAGAGAGGGAAAATTTCCCACCGCCTCGTCAGTTAAAGGTTAAATAAAAATGTACTCACTTTATAGTAGTAATTTTAAACGTACTTTTTAGAATTTAGGTAACTTGATACCTATCTTTTAAACCTTAAAAATACTAAATGTGTATAAACTTCAAAACAAAAAGTTATAATAAAACACTATTTATATTAGAAACATACTTCATGTGTGTAAATTTGAAATTATTATGTCTAAGAAAACATTAATATGTAAATGATTTTTATTGTTTTTTTATGGAAATTCGTTCTATTAAATAGCTGAAATTAATTTTCGCAATTATTTCCTAAATTTTAAAAGAAACCAACATATGTTTGTTTTCACGTTTTTTATTAACATATAAGTTATATGTATATTGAAAAGAATTATTAGAAAAAATCTATTGTTAAAATCAAGCGTGCTTACTACAACTTATGAATTACACCGGCTCTGATACCATAGTATACTTTTTTAAACCCTAAAATAAATTCTGCAAGCAAACTTATTTTTCTTCACAAAACTCTTTCACCAAAACGCATTTTGAATTCTTCTGTTATATCACAATACTTGTGATTTATTGTTAAAAATAATTTACACACTTGATATCAGTAGTTTTAAATACATTTTTAAGAGTGTAGTTTAAACTAAGCTTAAGATCTCTTTTTATTTATAAAAATTATTTTTAAATATTTATTTATACCAATAATACAATTTAAACTAATATACAAATCAAGAAGAGCGAAGAAAACTAACAGACGTTTGTTTCTTTGTTTAAAGAGCTGATTTTTCCTAATTTACGAATTTTTGACTTAACATCATTTTCAGTTTAAAGTTGCTTATTACAGAAAAAATATTAGACGCTTAAGAAAGTAGTTTACTATATTTTTTTTTATCGATAAAATCTAAAAAATACTTAAGATCCGAAAACCACTCTTTAGCGGCATTGAGCATAAAAAAATTAATAGAAATTATTTCTTCTGGATCCGTTCTGTGATGTTTACAGAAAAAATAGATAATGCAAAGGAAATTTTTCTCACCAAAAAAATTCCTGTATGCCCTTAAACAAATCATTCTATAAAACCTTTTTTTTGTTCTATAGTAACCCTGAAACAATAATTTTTGTATTCATTTTTATCTATACTTACATGTGTATAAAGATCAGGTAGCATAAAATAATAAAACTTCTACCTGTACTTTCCACGAATTTTAAATATTATACCTGTCAGTATGATAACAAGGAAAACGAAATTCTTAAGAGTCAAGGTAGAATTTTGAATACCTTTCAATAGAAATGCAATATTGCCTTAAATAAAATTAAAATTTAACCAATTATGAAATTAAAATTTAACAAATGATGAAATAAATATATTGTACATGTGTTTTATCATTTTGGGGTTTGTAATGATTTTTACCCCCAAATTGGGCCCTACCTCTCAAGAGACCATGCTACCTTATATATCCGAAGGTGTAAATTAGTAAGGAAAATACATAAGGTGTTAAAAAACTTCTTCATTCTCAACCCGCCCAAAACCTTGCTATCTGTTGCCATTATTATAGAAAGCCCACTACTAACATGATTACAAAAGTTCACATGTTTCGTGCAATAGATAAATCGTCTTTAAATTTTCATATTCAAACAACAATTATTTTTTTTTGAAATTGAATTTGAAGTTAACATAACGTATATTAATAAAAACCGTATATACAAAAATATTTAACAAAAAAAAAAAAAAATTATTGATAAAAAATTTTGAGTGTAAAAAATGGGATTTTAAATGTACCGTTATTAAAAAAAAGATTTTGAAATTTTTACTTTTAAAACCGACGAAAAATATAACTTTCAATCCGTTAAAACAAAGAAATTAAATTTTTTACATCAACAAAAGAAGAAAAATGTTAGTAAAAAAATAAAAATTTAACATTAACCTTTGGAAAATTTAAAAAGAATTCACATTAACAAAAGTTATCAACTTATATATATTTAATATTATTATTTTGTCTTTTAGTGATTCATAAGTGTAAAATTTAAAATGTATTTATCAGGGACCTGATATTAATATTTTTAAAACGTTGTATTTGTTTTTTCATCAATAAAAACCAAACACTGGTGTTCAAAATAATGTATTTTTCAATATGGATTTTTTATTTTAATAAAAATTCAAAATGTTTCTTTTTGTTTTCGAAACCAAAAATTTAAAAATCTTTACTGATATTTATCATCAAAGTTGAAAATTATATTCATCCTTGATGAAAAAAGTACAAAAAATAAAAAAAAAATTAAATAAATTTTAAAAGTTTTTCAGAAAATTTTTGAAGTAATTTTGAAAATTTTATTTTTCTAAAATGAATAGTAGTATTAGTAGGATTTAAGATAATATAATTATATTCTTTTTAAAAATAATTTTATTGCAAAGAAACATGAAAATTTTTATTAGTAAATTATAGAGAATAAAAATTGAGAAATTCCAGAGCCTGGATATTGATAAGGTTGGGTAGCGTCAACCGAAAATACTAAGTATGTATCCTGCTGGCTCTGTGGAATTTCTCTTTACAATAAAATAATTTATAAAAAAATGTGATTACATGATCTTGAATCCTACTATACTATTCACTTACAATGTAAGAGAACAACAATTCATAAAAAAACTTAATTTTTCTAAAACTTTAATCGCGTTTTTCTTGAAACTCTATTTTTGAAGTCGGTAGTCATGATTTTTTGTTAAAATTTTGCACACTTCTTTAAAATAGTATTAGCTAGTGCTTTAACAAAGGATTTGTTTTAAAACTTATTTTATGATTGGTGAACATTTAAACAACATAATGGGACTATTTGTTCACAGCCCTGTCAAAAACTCTAACTTGAATGTTTTTATTTTTCCTTCGTTCAAGCACGAGCTTTATACAAACAGAAAAAAATATATTTCTTAATTACGGATGACCTAGTCGTGAGTAATCCTAACTACGTCGAGAGAACTTTTTTTGAGGGGTCAAGGGAAATGAATATTCAAAGTTTTTAAAAAAAATTCACAAGTAAATATGTATCTTTGTTATGCTAAATTGTTTGAATAAAGTATTTAATTTGATACGAGTATTTAAAAAAATCTGTAAAACTACGATTTGATTGAGCCTTCGAAACCCATTTTACCAATAAAGTATAACTAAAGTATTGAAAACCAAAAACCGTTTAACCAATCGTTTTTATTTTTAAAAAATCTAATGGCTTATTCTTAACCTCAAAACGTACAAAAAATTTGTCAGTTCCGCAGAACATAAACAAAAAATCTAGGAATAAAATGTTTGTGTATCTGTGTTGGTCACTCTGACAAAAAAAAAAAACAATAACAAAAGAAGGAACAAACTGCGAATTAGTTGCTTTGCAATCTTGGCCATGCTTAGGTGAGATCGTTAAGCAGCCGTCTTATCTCAGCATAGTTACATTTTTAATGTAGGGCAACGAGTTCAATTCTACAGCCGCCGAGATGTTGAAAAAATTATCATATAGACAATTAAAACATAAAATAATTAATACAATGTAATGGAAAATCACTGATGACGCCTGTCCAAAAAAGGCAGGAATTAGCTAGTCTGATTGAAAATTAATAGTGTTAACAGGTTTTAGAGAAAAGCGTTTATTCTTCTACTTAACCTCAAAACCCTTATTAAAAAATTGTTAGGGCATATTTATGACAATAATGTATAAAAAGAATAAAAAAGGCAAATTTTTGAATACTCTAATACGGGAAAATCGCTGAATTTTTTCGGGGCAGAGTTCCTAATTCATTTTTCACAAAAAAGTGTCGTAAAAATTTGACGTTGCAATGTAAAAAATGTCTATGAATCTGCCCAACTGGTAGAAATTTCTTAAAAATATTACAAATCTTTGAGGCTTTTTGTTTTAATATCCAAATCTGAATGTTTTTTTACAATCAATGTTTGAACATTTCAAACCAAACCCGGCATAAAACCGGTTCAAAACGAAAACAAGTTTTTTGAAAAGTCCAGTTATCTCTTACTCTTACTATAATTGATTGTATTGTATGAAACTTGCATAATTTCATCTAAGTTTTAAATCTAAATTTAATTGAAAATTTTTGGCTGTAACCAACGATAGTGCAATAACAGTGTATATCCCTTATATAGTTGTTATAATAAACTAGTTATTTATAATATTGTACATTCATTAATATTGTCTGCCAAAAAGTATGTACCTTGTAAATAATAACAACAAAAGTTAATATTAAAAGTATAAAGTTGCCAGACATAATTAATTTCTGAAAATTTTTCTTGTTTAGCTATTCAAAACTTTTTCTTATTTAACACAAATGTTGTTCTTTTAAAACAATATAAAGTGTGTCTTGGTTTTTTTTTTTTGGTTTTGCTTTTAAATTTTTAAGCAATAACTTTGAGTGTTAAGTATAACTTTTTTACGTAATAGTATTTTAGAGAAATTATTGACAATTTCTAAAGGAAAAATTATTATAACTAAAATGTGCTGATTGCAATATTGTGTTTGAAAAGCTTGTACCAAGAAAGCGTTATATTGTACCAAGAAAACAGTATCAGTTGTGGCTCCCGAATTTGTTGCCAATCGAATTCTGGCGGTTACGGCAACTATCTTAATATAAGATTATATTTTTAATTGTGAAAACCAATCTTCAGTTGTCTAATTTAATATTTATGTTCTACATAAATATTATTACGATCCAAAAAATTGAAAAAAAAAAATTATCTTTAGGTTTTTCCGGTATCAAACTTGGCATCTAGATTCATAATTCACACTTTTATTTACTGCGCCACAATTTAATTTTATTTTCTCTGATATATTTGTTATTTAAATATTTGAATATTTTATTTTAATAGAAAAAAAAAATATATTTTTTTAATGTTCTGCCTTTACTGGGATTTGAACTCGGAAATTAGGAGTACTAGGCTAGCTCTACCTACCACTTCCCAAATATTGACTAATTTTGAATTTAAATAATTTGTTAGGAAAATAATTTTAACAGAAAATTCGTTTACAAATACCAATCGTTAGTGGCTTCTATTATCAATACAATCCACAATTCAGTTGGTTCAACTGAAACTCTATTTTAATGATATATTTGATCAGGAGATCCATATTTGTAGGTACCACTTTCGAATGTCGCCAATCTGTTACTGATCCCTTTTTGCAGAAAAGTTCATTTAAGCAATTACCGGGTGGTGGGTTTATATTTGAACTCGGTTAGATTTTCTTAAAATTTAGAGACATGACTCACAATCCCTTATGACATTCACGGCACAAACCAGATATCTACGGTTAAGTGTGTCCAAATACCATTTAAGCCCATTTCAAAATGATAATTTTAAATAGGATTGGTATTTGGCCCAATAGGGATTTATCTGCCAAATTGCATACAACTTCGTTTGAAGTTGGATTACAAAGTTTACATGGACATAAGGACTGAGTGATGGGCTAACATCTTCAGATCGACTCAATATGTAATTCTCACTCGGTTGGTATACCTTGGAGTATACTATAGAGTGGTCTAGGTCTGATATCTTTCGCAGTTACAAACATTAGCATAATCTCATTATGTCCTGACCACTAAGTGGTTTAGGTAAGGTTAAAAAAGTGGAATTGGAAATGTACAAACTCTTCATAACCGACACATGTCCAAAAATAGGGCATATCCTTAAACGCGAAAGTCGGTGTGTTGTGCGCTCTCTTTTGGAGCTTACCCTCGAGACAAAAACATCAATATATCTCACATTAAGAGCCGACTATAAATGAAGAATATATAACCATAAAGTTTAAAAGGTGACCCCACTGCATCGTAAATATAATTCAAATTCCGACTCTAAAAACTGGGTTTCGATTTATTCGATTTAAAAAAACAACGAAGATGGTCGGATTTTGAAAAATGAAAAAAAAAAAAACTGTTAACCGGTTTCGGTTTCGAATACCTTAAATATTATCTAACATTTTGGTTTTGGCATTTTATTAACATTTTAATAAAAAAATTAATTTTAAATTAAAAAAAAATATTTTTTTTTTAAATTAAATTGTTGCAAAATTATTAATTCAGCTAGTGTAAAACTCAAGTTTTTTTATGTAAATAGAATAGTTTTAGTCTTCAAAATTTACTAACGTCATAGTCCCTGTAAGGAAACCAATTGAATCACGTGTTTGATTAGCAAAAACAAGATAATGGAGCAAAAAGTAAGTGTTGTTCTAACTCTATCTATTTAGAAGGCTCCAAATCTTCCATAAATTAGCGTTCTGATATGTTCTTTTGTCAAATCACAATACATGTATCAGTGTACAAATTTAAGAGTATAATTTTGAATAAAATCCTTAACATTTGAAAACTTTAAATGACAAATAATTATTTCGAAACATACTTTAGATGGTTGGTACTGCTAGATTATACTTGCACCTTATTTCATGAGTTCAATAAACTCTAAAAACATTTTTCTCAATTACAGTTCTATATTTAAATTATCTGTAGTATACTAATTATATATACTAATAGAAAAAGGTCAAAGAAATATTAAAAACTAGCGAAGTATTATAATATATATTTGTCGCAACGTTTATTTCCATACGAAATATAAAATAACTTTATTTGGACTACAAACTTTTATTTTACGGTCTATATAACCAGACACAAAGTAAGACATTTTTTTTGTATGTAATTAGCCTTAAAACATACAAACTGAGCAATTTGCAATTAAAATATATTCAAACAATTTAAAATTGTTAAACAAAATTGCTAAATTTAATTTACTGAATTACTTTAATATCCTTTGAATTAAGTGCATGTAGCTTATCATTTATTTTTTTTAAATCACCTAATTTACATATTGTTCTACATGTTTTAAGTAAAAAACTTAAAAGAAACACATTTCTAAAAAAAATTACATGCATACAAAATTGTGAAAAATTTAGGTCTACATATAACATACACACTCACACTTTCATATTTCATGTGTTATAATGATTTATACCACAACACAAATTTTGTATATGTTAAATAGAGTGAGCCTAATTTTAAAAGTAGTCGATTTTCTTTATATAAAATATGATCAACTGGAACTTTTTCTGACACAACTTATTTGCAATTTACTATTTCTATTGCAGTTGAAAAATTAAAAATACAAAAAGTCAACCAAACTTTTCAATTATAGTAAAATTAGTACGATTGTCGTGTAAACGAACACAATGATTTCTTGTTGATATAAAATTTTAATCTAACTTTGTTAGGTTATTTTTAAGAATTTGTATTTTCTACATTGAAACATTTCAAGAGTTGACAGTGTTTAAAAACTGACCCACTCTACTGAATACATTATAGAAAAATGAAATGTGCATGCAAACTTGCTATGTTTTATATGTTCATGTGATTGTATGCTTTTGGTAAAAAGAAACCACCTATAGAAAATAAATACATGTGAGTGTATATGTTTATAGACATGCTTAATTTTTTTCTGTGTGTGGTGTAGTATATATTTATAAGTATGCGTATGTCTGACATACATTTTAAGTAGTTGTTGCAACATGAGTTTACCTTAATTTATTCGTTAGTAAATAGTAGGTTTATCTCTATGTGAATTTCCATATATGAACATTTCTCAAGTATATTTCATATTGTTTATTTGGCAAAAAATGTATATTGTTTATATGTATTTAAAATCATAAATGCTGATTGATGAACATTAAATAATAAAATAAGTGTAAAATATTAAGTAAAATATTGGGCCTAATCTAAATTTTGTGCTTAATCTAAAAAAAATATTTCACTTTTTCTTTAACCATAAATAATAAAATTTATTTTAGTAATATCCATATGTCATGTAACACATTTTGAACAACAACAAAATTCTACAGAAAGCCTATTTGAAGTTAATAAGCATGTTTTTCGGTTATAAAAAGTAAAAGATAAATCTTGTTGAAAAAGATTTTATAAGCTAGATTAGAACAAAAATATTTAAAAAATTCCAATTATTTTTTGAAAAAAGATGAAGTTTATATATCTTTAAAAGCTTAAAATTTTCAATGCTTTTTTTCTGTTAAATGTTAAAAAAAATGTTGTGTGATTGTGACATAAATTTTTATGTGGGTCTATTCTCAGATAAATACTCCTTCACTTTTTTTGGACAGGCTTGTATACATAGAAAATATTTGAAAATTGCTTCTAACTTGAATGCTTAAAATGCTACATAAATCCAAATAAATAAAGAAAAATTACAGTGCAACGTGATGGGGGTCATTGTCCTGGACGATCGGTAGATATTTTTAAAATCCATTCCTGTTACATATCACATTGTTCGAATTTGACACAAAGTTCCGTGCAATGAAGTCTAAGAAAAATTATACACAGCTTGGGGTAAAAACCACACCCAGAGAAAAGATTGGTTGCAAATCGATCTAAACCATTAACATTTATTTGTGAGGATTTAACTTTATTTGGAATAACCTAAAATTCAAAAATAAAGAAAAAATGTTGTACTGGAAATTAAAAAAAGGGAAAAGAAAATAAAAATCAATCCAATTATAATTGTTTATTGCCACTAGTCCCGAACAACCACCATCGAAAAAGTCTAGGCAATATTTATTAAAATAAATAAAAATAAATAAATAAAATAAAAATAAAAAATTATAAAAATGTTTACTTAATTTTTTTAGTAGTTTATGGCCAGAAGTCTGGAGTTGTTGGGGAAAATTTATAAAAAAAAGGCGATAAATGACACTTTTTTGAATAAAAACATATATCAATATTCTTGTCAAAATGGGATACCTTCACTTAATTGTAAATAAAAGCAGAACGCGTTAATCGATTTCTATGATCTATGTCGCATTTTGTTTATAGATTATGTGACTTTACATGAAATTAATAAGACTTTATCTTTTTTTCCGTTTTGGATTTTTTATGAATTTAAAAAAAAAAAATAATTTTTAGGCAAAAAAATATTTTTTTTTCTCCACAAATTTATTTTTACCGGCAAAACTGTTGATAAAGAAAAACGTTATATGAACGGATTAAAGAAATTGTAATTCTAAATTTTTTTGAGTTTGTTTTAGCAAAATCGGACAAGTGGTTCTCGAGTTATGTTAAACTACGTTTTTGCCAAAATGTTACAACTAAGCAAAAAAACATCAAGATAAGGAAAAAATTTAAAAGGTCATAAAAACTGACACATACGAACGCCAAACCCTTTGAGGGTTTTACTATACTGACCTAGTACCATCACCCTGACTTGGAATTTCTCACCCCCCAGACAATAATCCCAAAAATGTTCCATAGTGTTATTCAATTGTTGGTATTTACAATCATCTTTAAGAATAAAATTCGTTTAGTATTTGTGTGCGGTGAAAGCCGTTATTCGTTGCATTTATCTGATATTTTTTTCAAAGAAATGCTTTTTTGTATGCATTTTCTAATGCTAAATATTTTATTGTATATGCTAATGAAATTTCAATATTAAAAAACAATTTCAATGTATGCTGTGTGAAATAGGACTTCAGAATAAGTACAAAAAATCTTCTGAAATTTCGGATAGCAAAAATTAAATTGTGTAATTAACATTTTTGTAGAAAATTTTAACCCTATCAGTTAGTCAATATTTTAAGAAATACACAAAACAATGTTTTTGCATTATGCTCTGCTAAAAATTTTGATAAAGGTTACTAAAGACAACCAAATTTTAATTTTATAAAAAATACTTCTTATATGTAACTGAATCTATAATTCAAAAGACGTTTTAGCATTTTAAAAGAATCAAAAATGTTTACACTTTAATCGGTCTTAAGCTAATATTTTTATGAATTTTAAACAAAATGACAAATTCCCTATCATAAAATGTGCTTGATATTATAAAGAACGATGAGTCTCAACCTTGATAAAAAAAAGATTTTTTTTGTAATACTGTGTAATTTTAATACAACATTCAGCAAAATACTTAATAAATTGAAAATGCAAATATATATAGTATAAATGGGTGACCTTTAACAACAATAATAGCTGTATTTACTGAAATTACCTTAAATTAAAAAAAATATTTTTATTTATTAAAGTTTACACCACAATAACCTTGTGATTCCTTTATTCATATTTTAAGTAGGACACGTGCCTTCAAAAAATATATAGTTATATCCACTAAACATATATAATTAATGGGCTTAAAAAACACATTAAGAAGTGAAAATTTACATTTATTACTGGAAAAGAAAAAAATTATTAAGCGACCCACTAAAAACGAAGAGAAAATAAAAGTATGAATAATGAATTATTAGGTATCACAAATTATTACGTGGTGTTGAGCAAAACTAAAAAAAAAGAAAAACTAAAACTTTACAGTTGGTGAGGAGCGAATATATAGAATACACTACGGCAATAATATTAGATTGTCACACTCATAATATTTTTATTTTAATTATAACCATAAATTAATAGTAAAATAATTGAAAAGAAATTTAAGGTCATCTAATAAACTTTTTATGTATTTAAAATTATTTTATAGACACAAATTCTGTTATTGAGATGTTGTTTTTCCGGTTTAGAATAGTGAAAAATTCTTACTGTTGAAAAATTGCTAAGAAGACAAAACTGAAACAAGATATATGTTTTAAGCTCTGCTTTCTTCTATAGGCTCTAGCTTGTCTAAAATTTCGGGTTCTGCAGAGATTTTTTGCTGGATGGCATAACATATATCAGCCTAGCTAAAATGGCTAATTTTCTTTGGTTTTGTAAATATACGGATGTTGAAACAAAATAATCTCAGCTCATTTGTACGGATAATCATTCACTAACTATGAATAGGAATTTCGCATAGTCATTTCCTTTAGAGTGTGTGATATATAAGCCAGTTCAAAACCTTGACTTGTTGGTGGATCTCTAGAGCTGATCCTCATAATTTTATCAACTAAAAAAATTGTGTTTACTATTCGTTAATAACATTTAATTATGATTTCGAGCCTGATAAATTTTAAAAGATATATAAATTTAATTTTTGAATTTTATTTTGGAAAATCTATTTTAAGATTAACTAATTTTTTGTTTTTCTTTTTTTTTACTTTTTTGACGCTTTTTAAACAGGTGGTCTTTTGCATAATGACTTAAACACTTTGGGATGGTCAGCGCTAAGCTTATGTAATTTGGTGACAGGGTATAGCACCTTCAAATGTTATGTGAATGGTAAATTATAATGTCTAAATCAGAAATATTTATATACACAGTAAATCTCTGGCAATACTTGTTATCCTATTATCTTACGAAAAGTAATAAAAAACCATCTGCAAGTGCTGCTAAAATATTGGACAATATATCGGAATGCTCATATATCAACCGTTTATATCGAAAATAAATTATCAGCGACATCCGGATTTTACTAAAATGTATCAAAATAAGTACAATACATTCTGTAACAATGTGGTTTTTAGCAATGAGAGCAAATTTGAAAAATCTGGTAAGATAAAATTTGAAAATGCAAAATTTAGAACTTGCCCTGGCAAATGTAATATTAACAGACAAGCACGGTTCGGGAATGGTATGGGCGTGCTTGGTGACAAGTAGTGTAGATAACTTGGTTTTAATAGAGAATTAAGGAAGAGAGCTATACCATACAAATACATTGAAGCACCCATATTTAGGTTAAGTTAAATATTGTTAACTTATTAATTATTAATAGAAACTCATCGTACCCTACTTAAAAAAATTAAAAACATGTCAAAAAATAATAAAGTTATAAAATATAACAATTAAAAATATAAAATAAAACAAATTAAATTTCAAGAAATCAAAAAAAAAAATTTAATTGTGCGAGTCTCAACTAATTCATTCAAGTCATATATGAATGTTGTGTAATTTGACCAAACTTAAGTCAACCTTGGTTGACTTTTTAAACAAAGCTTAAGGCATTAGGTGCAGTAGTAGTTGAGCCTTAAGAATAAAACCGATTACCTCAACACTTCGAAAGTTAATTTGTTAATCAGTGTCTAATAATTGGGCTTGGATCAAACTTAGGTCTTTCAACAAAACAATCATCCCAAGAACACCGCAAAAATAGTTAAGGGTACTTTCAAACAGCAGGATCACTTTACTTTCAAACAGCTGGATAAATTTTTTTCCAAACAGCTGGATCACTTTCAAACAGCTGGATCATCCACCCTCCCTCTCCCTAGACACAATGCAACGGAACTAAACTAAGAACAAGTACCAGCAAGGCACTCCGAAATCAGCAGCAATGGTAGAAAATCTCTCCCGGAGTAGACAGAAACCTAGTTGATTAGAGGGACAGTAGATTGCAAGCTGTAATCAAGCAAAGAAGAGCCAGCAAAATTCCTAATTATTTTAAATTCTTGTTCATGTTATTCTTACTGTACCATTTCTTTTGACGCTGTAAATAATGAAGTATTTTTTGTCTGTGTTGTATATATTTTTTGTTGTTGTAATATTTTTGCTATTTTTTTTTTGTTATAAAATGAGAAAAGCTAAAATATGTTTTTGTTAAAAAACAAGAAATGTTTTATTAAGCATATTACTTAAATAAAGTTGAAAAAAGGCTAACTTGTACAGTTTCTTTTGGCGGTCACAGTATATAAAATTTGTAATGTGTAAAGTAATGTGTTTTAGTGGTGGTAAAGTAAGTGGCTACTTTTATGGTTACAAGAATTTGAAAATTAACGTTTCTAAAAATAGATGTTCATACAAAAATATACAAAATGTAACGAGCTATCATTACAGGGTAATTCATTACCAAAATATTGCTAAGGTTTTTAGCGGTCAAAATCAAAATTCTATGGAAAATATATTTTTGATCAGTTCTTGTTAATTTTTAGGATTTTTTTTCTACCAGGAAGAAATTTTTCTTTATTCTCTACTTAATTTTCAATAAATTGACAACTCATAAAATATATGTTTTTTTTTTTTTTTGCTACATATAGTTCAGTGTACGTGAGTTTGAAATTACTTTGACCGTAGATGTGTGAAACTTCACGGCAATCTATTCAATCTATTCAGTAAGAAATAGCTGAAAAAAAATTATTATCAAAATATTTAATTCTACCCCACTGTGCACTGTCTTTATTAGTGTAGATTGTAAAGGAAATAGTATAAGAAATATTAGAAAAATTATACATTTTTTTGTGCTTAGATTTTATATGAAAAGCAATAATATAAAAACTTTCAATTTTTTTAGTGCTTTTATGTAACCTTTGCATGTTGACATTTTAACCTTCCATATTTGAATGGCTTCAAGGTCAGTTATGTTTGAAATTAATTTTTGTTATCATGGAAAATGAATTTAGTGTAGCTAGTTAGTAGAATATGGCTGTTAAAATGGATTAATAGATTTGAATTGTTGACTTGGTTTCTTTTTAAATAGGTGTGTCTTACCATAAACAAATTAAGTTAAAGAAAATAACCTCGTTTATAGTACAAGTAAGACAAAGGAGTTAATTCAATATGGTAGAGTATAAAATGGTTTTGCTTCATATATATATTTTTTTTAAATTAAGTAGTAATAATATTGGTTTCTAGTTTCTTCAAAGGGGGTTTAATCAAGTGTTAAATCATTGTTCTTTGGTTGTGTTTTACACAAGGGTACTTATAGCAATTTTTGCTCCCCCAATAGCTAAACGAACAATTTATAATAAATTTTTTTATATTTTGTTTTTAGTTTTTCATCATTTAGTTTTCAATCTAAACCCCTGCATGACTGTAACCCCAAAAGGTTAAAATTTAATGTTGGCACTCTAATAAGATTAATTTTAATATTTTGTAAATTTCCTTAGAAATTGTACTGAATAACAATAAAAGTCTCATCAAAGGGTTAACGTATTTTGCTTATCAAGTAAATATTCAGTTATTTTTATGTGCTTTAGCATTTTTTTCTACTCTTTACTCTGTATTTTACTTTGTGTGACTTTAAGTAGATTTTCTGCTCAATAAAAGCCATTAACCATTGGCACTTTATCACTTCACTTACTCCATTGAATGCCAAACAATAAATGAAAAACAAACTCTTGAAATAACCAAAAACAATAAAAAATAAAAAAAAATAATAATAACGAGTAAACCAATATAATAATACCAGCAGTAAAACACATAAACCAATATTATATACCACCATCATCATCATCATCACTTGAGCCACACCACACTTTTTACAGTCCTCTCTTATACTACTTTTTCGCATAGCACAGAAATATAAATAACACTACAAATAAACAAAAAGCAATAAAAATAAAAACAACAACATCATCTACTTTAACATAATAAACTTAAAAATATGCTCTTTTCTTCTATTTTATCTGCCTTAAGTTTGAATTAAACAAAATATTTAAAACCAAATTTAGGGTTAAGCTAACCCTATTACTATAAAGTAAAATTTATTGATCTTATATTTTGTTAAACTTTAAAATAAAATTACTTAACGGCATTAGAAGCAAACTTACCATGTATGAAGTAAAGAAAATAAAGCTAAATCCCTCTGATAGAAATTATGAGTGGTACTGGTAAAAAATTAGGGACCATGATATTACAAAAGGAAGCACTGACCACGCACTGTATAATAATGATTTTCCAACGTTTAAAATAGGTGCTTTTTTAGTATTGGTTTTGAGTATTTTCTATGGTTCTTGAAAAAAGCACAGGCAGGTCACTTAATACAATTGCTTTGCCAACGTTTAAAATTATTGATTTATTATTATTTTTCTACGGTTTTCACGGTTAAAAATACTGGAAAAGCATAATTCGGACGCCAACACCAACCCAAGACATAAAAATTATATCCTAAATAATTTACTGCATACAGAAAAATAAAGTGCTAAACAAATTGAAAAGGGTATTTTGGTTGAGATAAACAATAAATACGATTACCACAAACAAAATAAAACTATTATTGCTAAATATTTTGGGTGTTGTCACCAAAATTCAGTTAAATTAAGAGAAACTTGTAAAATATTTTTCTGTGTGTGAAATCTGAATTTAATATTTTCAAGGAAAATAATTAATTTAGCACTTGTATGGACTTGGGGTTAACGTTATTTTATTCTTCAAAACATAAGCCGAGAAATCGTATCTCCCCACCTATATTAGCAAAAAAAATCTTAGCAGGAAATAAAATGCGTCGGCAGAATATGGGCACAAAATTATTAATTGCCGAACTTATGTTTATAATCTTATATTTTTAAAAATTTCAAGGAAGATGCTTCTTCTATGATTACTTGTAAATACACTTGTAAAGTAAAAAAAAAATTATACATTTTTCCATTTTTTGCCTTATAATTTGTTCGAATTTATTAATTCTTTTAAATTTAATATTTTTTTTTTATTTTTTTTCTATTTTTTGTGGGGATACGTGAAGTCTTTCGTGCCCTGGAAGAAAACATTTTAGCTGCCTAAATGCTGCAGACCGAACTGCTGGAAAAAGTATGACAAAACTGGAGCTCACGGATGGACCAACTACGGCGTAGCCGCGAACAACATTTATATGAAATAATCTTTAAAAATGTCAATGGCAGGTATTCACTTATAGCCCCAAATAAATATTTAATTCACTTTTGCAAATTTTCTGTTTTTTTTTTTTTAATTTTCAAAACCAAAATGTTAAGAAATCACCCTTTTGTACATAGATTTTTAAAAATTAATTATTGAAATTAAACTTTATGTGTATCTCGAATGACACGGATTCAAATGGTACAAATTGTTGAATTTGAGCAATGGATTTGGTTATGTTGACTTTAGGGGCATCGGTCGATTATAGCTTATTGGCTTAGACTTTCCACTTCAGGAAAAAGTCTAGTGGGGTCGAATCGCACGATCTTGGTGGCCAATTGACGTCACCTCTGCGAGAGATAACCATACACTCAAATTGTTCATGCAGAATGTATATCGTAGCGTCCGTTGTCATCCTGCTGGAACCACATGTCGTCTAATTCCATATCGTTTAATTTGGTCCAAAAGAAATCGTTTTGTAGAGCTTGCCATTGACGGTGAACGTTCTTTTTAAAAAAGTACGGACCAATGACGCCACCGGCGCAAAAAATCGCACCAAACAGGTACTTTTTGTGGATGCATTACTACCTGGTTCACCTCGTGTGGGTTAGCGTTGTCCTATATACGTCAATTTTGCTTGTAAAAATAGCCGTTCATCCAAAAATGTGCCTCGTCGCTAAAGATGATTTTTTGGCCAAAATATTGATAATAAAATTTTATCATTTGATCGTGCTGCTCAATCACACTGATGCTGTCATGGTGATTTGGCATCAATAATAAATAACAGAATAAGCAACAGATTAGACAGACTCCACGCCATTTCAAAAACTCTTTATCATATAAATACGTTTAATGAGGTTTACACAGTGTGAATTATTGTACATATAAACATAATTGAAGAAATATAGAAAGATGTTTTTATTATATTTATTCGGTTTTTATAAATATTTAAGTGAAGCTGTTATTATTTGGTCATATTTTACATTACTTATTTTAGTCATTACAAGTATGTACTTATTTTAGCCCTAATTTTTAACTACAATAGTTGTTTGAATATTTCAAGTACTCCCAAGATTTGAATTAACACTTATCTGCAATAACACCCCTCATGTTAAAATAATGCAGTATTTTAGGTCCGTTACTTCTTAACATTTTTATTAATGATATTAGTCATTGTTTTAAGAGTACCAGATATCTTTTATATGCGGATGATCTCGAAATTATTAAATCTATTAAAAGCGAAACGGATATTTCTGAATTACTGAATGACTTAAATAGAGTTGTTTCGTGGTCTGAACATAATGGACTTTATTTCAACGTGTATAAATGCCGTGTTATGACTTTTCACAGATGTCGTCATGTTTTAATTTCTCGATATAGTATTGGTGGTAAATTTTTATCTTCAATGGATGAAATTTTAGACTTGGGGGTAGTGTTTGATACTAAGCTTTTATTTTGTAGTCATCTGAATTACTTAGTACCCAAAGCTTACTTCTGAGTTTTATTCTTATGACGAATAATATGTTTGATTATAACGCCAAAAAAAATAATTTGTTCTTCGTTTGTGCGCTGTAGATTGGAATATGCTTTATTTATTGGGAGTCCCAATGCCAATGTCCACATTAATCGTGTGGAGAAGATTCAAGTAAAATTTTTAAAATATACTTTTTCTTCTATTTACCTTCCAACGCCTCTTACATCTTATGATCATAGGTGTATTAGGATTTCTATGAAGTCATTGGAATCTAGAAGGAATATCTCCTCATTATTGTTTTTGCATTGTGTTGTTTGTAGCTGAATTGATTGCCCCGATCTTTTAAAATTAATTAATATATTGGTTCCTCAAACTTTGTTGAGAAGAAATAATTTTTTACACATTGATTTTCACAGAGCCGAATATGCTCGTAATGAACCTATTGTCAGATCTATGAGATTATTATGGTAATGAATTTAAGAATTGTTTATTTAAATTGTTATAACTTATTTAACTTTAAGCTGCTAGTCTGTAAGGATTTCATTGTATCCATAGACTGAATAAATAAATAATAATAATAATAATTTGAACAATTGGTTTTGGCAATTTCGTTTAGTTTGATCTATATAAATTTTGACATTAATTAAAATTGGTATAGGGTATCATATAGTCGACATGCCCGACTTTAATTATTGTACTACATTTTTAATATTTTTGTTCACTAAAACTACTGAACTGTTTAAACGAATATATGTCTTCTATTTAAAATATCACAAATCAAAAAAAAAAAAAAATTAGAATACAAAGTTTTAAAAGAAGGTTTTCGAGTTCAGCTTATCAAAACTACTCACAGAAAAGTCTAGTTACTTTGTTAGCTAGTGTAATATGTATTATGTATCGTGGCAATCTCTATCTATATATATTGTAAATGAGATTTTTTAACGCAGTATTATATGCAGAAAACATATATAAGCAAATAAAAGTGCTCCCTAGACTGTATATAGAGAATTGTAACAGTACAGACTATTAGAAATAAAGTACCACGCAACCCCCTATGAACATACATTTTGGTTTAGCCCAATAACAAAAATTTGCAACGATTGAGGTTTTAAAAAATGTCCTAATAAAAATCTGCAAATCGGAAATATTGCTTAAGAAAATTTTTGTTTTGATTTTTCAGTTGTCTAAATCGAGGTTGCGCTGTAGCTCAAGTTTCTAATGAAAAATTATTTAAAATTTTCTTTAAACAAATTGCTACATAATAAATTTGTTAAAAAGAAAAGGATGGGAAAACGAAATTTTATACATTCTGCATACATTTGCAAAGGTTTTAGAATTTTATATAACCCCTTACTCCTGCCATTTTGTTCAAATAGATGCATAATTTAAATTAAATTTATGTTTATTTTAAAATTAGTATAATTTTTTTTTTGCATTAAAACTTTAGCTTTGTGTTATATATTTTAATTAAAGCTTTAGTTTACGATACATTAAAAGATACAAAATTATATATAATGAAAAATTCTTTAAATTTCTTTAAAACAATCCCTAAGGCAACATATTTACCTTATTATCTATATACTTAATGATTCCTATTTATATCCCCATTACCTACTTTTTGTTATATATTATCTTTTACTCTATATATTTCCAGTTTCATATCATATTTATGGTCAATTATCTAATTTATGAAAACAAGTTTGTCTACTGGCAGACTGCCTACAAGAAACCTACAGCATGGAGCACTTTGGCTGCTACGTCTACTAGTACTACTTTGCAACGCAGGCAGGCAGACAACCATAGATGATACTGCCATAAATTATAACATTAACTTGGTTAGCAGTAGATAATAAGAGACTATTATGGTTTTTTAGTAAAAATTCTTGTTAAAGTAATTTGCATAATTTAATTAGCTGAAAACATTCTGTGATTGACCCAATTTGTAGCTAATGTTACTGTTATGGTTTTTATTCGCTGGTAAATACTTTCTGAGGAATAATTGAAAGCGAAAGTAATACTATGGTATTATTAAATAACTTTTTGATAAGTTGGAAGCAGATGGCATTAAAATAACAATCAATTTATCGATACTTTTTAATATTTTAGTATTTCTATTTAAATGACATAGTTTGGGTCAACATACGTATGAGTGTTGCTTAGAGACAATTAAATATAAATCATACGTCCTGTTGGTCATGTCAAGCAGCAGAAAATAGCTTTCAATTTCCTAGAAGTTTTTATTATAACAAATTTAACTAAATTTAAACATTTTTATTGTCAACTTAAAAAGCTTTAACCTATTTTACATACAGTTTACCATTTTTTTTATGCAGTTTATGCTGAAGTACTTATAAAACCATTCATATTTAAACCACAAAATTGTCAATTTTTTTTTGCAATGGATATTTAAAATAACTAATATTATCATGATTATATCTAATATTAGCAATATAAAAATAAATTTTAATACTTTGTTGTATTGCAACCAAAATGGACATGCCACGTACAATATGTGTATAGCATTACAAATAACATATTGTTGTCACTTTGTAGCTTTACACATACAAACGTGTTTAATAATTCTGCAAACAAATATTGTTTTCCAAATAAATATTATCTAAATATTTTTGCTTTGTTGTTGCTTTTATAGTTATTGCTGTTACATATATATGTCCATTGGCTAAAAGAAACATGACATCGGAATAGATTTGTTAGTGTTAGTGAAACTGCAGTAAAATAATAGCATTTGTGGTCAAATGTTAAATATTTGTTTATCTATACACACAAGTGATACAGTACACTAACAAAATTTCCAACATACTGACATATAAATTAGAGTACCTCACTTTTCGAGTTTGAAAAAAAAGCATGATGCACCTCTATAGAATAAAAATAAACATGTTTTATAGTGATTAACAAAATATAGCCGTGATAAAAATCTGCTCACAGATGTCTTTTATGTCAATATACCTTACATCATATATTTTTGGATTATGATTATGCCAAACATAGTCGTACTATAATATAGTAATTTTATTATGATAATAATTTTGCCATAGTATAGTTACTAAAGTATTATTATGATTCAATACTATGAAAATGTTCTTCAAGTTTTTGAATATTTCTTCAAGTAATGTTTTTCCTATAGAAAAAAATTGAAATTAGGGATTTATTCAACAAAAAGTTTTTAAATTCTAAGAATTTTTTTTTTATAAAAAACATTGATTCTCTCGACTTTTTGTAATAGAAAAATTTTTGGATTCTAAGGACATTTATACGATGTTTTTTAGAAAGTCCTCAGAGTTTCAGAATTTTTCTTTTAGAAAAAATCCTTAGTATCTAAAAATATTTATACTTGAAACTATGTAATTTTTATGATGAAAAGTCATCAGAATCTAAGAATTTTTTATTCACCGGAAGGCCTCTGAATCTAAGGTTTTTTGATAGTTCCAAAATCTGAGAATTTTACTTTAAGGAAAAGTACATTGAATCAAAAAATATTTCTATCTTGGGTTCTACGGACTTTTTCTTATAAAAAATTATTTGATTAATATTCTGAGTACTTTTACACAAGAAAGTCATTAATTTACAAGAAATGAATTAGTAAACATATTTTTGTAAAGAAATTATTACTGTTTTTATTGGAAAGAATTAGGAAATATAAAATCTTTATAGAAAATCCTTCGACAATCAATTTATTAGTGTAAATGTAATGTTATAAGGATAAAACATTCTCGTCCTCCAGGTGAAAATGTTGATATATTATTATTTTTACATGTTTGACTGCCCTGCGGGAAAAAAGGGGGCAGTGAGGAATTGGGACCTGTCCCGTGATTCACCTATAACTGGACCGGTTCCGAAAATACATAACACGAGATAGGTGTAAAGAGGACTGGTTCTTAAAGTACCTAACACGTGACCGGTTTCAAAGTCATGACATGTTATTTTAGAACTGTCCTGTGACATGTCAAAGAGGTCAATTGACCCCCTTCCTAGGACAAGCCCATGTAAAAGAGACCGGTCTCTATCAGAATGAACCGGTCACGTGACGTATCCTGGAATAGGTCCTTTTCCCGCAAGGTGAAGACACTGTTATGGCTGTAAATGTCAAATTCATAATTTATATTTTTGATTCAGCATTTTATAATTCCATAATTATCATATTTTTTTGTTTCATAGTCAGAATTTTAATTACTATAGTATGTTATATATTTACTATAATAAGGATGTTAGCGACCATAATGATTGTTAGAACCAATTCATAAGCCAATAACTTAATTGTGACAACCATACTCGAATGCAGCAACCATAATATAGTAGCAGTGAGCATGTTGCCACCATGTTTTCTCTGCATGCACAGTTTGCAAATATTAAAAAATGTCAATGAAATTTTGTGTTTTGACCACGTGTTCATATATATGTCCCCCAGAAATTGGCTCTTTTGTTTATTCGCTTGCTATAGATATTTTAAGGAGTTATGGTATAGATATTTTAAGAAGATATGGTACACTGATATTAGTTCAAATAGATACATGGTTAAACATAGTGTCAATTATATAAGAGAGGCCCTATGCACCGCAATTAATGAAGCCAATCACACTACTTGATGTAGAGTTCCAAATTTTCTATGAATTTTATTCTTTTCCCGCGAAGCCTCAGTCATATGCCGAGTACCTAAGTGGTACCTAATATAACAGTATCCGGTGAAAAATCTCGTTAAGATCCTTAAGCCGTTGTTGCCCATAGAGAGCAATTTTTAATGTACGCTGCAAGTACAATAAAAAAGGATTCAGGGCCAATCAAATGTCAGCGGGCACCATAGTTGGCCAAAAAGTCAGTCCGTTCGTTGCTCACTTGACCCTCGTGCCCAGCCTGATGCACCTGATGAGTACAAGCATGCCGAGTACCGCATGTCCCACTGACGCTCACACAAAGACGGCGAACATCACTGCCTGGTATATGGACGGATATTTCCTCATTGAAAGAGAATGTTAATAGCGGTTACACTCAAAAAAATAAGTTAGTAAAAAAATTCGTAATGGAGTTTGTTTTTAAAGTATACTAGTTTTCAATTGCTTTTTCAGAAAAATCTTTTTTTCTTAACAAAATACTAACTGAACTAATATTTTACTAACTTTTTTGCTAATAAAATTACAGCGATCAACACAGATATACAAAAAGTGAATCTTTATGGAATTTAATAAATATGCAGCATGTAAGTAATTGAAATAATTTTGTTTCTATTTTTGTTATAATTAATTTAATATATGTTTAGATTTTAATTTAAATCATGTCGACAATGCGAAAGTCTGGATATTATATTTTACAAAGTTTTGTAATTTTTTTCTGGATCAGACAGATAAAAAAAAATGTCGAGGTCGTAATATTTAGCAAATAAATTAATGAAAATATATTTTTTTTCTACAAATATTTAAAATTAAATCGCTCATTTTTACCAACACAATTTTGCCGACATTAGCAATTTTTCTACAAGCCCCATCTGATAAAATTTTGGTGAATCAGCAACTTTTTAAACACCTTTTTGAGTGTGTCTATTGAGACGGAATCATCATAAAATACATCAAGTTGCAGCAAACATTTTTTTAATGCATCCTAATGTAAATTGATAACTATGTATATGTAGTAATCGTATATAGAAATTATTTTAGTTATACTTTCACGTGTTGTGATGCACTTTATTTTCCAGCTGGGGTATAGCTCAGCTGTCGAGGTTCGCCAAAGGTCTGCTTCCTTTGAGGATTTTTAAAGTAGTACACGATAACCCTACTCTTTACTACGATGGTCGACAATACGACAGGGATTCAGAGGAAACCACGTTTTGGGGCGAGGTTTGATCGTATATGATCGGCACTACCCGAAGGTAATACTTACCGAATTCTAGAAAAAGTTTAGGCTCGGCTAGTTGGATTGATTAGCAACCAAAGGGGATAAACAGTGGTTCACGTACTTAAATAATACAACTAAATACAAACGAGAATAAACAGCGGTTCTAGTGTTCAAATAATACGGTTGGCTAACGACGAGAATAAATAACGGTTCTCGGGTTCAAATAATACGACTTGCTTGTAACAAGAATAAACAACGGTTCTCGTGTTCAAATAAACGACTAGCTTCTAACGAGAATAAGCAACGGTTCTCATGTGCAAATAATACGGCTTGCTAACGACGAGAATAAACAACGGTTCTTGGGTTCAAATAATACGACTAGCTAATAACGAGAATAAATAACGGTTCTCGTGTTCAAATAATACGACTAGCTAATAACGAGAATAAACAGCGGTTCTCATGTAGGGAGGCAGGAATAGGTAGAGATAACAGGTAACACCCCGCTTCCGAGTCGAAGTATTACCCGATTCGTCGCTCGGTTCTAGCTCCCCTTACAGCTTTTAATTTTCACCCTATATATAAATAATTTTCCCAACTTAATGAGAATTATAAGTATAATATTTGGTATGGGCAAAAGTAGTAATACTGGGTATGAGGATAAGCAACGGCACGTTACAGTGTCCCGCTAAAAACTTATTTAAAGTAATAGTTCGATGATAGAACGTGGTAATTTTAGGTACCTACAATATATGAAGTTAATGTAAAAAAATTTTGTTAACAAAGTTATTATAAAAATTTGGATATTTACATTTAAGGACATCCATTTATTGAAATACCCTATTATGCATTTTAAGAAATATATACTTTTCCTAAAAAAATATAAGTAATACATTAGCTTAAGTAGTTTTAATTTCCGATAATTGAATTTTGTAACAATATATAAAATTTCCGGTTTTAGGTGTTGTTTTCTTTTTATACATGTTTTTACTGTTTATACATTATGTGAAAATTAGTGTGTGTGTATTGCATGTGGTAGTTGGTATGATAACTATACATAAGGAAATACGATTTATTGTTATATACCGCTTTTGTGTTGCAAATAAAATATATGGATTTTTATTTTATATTTTGTTAGTTTTGTAAAATCATAATAAAGGTGTTTTTGTTGTTCTAAATGTTTTCATAGAAAAATATGCAGGTCCACACTGACCATTTTATACCTGCTGTCTTATTTTAGGTAAAAACAAAAATTCTTCTGACCCGAATAAATTGCATAAATTTAAATCCATATTTAATTTTTTTATTCAAAAATTTATATAATTTTTATAATTTTAATTTTAAATATTTTGTAGTTTTTTTGAGAAAATTGATTTAGTGATAATATACAAATTAAACATTAACCCTGCCCAAGACTCCCAGAAAACTTTTGTCAGATATTAAGTAGTTAAGAAATTATTTGATATCGTCAGAAAACATAATTTTCTCCTTTTTCTGTATTGAAACTTTTTTTGTTCAACGAACGATTTTCAGGCGAGAAGGATGAAAAGTGAAAATTTTGTAAAAATTTACTTTTTAAAACAGAAAACATATTTTAAAAATCGCTAAAAATATATTTACGCTCTGGCAAAGGTTATTGATATTAGCAAAGGAATTTACTTGCAAAATAAGTAACTATTTTTACTCCAGGACTCGTTTTTGAATACGTTTTATGAACATCCCTTTACCTCAGAAACAAGTAAACTGATTAAGCACAGATATTACACTAAGACCTTATAGCAAGCATAATCAATTTTGGTTAAATTTGATAACGTGTTATGTCAATTTCGCTAAATTTCACAATTTTCAAAAAACTTAAATTGTTGAAAAATCTAAAATAATAACTAGAGTATTCAAAAACCGAAACCGAAAACCGGTCAACCGGTTTCTTTATTTTTAAAAACCGATCGGTTTCGAATATTTTGTAAATTCGAAGAAAACCGAAAACCGGTATTTTTTGTTCGGTTAACCGGTTTTTTTTAATAACATCACCAACTGGGTTACTTGGTCTCTTTTATTTTTTCCGAACACTTTTATAATCGTTTGTTTGGTTATGAAGATTTAGATGTAAGTCTGATAGATTCCGATGAAGACTTAACTGTGGATATTCCAAATTCAAATAGTTTAATTTCTGATCTAAATAACACAATAAAGAGCATTCAAAATCCTCAAAAAGAGACTGTACAAAATCATTCATCATTATATGTGACACTCTCCGAGAAAAGGGACCTAGTGTGTGAAAGTGAAGTTTTGGGAAAAACGCATTTAAAGTTTCATAACGCATTATCACTGTGAACACACCTTCAGTTGGGAGATGCGATTTGGTAAGGTTAGTTATGATTGGGTGCCGACTTTGCTGACGTCTTGCCTATGTGGTGATGTATTTTTTTTCGCTTTTAGAGTGACAATTTAAAAACAATTTAACACCAAAAATCAAAAAAAGTAAAATTTTGATATTTTTTCCATTTTTATCAATTTTCCCAAGTTGGTTTTGTACGTTTTTATGGGGTAAATAAATTTTTATCAGAAATCTAACTCATTTCATCTTATTCTACACCCTTTTAGGTACCAGAATCCACTCTTAAGTCCAAACCCGTTTTTTGACACACTAGGTCTCTTTTCTCGGAGAAGGTCACATATGATGATTTCATATATCTTGATAATTGCGACGAAAGAACTGTAAAGTTGGACAATTTATATAATTGTCTTTTGATTATTTGTCCATCATCTACTATTAGTGAAAGAGTATTTTCCACTTCAAGCTTTATTAAATTTCTGTTTTTTTACAAATTATATAAGCTTTTTATTTAAATTTAAAAAAAAAACGAAAAAACCGGTTGCCCGGGTTTTTCTGCAAAAACCGAAACCGGTTTTTTAAAATTCGATTTTTCGAAGAAAACCGAAACCGGTTTTTTCAAAAGGCCGGTTTTTTGAATACTCTAATAATAACACTACATCAACAATTTTCGGTATATAATTTTATTTTACTAATAGTGTTATTGATAGCAAAAATCAAAAATATTTGATTAAAGGATTGTTTGATTCGTCTTCAATCTTTATTATGCTATATCGCCTAAATGAAGCAACACAGGGAAAACAAATTTGTGGCGACAACCAAATTTGTAGCCAATCGAATGATTCTGTTGTGATAACCGAATTTTTTGGTTGTGGCAACAGGACGGCAATTGAGTCATAAGTATCTTCACTCTTCCAACGCAATTTCGGTTGCCACAATAACATTTCGGTAGTCGCAAATAAATAATCCGGTTAATGCAACTTAACCATTAGACGATTCGTTTTTCTGGTCGAATAAATAAAAACTTTTATATTTTTGCTACAGTAAGTTATTAAATATATTCTAAAAATATTATCAATATCTGAGCAATATAAATTTTATCGATATCTCAGCTCTTTAGCATTAATTTGAGATTTGTGTTATGATGTAAACTTAATGTGAATAGCGTTAATTATTCAATAGTATTAAGGTACTAGTATAGCAGGAAGGGGTTTTTAAAAAAGTAAAATTTCTCAAATACTTATAAATTACTTTCGACCAAACTTTTAAAAATGCCCAACCTTCATATTTTTTAATATCAGCTTAATAGCTGTTTTCAAAAATTGCTTTGAATTTTTTCAAAAAGAATTTGTTGTGGGATTTATAATTTATCCGAACTGTTAAGGCTAAAACATAATTAGCTTAATTGACTTCTGCTTTGATTTGCCTTGAAACGAAATTTTAGATATGCAAATTTTTTTTTAAATATTTTGAACTTTTATTTTAAGCCGATACTTATCTTAAGACATTTAAATTAATTCTGTTTCGGTCTTCAGTTTTTTAATCTATCTAATTTATAGGCCCAAATTTATGAAAAGCATTGACACCAATGCAAAACATTTTAAAGAGCAACGTTTTTGTAAGACAAAATTACAAAAATATGTATATGTACTAAATTTTTATATTTTTTTTACTACGATAAATTAACAGGAATACACGATTTTGTACCTGAGTAACGAAAATGGGTTCCTAAGGTAATTTTCGATGCTGATTCCGAATTTGGAGTTTCTTTTTCCGCAGGTCATCAGTATTTTTCACATACATAGCTATTTTATTCAATAGAAAATCAAAATTAAGAAATGAAGTGCGATGAAACTTTTTCGCTTGAATTCTTGTGAATCTGTTTCCTGCCTTTATCCAAAAAACATTTCACTTTTCGCTCTATTCTATAGAAATCTTGATGCTTGCTTTACTCATCATTCGTTTAACCTAAATATTCCGGGAAAAAACAATTTCGCAACAGTTTCGTGACAATTTGTTTGTAGTTGTCATATTTTAGTTTGCTAATAAAGTTATTAACGATATTCTTGAAAGATGACCATGCTGCCAGTATGAGTTCTGAAGAAAATTTCTTCTTTCAGTATAGAAAAGTAAGGACTGATTTTTATGACGAAAACCAGAACAATAATATAAAAAATCAATGGAAGATGGTATAAATGTTTAAAATTTTTTATACAAACTGTACAATCATTTAGCATCTTTCATCATGAATTTGTACTTATAATTAAAAATTCAGGGATTATAAATAACAGTTATCCAGAAATTTTAAACTCAAATACTCTCCATGTTAGAGTCAACGGATACCTTTACTGTCATATACCAATAGATTTGTATTAAAGTGCTTTTTCAGAATCTATGGTAATCTTAAAAAGCGATTCCAACCCCACATTTAAGAGTTATTTTTCAACGCAAAAAAAAGAAAAAAGATCAGATAAAACATTAAAAAACATAGTTTTATTTCGTCGTCATAAATTTAAAATCTTTAGGAGTTTTATTTTTTCCGTTTAAAATAAAACTCATTTTTTATTTTCTTCTCTTTTTACAGTCTCTTTTTTATTGAGTCTATCTGGTATAATGTGTGTAGTTATTTATTTGTTTAATTTAACGAATAAAGTTTTTGCAAATTTTATTCAGAATATACACCTTCCACGCTTACCTGTCTTGCAGCAATACACTGTACAGGTTTTGCCAATTTATTTAAGTACGGATAATGTATGTTATTTGAGTACGGATAATGTATGTTGGATTTTATCCCGAGGTTAAATGACTTCTAGTTATTTCATTAATTAAAACACTTTTTAGTTTTTATATTTAACAATTATTCATTTAACTTCAATTTCTTAATTTCTAGGCTATGATTAAATATTTTAATAATAATAATGAAATAAAATAATTTAGAGTAATTCACTTTTCCAACTTAAGGAAAATACAACTTTCCGCTTTCAACTCTACTCTATGGCTGCTGCAACAGAACTCTTCTAAAATAATTAAATGTTTGTCTGTTGTCATCTGCTCACGTCTGTCTATATCTCTCTGCTAGTGATAAAAACAATCTCTCGTTACCTACTCTCACTAAAATATGCGTTGCACTCTCAAATCAAATTAACCCTAAAAATCCCTGCCCGATCGAGTGCTCCGTTTATACCCAGTTCCCACATGTATTTTATTTGCATTCCAGAACTTAAAAAGAGGTTCATCAAACGATAAAAGGCTTGGAGAAAAATTTATGATTTCATAGAAAGCTTTACAAATTGTAATGATCTGACCAGCACCAAGCTTTGGGTGACAATTTAAATAAAATGAGTTATATATTCTGAGGGGAAAAATATAACTTCTCAAATGTGTTTTATTTTATGACGGCGAAATAAAACTTCCTTTAAAGAGTTGTATTTGACGTTGGAAAATAATTGTTTTAGATGAGTTTTTTATTTTAAAGTCATAAAATAACCTTTATAAAAGAACTTTTTTGATATCAATTATAACAGTAACGGTCTTTGTTGAAATAATTTCGTTCAACATTAGTTGATTTGAATAAAAATTTAAAAACTATTTCGGTGTTTTTTTATAAACAAAATATTATCACACTATAATTCATGTCAGAAAAAAGTTGTCTTATTTTCTTTAAAAAATTCTTAAATATTGTTGTTCTGCCATTTGTCAAAAAAGTAGAAATCGCGACAAAACACTGTGCGAGTATCACTCCTTAGTAATTCCTGGTTGAGAGTCATGGTTGAGAGCTTTAAAAAATTCTTTATGAGGCCCATTTTAATATATATTGTGGGGGAAGTGAAACGTCATTAAGATGACCATTTTTTTTCTTTTTATTAATTTAAATATTCTTATAGATAGTATGCCTGTTTATTTACATGGTAATTATTACTATTTTTACCAGGGTTTTCTTTTAATACGCTTAGGAAGTTAATTTGTTAATTTTTTAATCTGTTTCTATCATTTTCTTTCATTACACTCAATTTTTTGCAAATCTTTTCTATGCTATTGAGTTTGTTGGAAACACTAGGCGTATGATTAATTAATTTGTGTATAACACTCATACGCAGTGTTGATACGATTTGCTGTGGAATTTGTTTCAAATATACAAGTAACAAAAAATTGGCTTTAAAGTCAAAATTAGGTATCAAGTAAATTTTCGTAAGCAAACAAAAACTTTACCACAAAATCATTACGTTATTCACAAAAGGTGTATTAAGTGCTTTAATTAAAAAAATATAACAATAGATATAGGACAATACAACATTTGTAGCCATATTTACACTCACCACGAAAAATCTGTAATGGCAACTGAAAATTTTGCTGTTATTACGGGAAATTCTGCTTATTTGAGCCCAGCAGTATTTTTTGCTAATCTTAGCAAAACATGTCTGCTGGCCTGTAGTACAATGAAATTAGCAAAAAAATAAGTAGCCGCTACTAAATTTTAGTAGACTTTTTGTAAAGTGGAATTTAAAATCTGTTTGCTAAAATCAGCAAGAAAAATTACTAAATATAATTAATATTATTAAAAAGCTTTGAATTTATTTTTCTTATCGAGCATCAAAAATTTTGATTATATTTTTAAAAAACGAATTAATCATTTTCTTTAAATTTGGTAATTTCTGTTTTGAAAAAAATATTTTGGTCAATTTTTTTATTTTAATTTGAAGGTTGAATTTTAATTGTTTTTAGGCCGGATTTGTAGAACTAAAAAACCTTTTTAGTTCTATTTTAAGTGGATGTCCTCTTTTTAGACATGAGTCGATATCTTCACTTCCGATCCCTTTTTTAATATATGTAACATTTTAAGGAAATTTAAGTTTGTAGGTGTAAGTTTTAATTAGAAATAACATTTCCTCCAATATCCACTTTTTTAAAATTATTAATATTTTTCGCTAATTTTAGCAAATCGGTTTTCAAAAATTTGTAAAATGATTTCTGAAATTAACAACAAAAATTTGTAAATATTCTGTAAAAATTCTGTAATTTGTAAAATGTAAATAGCAAAAAGATTTGCTAAATAATAACTTTTTACTAAAAATCTGTACAAAAATAGTAGAGTGCGATTGAAAACCGTTTACAAATTTTTCTACTAACTTTTTTTCTGAGTGTAGTGTGCGACAATTAAGTTTGCTAACAAAAATAAACTTCATTAGAAAATTTGTCGTTATAGTGAAATAAAAATTTTAATAACTTTGTTTTTCAATACAACAACACAATAGCACAGCACAGGAAAAAAATTTTAAGCTTAAAAAATATTTTTACTTCCAAAATTAACTTCTAAAACTTCGGCTTCTGATGAGATTTTTTGCCTGATCGAATATATTGATACATATAGCTAAATACAATGGATTTAATTTATTTCCGTGGATATATGAAAGTCTTTATTAATAAAAAAATAAACGAAATTTCATAGTCCATAGAATTACGACATACTTTTAAAAATAAAAACATCGGCATTTCTGTTAAACTAAACTTATACGGGTGGGGCAAAAACTATCAACTGATTTTCTTTCGTTATAACTTTTGTTTGACGTTAAAACTTATTTAATTTTTAACTAATTATGTTTACTCGCACTTATAAAATTTATTTCAATTAATTTTGGAAAATTCTGCCCGACAAATGGCCGCCTTTGGCGTTGCATAACTGTGTGCAGCATTTGTGGTGTCACGTTGTCAAATTTCTCTCGAATATTGTTATTTAACTCCTCCAATGTTCGAGGCATTTTGCATACACCAACGATTTAAAATATCCTCAGAGAAAGAATTCCAGGACAGTTTAATAAAGAGATCTAGCTAACCAAGTCAAATCACTGATAAGCAATATTACAAGCATTCAGAAGGCATCAATGATCAATTTTGATGGAAAATCATCCACTTTGTCGTTTACTTCTAAAATAGCGATTCAATGTTATTCACTATAATTTTTGTATGCGTATACCTTACAAATTTAATAACAAACTGACATATGATGCTATTTGAAAAAATAGCAAAATTTTCGAATAGGGTGATGCCTATTATCCCAGCTTGTATGAAGTTTCAAGTGTAAATATGTTAAAAATCTAATTGTATTCATTTGCATTTAGTTGGGAATATTGAAAGATCCAAAGAGATCCATGCTATTACAGCGTAATAAATGTGCATTTGCTTTAAATGTTACAAACATTTAGTACAACTTAAATTACCTATTAACATATCACATTGTGTTGGTTGTACAAACGATTGTAATGGTGTGGTACTGGTAATAATATACACTTTATTTACATATTTTACTATAACAACAGAATAAAATAACAGCAACATATGCTGGTAACTGGTGAATATTATATAGTGTCAATAACTGATGATATATGATGGTTTTGTAAAAGAATTTAATATAAAACAACAAACACATAACATTCATAAAAATGTGTTTTATTTGCTCTTTTTACAAAATAAATATTGATGGAATGAACTACGAATATGCATTTAAGCTACATTGAATTTTATATTTTATTTTAAAAACTCACTTAAATTTATTATCAGGAAAATAGTCTTATACAACATTTTGTTTTATTTATTTTAAAAATATTCATACAAAAACTTTAAAATAGAAAATAACATTCAGAGTTTTTAGAAAAATACACTAACAATATAATTTCTGTTATCAACTTTAAAAAGTAGTACATAAACTTTGTTTTTATTTATTTTATTCAACATTTGCAAGTCGAAATCCCATTTGCCAATTAATAAATTACATCATTCCACTCTCTTAAATTAAAGTCTACGAGAAAATAATTTAAAAATACAAAATATTTAAAATTTTAAAAAATAGTAATAAAAAATTAATTATAGTAAAAAGAAAAATAATTATTAAAAATTAACAGAATTATTTAATTGATTTAAACTATGTAATAAATATCATTTATAAATATATTAATATATTGTATATCTCACAGAAAAGTAACCCTGTTTATCATTAATCTGACTGTTGCAAAAAAAAAAAAAACTATAAAATTCCATTTAAACGATAATATTTCAAGAATTTACCCTTTACCCTGGTTGATGTTAAGGAATTAATTACATAATATGACCACTCCAACCAAAAGGAATTTAATGGCGGAATTCAATTCATAAGATCTCTTAGATTAGATAAATACAAAAAAAAAATAATAAAAATTTTGAAAAACCATTACGAAATCTTGAATATAAATGCAATAGTAACCAAATCTTAATGAAGTCAAAAAATGACGTTCCCAAAAACGTTTTACAAACATACAACAAATATTGTTTTCCAATAATGTAGCCAACAGTTCGCATATACATATATATATATAACTGAATGGTTTGATTGCAGCATCTGCATATTTTAGTTATCGCAAACAATTTTATTCTTGGCCCTATTGAAATATAGTGTTCAATCGAAGTTCTGTTGTAATAACTGAATTTCTTTCGCCATAAACAACTATATAAGTAGCTGCAATCGAACCATTCAGTTGGCAAGGAAATCGGTTGCCACTATGTACCAGTTTTTTCTGTGTACCTCAATGCAATACAAAAAACAACGGCATTATCCAACTATAAACAACTTTTTTTTTAACATGTAGTAGCAAAGTAAGGTTAGCACAATACAACCTCAATAAACAAAAGTTTATTGTGGACATTAGATTAGAAATAATTTTAAATGAAACAATCAATTGAAATACATTGAACATATTTTTAGGTATTTTAATCAGTTATTCAAAAAATAAACTATAAAAAATATGGACCTTCAGTAGAAGTTGATTTTTTTTAGTTAAATTTAAAATTTTATATTTTCTGTTTCTTATAATAAAAATTATAATAATTCCTTCTCCTTTTTTTTTTGTTACCAAAATAGGTTAGCTTGTTTAAATACAAAATTATTTCAATTCAAATTACAAAAATTTTTTGAGATGTACAATGAAAATAAAAATATGAAACTATGTGTGTGTTGCGCTTTGATATTACACATATAAGTAAAAAAAACTTTAAAATTTGAAAAGCTAAGTACAAAAACCTTTTAAATTTTTTTTAGAAAAATATTGAAGATTTTATTAAAGGACTTGCGGATATTTGTACTACTTTTGACCTTTATAAAACAGCTATGAAAAATAAACAACAAAATTTGTTAAATATTATCAAAAATCAGTAGTACTTTTTATAATTTTCGATTAATTTAATATGTAATTTCAATTTTTTTTTTAACGAAATAATATTTTTGGTGTATGTATGGGTGGCAATAAAAAACACGAGAGGTTTGGAACTGGCGTGTTAAAATCTTGGGTCAAATCATATAACTGTAAGTTGTGAATCAAATACAAAAAAAATAATGTGTAATTTTGTGTTGTTCCCGGGACATCGTGAAAATTTTTTGAATATCGATATTTTTCACAAAAAATTACGAAATTCGTAGAAATCATTTAAAAGATTTTAAAAATGTTTTCATATTCGTGTTCAACATACTATTAGAAACGATGTTACAAGAATTTTTTTTTTTGGATTTGTAATAAAACTAAGAACAATTTACTCATTAGTACACGGTTAAGAGTTGTCTGATTTGCTATAACTTTCAACACAGATGATTTATAGACTGTTCCTCTATTTTCAAAGAACACGTTCTATTTCTATGCGAACGATGACTCGAACGACAAGTCGAATGAAAACGTCATACAAAATTTTGTTTCTCTATTTCGAACAGCTCGAACGCAAAAGTCAAAATCAGTCACTTGCTATTTTTTTGTCGAGTAAATATATATTTGATATTTTTAAAAGCAAAATGAAGTAAAAAAAGCAATGGATAACAAAAAGTAAGTACAAAATAATACAAATATTTATAGTTTATTCAGAATTTTAAATTTTAGTTAAAAAAATCAACAATGGACCATCCGAAGACGCTTTTATTTTATATGGAAGAAAGGCCTGATTTTGCCAGAAGGACTCTGGTGTTCGGAGCAAAAAAATTTTCCGCAGAGGAGGAAATCGATAACAAAAATTTTCACAAATAAACACACTTTCCAAATAAAAATTGATATCTTTATTGTTATTTTTTTATTTCATTTGTGCTATACAGTGGATCACTGTTAAGCAGATTTGTTTTTGTCTTTAAGCAGTTTAGTAGTATTTTTAAAGAAAATTGTAACAAATGCTCAAAATATATGATCTGGCATCTCTGTGATTTGTAAATGCGTAAGAAACAAAAATTGACGCACGTAAGTCAAGTCGATCGAAGGCTTTCGAAATAGAGAAACCCAAGTTGATTCGAATTCGAGTGACTTGCTTTCTTTCGACTAGTTTTTCGTTCGAGATCCAGGAACAGGCTATTAGACTAACGAAGAAATTACCCCATCCTAAGCAATTATTCTACAAAAATCATTTTCCAGCCGAATTTCCAGTGGTAAAAAGGATTAAAAATTTGTATTTTTCCGTTTTTAAGTTTTTTTTTACATATTTTGTTTAGTTTTTTTTAAGATAATTATATAATGGAAACCGTATCACCGTAAAGGAATTTGCCTGGTATATTTTCCGTATTATTTTGGTTTTTTGAATTTTTTATTTTTGTATTAAACATTTTTTTTATTTGAAAAAGTTGTCTTCTATTGTTGGCAAATTTGCACATTTTATTCCTTATTAAATTTCATACTTTTTCTTTATTTTATATTCCCCGTATTTTGGACTTTTCGAAAAACCTTTTTTGTTACTTTTTAGAATAACTTGACAATCCTAAGCTAAAACATGAACATTATGTATATCAAACTTTCCTATTTGCAGTATTTATTATTTAAATGTAGTTTGAAATAATCAACAGTAATGCAATTTTTCTGTTACAGTTTATTCTCTACGGAGCTCTATTAAAAATATATTTTTGCAAAAAAAAATGTCAAAAGTTTTTTCTATAAAATATTTGCCAATATTCGTTAAAATTTATTATTCGTTCTAAGAATATAACAATTATAAACGTTTTCAAAATATTTGTATTTATGATAAAATGTTTTAAAATACAAAAGAATTTTATAATGAATAAGTATTTTCAAACAATTCTACAACATGCAATGCAAGCAGAGCTTTTAAAGAATTCAATCCCTCATTCGTTTTTCAATTCTGATTGAGTATGAAATAATTGAATTCTCAAGGAACAATTTTTGAGTGTGAATGCATTCTTATTTGGTCTAATCGATTTCATTTAAAAAAACAAAAACTTTCATTCATAAATTTTTCATCATTTGATTTGTCAATCACTGAAGTAATTAGATTTTACACAATACTCTCTGGAAACAGAAATTAAATATGACTAAAGGTACAAGAAACACAAAATCAAAAAAAAAAAATAACGCACAAAAATTGTCAAAATGTTGTATGCAGGGGGGGGGGGTCAAAATAAAAAAAAATTGGAACTAATCGCTGATATTTGAAAAATTAGCCAAAATTAAAAAATCGCCAGAATTGGAAAAGTAGTTAATGTTAAAAAAATTTAAATATTTGTAAAACTTGTCAAATTGAAAAAAAAACACTCAAAATTTTTAAAATTTACTACAATCCGAAAAACGAAATTCAAAAACGTTCAAATTGAAAACATCGTTAAATTTTTTTAAAAAAATGTTACCAAAACCGCAAAAACGTTAGAACTTAAAAAAATCTTGAAAAAATAACCAATATTTAAAAACCTCAATATTAAAAAAAAGCCAAAATATATCTGGAATTAAAAACGGTAAAGAAAAGCATTTTGCACAAAAGGTCTCAAGTTACGACGTACTTGACTGGATTTTTAGACCACGTTTATCTCGAGAACTATTTAAATTTTTTTGTTTTTACAATTTCTAATTTAAGCGTTTTTCGAATTTTTTAATTTGAACCATTTATTCAATTTAAGAGATTTTAAAAATATTTAGCGATTTTTTTTTTAATTTTTGGGGATTTTTTTTTTTAATTTTGCTTGTTTACATTTACAAATTAATAATTTTTAACTGATAATTTAATAATTGCTTTATATTTTTTGCCTTGTTTTTGTAAGAAATCGTTTAATTTTTTGTATTTTATTACATAATTGTTAATTATGCTTTCTGGTTTTGAATCGAATGAAGAAAATCGAATGTCATTCCCAAATAACTAAGTCACAAGAAAAAACGAATGATAATTTGAATTCTCAAATTGTAAATCGAATTAGTAAGAAATCGAATGAATTTATAATGATTGATAAAATCGAAAGAGATAAATTGATTAAATTTCTTAGAAATGAATTCAATCGAATGAATTCTCTGCGAATGTTTAAAATAATAAAAATAAATCGAATTCAATCAATATTGAATTCATTCTTTGAAAATCTGAACGCAAGCATACCATTACACAGTGGTAAAGTGCTATATTTTTGTTTGTATGGGTGTTTATATTACGTATAAACAGATATTTACTTGTATACAAAAAGTTCTCTACATGTAAATTTACTTTAAAATCTATTTGATTAGAAAAATCAACAGGGATGCACAAACACTAAGGAGATTACAATAATTTTAAAATATTCCTGTTTAGCATATAGAAAAAATAGAAATCAATAAATTGCAAGATGTAAGTTTCTTGTATTAATTGTTACAAAATACTAAATTCATTTTTATTGAATTTTTCAAATTTAAACCACACAAGACTTTAACCTGGATGTAGAATAGTCCGACTTATACATAGAATTCAGCTGATAATAATTCTTTTTAAAAAAGTTTACCCCGACCTGCTATAAAATTTATGCAAGTAACATATTGCGGAAATAATAATTTTGAGTCCACTTCGATTCACATAGACAATTTTCTACTTTAATATTTCCCTAAAAAAGCTTTATTTTGATTTACGAGTACTTATAAATAATATTTTTATTTTTTTTTTTTATTGAAAATATGCAAATTTGTTTATCCTTTAGCAATTTCTTCAAAGTTAAAAGTTTTTCATAATTTCGCAACAAAAAAATTACTTTATTACATTAACAACTACAGCACCATTTCCAAAGTGATTTGGTAAAATTTGGCATTCGCATGAAAAGGCTTAATTTTAAACTAACTGTTTCAAAGAACCGATTGTTGGAAACCGTTTTTAATACAAAATTTCCCGGTAATATAGGTTACTCTTATTTATTAATGACGTTTATTATTAAAATAAGTTTGATTTATAAAAAAACATGTAAGAGATGGATTCATAATGCAGAATTGCTACATAAAGGGTGTTTTTTGGATGTTGGGAAATTTTATTTAAAATAATATAAAAAAAAAGTTTAATTCCAAATGAAAGTATATTTAATGGCAATAAATTATTTAAATACTTAAGTCTCATCATTAAAATTGATTTTTTTTTGTAAGGGAGAATCAACACTTATGAATTCTGCCTACTAGACAATGTGTTACTTTCTCCGGAAAGGAGATAGATAAGAGATGAAAGATGGTAAAAGATGAAGGGCAACACTGTAATTGTGTGAGATTATAATTCCTAGAACAGTTGTTGCCCGCTTCCTGATGAAATCTTGACTATCTTGTTTGGACCAATTTATAAACAAAGTTGGTGATTTTTTTTTTGTTTTTTAGACTAAAAAAAATAATAATTTTTTCTATATTTGCAATACGAATAAACTGTCAAATGGAAGTCATTTTTTTATGAAGGTAGTTTTTATTTTCGTTCAAGATTATCTGAAAAATCATTAGGGAAATATGAAAATATTAAAAAAAAATAAATTTTTGCCTTTAACTTTTATTCGATTAAAAAATTGAAAATTGTTCCTTTCGAATGATCTTGAGAAAAGGTGGTTGTGGTACAAGTGTTCCCAAAATTGTTTTTTAATACTTAATATCAAATAATAGGATATTAAATAAAAATATATTATAAATCATTTCGTAAATCTTAATGTGTTTTATTTTAGATTAATGTTCTCAACCTCTTTAAAGAAAACTCCCTCTAGTTCCGTGTACTACAAACTATAATTCTAGTTAATATTATTTTTAAAAATGTTAAGCAGTTTTATTAACAAGTAAAGTATTCCAAGCTTAATTCTCTAAATTGTACGAAATTGGATATGTGATACACTCATAATAATTCACAAATAAAAATACGAAATTAATGTAAAAAACAAACTTTTACGGAATTAACAAATATTTATGTCTTATACTAAAATTCTTTATTGTTTCGTATTTTTATGCGTGAATTTTCATTAGCAAGGCAGCGACTTCTATGCACCAAAATTCAGAAAAAATTCCAAATGCAGTAAAAATTAAGAGTATGCACTAATACATGCATTTATATGAAAACATACTCTAAAACTTTAAAATATGCACTATATAACAAAAAATCTGCCGATTTTTATAAATAATATTTATTATCTTAGAGTGTTTGTTTAAAATTTAACTCCAATATCAATGTTAAAGTATATGATAGAAGGATGCTATTCTTCTAGTACGTGATACATCAAGGTTTGCAGATCCTACGTTTAGTTTATTTTTATCAAAAACATAATTTAAACTTAAAGATAATATGAAAAAGTATACAATAAAATACCAAATATGCTCAATTGTGCATTAAAAATTATTAGGTATGCAAAAAATTATGCACTTCAAGGCCAAATATGTAAAAATATGCATTTATAACAAAATGTGTAACAATATGTATCAACAAATCAGATACCTAAAACTCTTTCGGAACATGTACTAAGGTTTAGTATATTCTCTGAGAGAATTAGCGGTATGATACCAATAAAATTTTGCACTAAATCAATGTATGTTCGTTAAAACTCGTCCATTGAAATATTTACTTAAATTGATGCAGTTTTCATTTTGTTTTTTTTTTTAAGTGTCATTAGAAGCTATCGATATCAATATAATTTATGTTATATACTTGGCATTAAAAACTTATTATAGCAAAGATATTAAAGTTTTAATTTATCGCTTTTTTAAGTCATTGTATTAAAATTTTTTTCTGAGTACATTTATAGCATTTCCTTGACTTTTTGTTCATACAAAACATATCAAACAAATATATAGACCTGTTGGCATTTTAAACTAAAAAAGTATTAAGCGCTTGATGTTGAAATGTTCAAACTAGCAATCAGAAAGTCTTAATACTAATTACATAATTAAGTCATGTAAGTTTAGATAGGTAACTTAGCTCAGAAAAATAAATATTTGATTAATAAACGACTGTATTAAAAATTTCAGCATCTTGTAAGTCTATTATAGTGTTTTTTTTTAACTAACGGGCTAAAATAGAAGTACTACCCCGCATTTTTCGTTCGGAAGCTAATGTGGTAAAAATCACTTTCATTATTGCGTGGTAAAATAGTCAATGCAATTAAAAATTAAAAAAAAAATATACGACTATCAATATTTTTCAAAGAAAAAACCCCGAAATAGTCAAAATGTTTTATATTGTGGCAGAGAAAGATGAGTTTTCAAAAGAATATCTCCCCTGTGACCAAAATTTTTTGATAAATCTAAGTTTAAAGTTCATGTAAATTATTCACAAAAAGCTCAATTTAATACCAAATATACAAAAAAAAAAAAAAATTAGTGAAGCACGGTGGGTCATCAGTGATGGTATCAGGATGCTTTACCTCATCAGGAGTTGGTCCGATAAAGAAAATTGACGGCAAAGTGACAGGTGAAATACATAGGAGTATATTACAAAATAGTCTAGTTGGTGATTGGGCTGACGATTTGTCACTAGTATGGATATTCCATCAACATAACGACCTGAAGCATAAGTATCGGTTCGTTAAGTCTTGGCTGTAGTAGAATTACATTAATGTTATCGAGTTGCCAGCATAAAGCCCATTTATAAATCCAACAGAGAACATATGGGAAATCATAAAACGGCTGATTCAGTAAGAAAACCTACAATTGTAAAATATCTGTGGGAGATTATTTAAGAAAAGTAATATAATATCACTCCTGATCAGTGTTGTGGAATTGTCAAAACAATGACAAAGAGATATGCCGAATTAATACGCCAAAAAGTATATCCCACCAAGTATTAAAAGATACAATGTACCATTAATCAAAGTGGTTTTAATTTTAATTTTTTTAAATAATAGAGTGTATTTATAAAAATTGAAAAATAAACAGTTAAGTAATCGCGAATTGTTTGTTTTTATATTTAATTTAGCTTATAAGATTTTAGACACATGAATAAAATTTAATTTTTTATGGCTAAAAAAAATACAATATTTATACCTGATAGGAATTTCATAAATACAAATGACATAATTGTGTGACCACGACTGTATAACAAAAAAAGTTAAAGACAAATCAATCAATAAATTATATCATAATTAAAATTCGGTTTTTGCTACTAATAACACAAACAACATTCACAATATATTTTTTTCCATTATCGTCTGTAATATAGTATATAAGTTGTAATAAGAAAGAGTTCGTTTTTAAATGAAGAATCAACTGAAATTTATAGAAACATATTCCTTTACTATTTAAATCAGTCATACAAAAACTAAACTATAAAAATGCAAACATTTTGCGGAAGTTGATATTTTCAGTAAAATATACAATTTTATGTTTTCTGTATCTAAAAATAGAAATTCAAAAAATTCCTTTTCGTTTTTTTAATTAAAATAGTTTGTTTATATTAAATATTATTTCAATACAAATAACAAAAATTATTCAAACATACATACAAACTTAGAAAATAAAAATATAAATATGTGTGTGTTCCCAGCTATATTTTAGTTAACTGTGCCGATGCCTTCGCCATCCCTCTTACATTTGTGTTTAACACATCAATTAAATATGGGTATTTTCCAAAAATTTTGAAAGAGTCATAAATTGTGCTACTGTTCAAATCAGGTAACAAATCTTTTATTGCAAATTACCTGGGTATTTCAAAACTGAGTATTATACCCAGAGCAGGTTTGCTATATAGTCTCTAATCGAATATCCCCTTTTCAGCAAGGGTTTCAACAACTATAAATCTTCTTCAGGTAACAAGTTACATTAATCACGGCTTTTGTCAAAGAAAACAAACAGATGTTATCTACACCGATTTCAGTAAAGCGTTGACAAAGTAAATCATTCACTTCTTAAAGAAATTAAAATTAATAGGATTTACAGCTTAAGTAGATTAAATTCTTATTTGTCAAATAGGTCGCAAACTAATGGATTTAGCAAATTGTTTTCTAAAGAATAAATGTACTGCCTAGTCTACCTCAGGGAAGTCACCTTGGCCCGCTACTGTTTATTTATGACTTGCCTGAAGTAATTAAATTTTAATCTATAACTAATGTTTTGATCTTGTTCGTCTTCAAGAAGACTTGAATTCATTCTACGAAAAAGTGAAAATTAATGCGATTCGAAAGAAGTAATCGAATTACTGTAAATTATTTTCTGGGAGGACATCAACTGGATTTGGTTGCCAGCTTTATAGATCTCGGCGAATTGATTGTCCCTAAACTGAATTTTATTTCACATTTTACAATTGCAATAAATAAAGCTAGGGGTGCACGATTCTGGAATATAGGTCGATAATATGGCACCCTTTTTATCAAACTCGTTCTAATGCAATTGAATCCGGACAAAAGCAATTCCCGTTGTTTTGTCTTCAATGTTTACATTTTAGCCCCTTTAACTTGACCTCATACTTTGCTCGACTTACTCTTATTAAGTTTCCTACATTATTAAGTTTCCTACATTATTTTTGTTTAGTATTGTTTGGCATTTCATAATGGAAAGACTTACGCCTGAACAACGTTTACATATCGTTCAACTTTATTACGAAAATTCACGTTCTGCGAGGAATATGTTTCGTGCACTTCGCTCAACTTATGGTCAACATAATCAGCCTACTAAGCGTACTGTTCGCAACACAAACAAACAAAATTGCCGCATTTGTGACGAAGAGTAACCTGAAAAGATTCAAAAACTGCCACTTCATCCAGAAAAAACAGTCCATATTTCTTTAAAAATGATGCCGGTGCGAGCGTAACCATCAATGGCGACCGTTATCGTACCATAATAACCGACTATTTGATGCCTGTAATTGAAGCTCGTGATCTCGGTGACATTTGGTTTCAACAAGACGGTGCCACTTCCCACACATCGCATCAATCAATGAATTTATTGAGAGAACACTTCGGTGAGCACAGAATTTCACGTTTTGGTCGGTCGATTGGCCACCAAGATCGTGTGATATCACACCGTTAGACTTTTTCTTGTGGGGATATGTAAAGTCTAAAGTTTATGCGGACAAACCCGCTTCGATTCAGGCCTTGGAGGAAAGCATCACGCGTGTCATTCGCCAGTTACCAGTCGAAATGCTCGAACGAGTCATCGAAAATTGGACTCAACGGATGGACCATCTGCGACGCAGCAACGGCCAACACTTGATAGACATAATCTTCAAAAAATAAATGCCAAAGAATGTTCTTTTAAATGATAATAAACGTTTCCCATTAAATTTTAATTTTCTGTGTAAAGAAAAACTGTGAAAAAACATTACTTTTATATTGAAAAGATAAAAAGTCGAGTTTTATTTAATCGGTATATTTGTTTTGTATTATTGATTAATCAAGTTTCATTCAACATTCCCCAACGATCATCTCGTATTTTAATACCTTTAACGGTGAAATTTTTTAGAACTAATTATACTGATGCTGATCAGCTCAGGAGAATGTGTAACACATTCAACCAACTATACAGATTTATAGATTTTTCACATAATACGAGTATAACTGAACTTATAGTAAAGTTATTGTTATTAATCAAATTCTAAATTATTTTTCAATATGTTTGTAAGGAATAAATTTCATGAACAAATAAATAAATAAATAAATAATCAACAGTGAAGACAAATTTGCTGTTTTTGCTTTTTTTTTTTTTTGCTTATATTTGCTTTTTTCGTATTATTTTGGAGTTTCAAGTTTTGAGCTTTAAGGTAGCTTTATCCTTAGGTTTAGCTGCTTTAAATTGTTTTTTCCACATTTAATTTTTGCTTGAAAGTGCTTTCTTCTAATAAATGAATATTTTATATTTTTTATTTATGCTTTATTCTTGTTTTTCAAAGATTTTTTTTACTTTTTTGCCTCCTCTGATAATTAATAATGTATGCCTGAACGTAAATATATTTTTGCAGTTTTTAAATTAATTTCCCAAATTTACGAAATTTTGATTTGACATCTTTGCTTGAAATTTGTTTATTGAAAAAAATATATATATTCTATCGAATATATAATTTATTAAGATTTATATCTAAAGAATTCTAAGAACAAATTTAAATTCATTTGTGAATTGAGAAATAAACTCTAAATGACGAGACTGACGAGGTGAATTTTGAATTAAGAGCATTGACTAATGAATTAAGGGCACCATTAGTCAGGTTTATGATCAGTGAAAATAATAAATTCTCGACCTTCAAGAAAGCGTCCTAAATGTTTTATTTTAAGGTAAATCCCAAATAATTCACAATCAAACGTAGAATATTTTATCTCAGTAGGACCAATTTTCTTGAAAAATTTGACGAAGGCTCCCAATGATCTACAATGCATTGTTGAAGAACGGCTCCAACTGCAACTAGAGAAGCATCGTCAGCAACAGATAAAATAATATTTTTATTAAAATGATTAAGTAACGTGTTCTGAGCATACGTCTTGAAGTGCCTTAATGGTATATTAGGTCCAAGAGATTTCCTTTTAATTTTCTTTTGCTTGCCTCAATAATAATATTATATAATGGAATAAGATATTAGCTGAATATTGTGGTACATATCTGTTTTAATAATTGATTATACCTAAAAATTGATACAGGTTTTTTACTGTCTTGGGTATATCATATTGCAAAATAGTATCAACTTTTGTTTTCGAAGGATTCATACCGAATTCCAAAAAGTTGTGTATATCTTCTTCAGCCATGGGTATCTGGTGATAAGCGCGGGCAAGAACAATTTTCGAAAACAGTTTTTGAAAAACTAAATTAACATTAATGTTTTAAATATGAGAAAGTGGGTAACGGTCTGGAGAAGTTACACAATTCAAACGCCAAGAATATCCACACGGTCTTCAGTCATTTGTATCTTATTTTGGGACCATATGAAGTGGTGAATAGACCGGAGCATTTGACTAAATTATCAAATTAAGTTTTAGCGATTTTAGTCTCAAGATTGTGAATAGTGTTGTGTGCTACAGGTTTTCTGTAATCTCGTTTACAAAAGATTGGAGCAGTATGCTGATAAAAGTGTGGACCATTTACAATCTATATTATTAAGTTTTTGATTTTAGAAAATTCTAAATGGGCGGATGCGATGACACTATTAGACGAATCAATGAGTTGTTTATTTTTAAATCAAAAAAGATACTGATTTTTTTGTAAAAGGTTTGCTCCAATAATCGGAGTATTAATGTAAGCTGTAATTAATGGTAAGCTAAATATACGTTCAAATCCAAAATCTATATCAAAGTGTTTGAAACCAAAAGTGCGAATTTAAGTTCCATTAGCTGCAGAAAGAATTATGTTGCATTTTTTTCTATCGCCATTAAATTTTTTAATTTTTTTCTGCACCTGTGTCTACAAGAAACTTTAATTTACTATTCTTATCATTGACAAAAAGACGATGTAAACTCCTGAAAAAATTAGCATGATTTTACCAATGATACCAATAAATATTTTCAGAATTAGTTTTTAGAAGAACGTGTAAAGTTTTGTGAAGAATAATTTTTTAAAAAACCATTTTAATTTGTATTTTATTTTATTTAATTTATTAATATTTTATTAACATAACTTGGAAAACTTTCAGTGGAATTAACAATTGATACACTTAAATTCCGTATTTGATAAATTGTATCAGCTAGAGTTACTTTTCATTAATTTATTTCAAACCAGAAGAGGTTAAATGAACTGGTACATGTTGAGGTAGTTTCTTTGCCAAAGTTTAAAAATGAGAACAGGAGTAACAAAAGAAAGTGGTGTAGCTAATATTTTCAATTCCCGGAATAATTCTGAGGGTTTTCTACCATCTAATTGAGAATCTGATATGATTTTTTCAAGTCTACTTTCATCGCTAAGGGAGTATTTTACAAAGTATTCTTTTAATAAGATTATAATTATAAGCTAAAGGAAGATATTGAATGATATTAAGAATCTTTAAGATTGAGTGCTGGTATAAAGAAGTGATTACATATTGATATATTTTATGAATCTGAATAAACCAGGCTTGTCCACATGACGTCCAAAATTGTGGAAGTTTCCAGTTAGTTATGTTGTTCTGATTGCTACCAATCACATTTTGTTGAAATATCGTTCAATTGGGATTTGGAATGTCGGAGGGAGGCTATGCTATAATAGCATCATGAAATGCGTCTTGTTCGTTAGTTAGTGATCTAATTAAAATCATTATACACATATATTTCTGAGAAAAGTTACAAAAATTGTAAAAGGTTTATCTTTGAAGGATTTAAAGATTGTTGACTTTTTAATAAATGATACCAAAAATGTTGATTGTGTTAGCGATGAAAATTTATTTTTGTTGCGCTATATGTTTCGGCTTAATGAATTTTCTTGATGAATATTGTATCATTAAATGTTAAGGAAATTCCATTTGTTGATGTTTATTTAGGAATAATGGATCTTCTGGGTGGGTACTTTGCAGTTATAAAACGTTGAAATTAAATTGATTTTTAGACATTCATAAATATATGTTTTAGAATATTGGGCTGTTTTAATTTTTCTTTGATTGCTTCGATTAACACCGTTATGTTTAAAAATTAAATTGTTTATTTTTATTTTGGCAGTTTAATTTATTGATGAGATTAAATACAATTGTTGAGCAGGATCGCCAATTTGGTAACAATGATTATTATTTATATTTAAAAAATTAATTATTTCTATTTCTTTATAAAAATCGTTTATTTTTTTTTTTTTTTTTTGAAAGGTAAATTTTGAATGAAAAATATTGAAAAAAAAAAATTTAAATAAAACGGAAATCAAAGTATTTACAAAATATTTTTAATCACAACATGTTTTATAAAGTGTATAAGAGAATCATGTAGATATATACACTATAACCGTCCACTACATTCAAAAGTACAAAGATTTTTCTTTGTCGAAAGAATCAATACGCATAATAAAATTTATGACCTTAAGTACTAAGAATGAACTTCTTATATCTAAGCTAGACCATCAGATAGCATGTGTTAACTCGTGGGTAAAAATTAAAAATATACTGACAAAATGAAACCTTTTTTCTTGGTATTTTCTCACAAGTTACTATCAAAACCATTCTGGAATGCCCAACCTCCCTTATCCTAACAATGGCACAAAAATCACTGAAGAGTTTTACTCGAAACTTTGCACATTGGTCAAGAACATCAATATCTAATATTTCTCCGTTCCGCTTAACAACGAAATGCTTAGTTCCTGAGTTATTCATAGAGAAATGTTAAAAAATTTAAGAATTTTGCATTATTTCTTTTTTTAATATTTTCAATTTGTGTTCGAACAAAACATTCTATCTTCAAGCGGAACAGAGGAATTTTAGATATTTAAGTTCCAAACTAGAACGAGTAATTTTTACATAAAAGCCTTTTGTCATTTTTGTGCCATTTGAAATATAAAGTTAGAATTTTTCCATTTCCATATAATACTTTCAACAATTTTTTTTTCAGTGTTAATTTTTTATCTTAAACGAAAGATTACTAATCCAACTTAATATTAGTTGAATTCAATTGAAAAATCAAAGTCTCAAATATTATCCTATATTTCACGCAACGGATAAATGAGGGCCACCCTAATATCTATTTCAGGTAGCCGAATATATCCCCCAATGAATACAAGTAATTTGGTCTAAATATCTTTAAGTTGGAAGAAACGTTTTTTATATTATTTGTTATATTGATTAAGGGTTGTTAACAGTGACAGGCAAAAAAAAAAAAAAAACAATATTCATATATAAAACAATTTTTTTTAAATACTACAAAAATATCTTTTAAATAAAAAAATAAAAGGTTAGAAAAATAGTTAAAAATAAAGTATAATTTAGGAGTCCTAAATTAAACTATTAAAGTATTCTTTAGGCCTACTTTAGACAAGTAAAAGTAAAATTTAATCGTTAAAGTCTGCTTTAAAATTAAACTGGCTGAAGTTGGTTTTTATCAAATTTAACAACACTTACAACAGCTGTTTTCCGCCAAGAAAGTTTTTGTGAAAAAAATGTTTGAATTGCAAAATATTGAAAGGAAAATTATCAATAAATAAGGGATTTTATATGATATTTATTAAGTTAATAAATTTTTATTAATAAAAATACACTTTTTTTTCCTTTTTTATAAAGTTTTTTTTTTTACATTTTGCAAACTTTATTTACTCACTTTTCTTTTTTTGTTGCCACTTGTTTATTTTGTACTACAAAATGTATGTGGACATTTGGTACATTTGATGTGATACCCATTTACAGCCAGCTTAACTTAAAACTGGCTTTAATTTTCACTATAATAACAGAAGAGATAATAACAGGTATTTAATTTAAGGTCGTTTTTAACAAAAAGTCGACTTTAGTGCGGGACTATGATTGTGCGTTATTGTTTTCTAATTTTTGACAACCAATTGTTTTAATTGTTTCCTAAATAAGGTTTTTTCCTACAATATAAACCTCTCCCTAATTAACACGATGAAAAGCGGGTTAATCAAGCATTTATCCATGTAAAAAACTTCAAAAAATAAAAATTAACCAAATATTTTATATAAAATTTACTAACAGTTGTATACGGTGTAGTTTGTAAACAAGTTTGTGTAAAAATCAATATTTTCTTCTTCTTCTTTCTCCTTCTTCTTATGTTTCATATCAAAAAGTCATTAAAACATATTGTAAAACAAATATTTACTTGTTATTATTGTTATGAATGACAAATAAGGGGGAATACTGACTAACATTAATATATATGCTAGATATTCTTTATATACAAATTATCGTATATAGTGTTAATCAGTGTATGTGTGTGTGTGTTGGTCTTGTAATTATAATATGTATTTTAAGTTAATATGCAAGTGAATTCTAAATTACTTTGTATGTAATTGTTATTATATTTAAATTAGCTATAATAAAGATTTTGAAATGATTTTAAATTTTTAATTTCCTAAACTTTTGTATTAATATTTAATGTTAAATAAATCGTAGTATAATTATATGCTTTTATACTTTTGTATACAAATCCATATATATATTTATTATGAATTAAAAATTTAATAATTTGAAACCTCTTTAATAGGCTTTCAAGCGAAATGTTTTTAATATTTTAATATACTTCCTATTAATTATTTAAAATATATTTAGAGATCATTCTAAGAATATTATTTTTAATTGTAATTATTTTTGATTTAAAAATATGTTAAATTAAAGATAACCAAACAATTTGTCCATCATATTTAAAATTACTTATGCACGCACACACTTACCATCAGATTCATACGTTTATACATTTAAACACAATCAAACGAATACAAATTATAATATACTATAAAAAGCTTAATTACCACAATTTTCTTTTAGTTATACTGTTGGTATACTTAGGAAAATTCTTAAAACATGAATAATAAATAACATTGTAAAGAATAATTAACACTCAAGGCAAAATATAGTGAGGGGAGTAAAAGAAAGAAATAAATGAAAACTTTAAAATCAGTCAGTAAAACCTTGAGCTAAATGGAAATTTTACTGCTGGTAAATGACATTAATAATAATATAATTTTTTTAAATATTCGTACTTATACACAGAGAAAATAGATTAATTGCGACAACCGCATTATTTGGCTTTGTTGCAGAAACCGCCTTATTTTAAAGGTACACAATTATTATATATTGTATTAACTTTTCGTATATCCAAATTTCGCGAAATCGATGATTCTTGTAAAAATTTTTTATAGGAAAACATTTTTTAAATCTAAAAAATTAAAAAAACAAAAATATTCGAAAATTAAAAATCACTTAAACACACGAAACAAATTTGACCGCGCACTTCTTACATCGACTTTTCTCGTTCAACTCTCTAAGCCAACTGTCTATCGCTCAAAAATCGTGAATATTCTATCCTCTATCGTGCGTCTGCACATTGTGTCCACTAGTACCGTCTGTTATCATCCCTAATCCCACATACATGGTAGGTATATAGGCACTGGTAGGTATTAATCGCTTGAAGTCACTGGCATAAGGCAAGAACATTTTTTCTCACTCACAACTAAACCACGTGGCGATCTTAAAATATCCTCATCTGTTAAGGAATCCTTAATTACACTTTTTTCTAGGTTAGATCTGAAAAAAATCTACACATCGAATTTATGGTTACAGTCTATAAAATTTAACGATTTTCCCCCATTTTAGGTCTTTTATTAAGTTTAAGTCATTAAATTTAAATTTTTTAGATTTTAACTATATAATTAGATTCTAACTATTTTTTATACTATCCACAGAATTTGAGTTTAAATAAAATAAAAAATTAAGAAAACATTGAAGTGGTGGATAAAATGCTTATGTAAAAACTACCATTTTTGATATTATTGTGATAATAGCTTTAGATATCTTCAACATCATCACCATAATCATCATAATCATTATAATGATCATTATCATCATGATCATAATCATCATTATCATGATCAGAATCCTCATCATCATTGTCGCCTTCTTTGGGAAGAATTAATAATTCCAAAGCTACCTGCGGTATTTTGTGTGTATTTTTTATATTAGTTTTACTCATGCTGGAAATATATGGATCTGAAGTAAGCAGAAATCTATTAAATATGTCTTCATTAGTTTTTTCCGGCTTCATTTAAGCGCAAAATATTCCCTATAGTTTTTAAAGTCTTTGTTTCTAGCCTCTTGCGCTTCCTCTGATAGCTCACTAATTGGAAAAACAGCATTGGATATTATTTCCGGTCCGTGTATAAAAAATTTATGAAGGGTAGGTGACATTTTGTACCATGGATATATTTTAACAAAATGTTTTGCAGTATTGTGTGCAAAGTCACTAAACTTTTCACTATTGTAGGGTACAATGAACTATAGCAATTAAAAGAGATAGAAGCGTGCCACGATATTTTTTAAATGCAGTGTTCGTGAGTTACATATAATTTTATCAAGAAATTTATTTATAATAACATAAGTTATTGCCGAATTTGTGCGATAGCTTTTTTTATTTTTTTTTTAGCATTTAATATACATACACTAATACCCCGGTTTGCGTCGCTTCGATTTGCGTCGTTTCGAAGTTCCGTCGTTTATAAAATGTCTGCCGCTTCGAAGTTGCGTCGTTTATGCTTCAGTTTGCGTCGCATGCTTCGAAGTTGCGTCGTTATGGCTTTGATTTGCGTCGAATGCTTCGAAGTTGCGACGTTAATGCTTCGATTTGCATCGTTAGCAAAACAACTTTAATGTGTGCGTGTATAAATATGTAACTCAAACAGAAAAAGGGGATTACCCGTTTTAGTTTAGTTTTTGTGTAGGTTGCCCACTGGCTACCAGTTGAAGGTTGTTATTAGTTTCAAATTACATTTGTTGAAGTAAAGTTTAACCCAAATATTTTCAACAATGAGTCAAAAAAGAAAACAAATAAGTTTGGAAGAAAAATTGGACATTTTAAAACGTTTTAAATCAGGGGAAAAAGCAGTAGACATTGGAAGAAACCTTGGCCTAGCCCCATCTACAGTAAAATCCATTTGTTCCAGAGACGCTGATAAAATAAAAAAATTTTCGGAAACAGCCACATCATTACTACATAAACAAATTATAAAAATGTGAAGTCCTTTAATGGAAAAAATGGAATCCCTTCTTAGCATTTGGATAGAAAATCAAAATCAGCGAAAAATGCCATTGAGCCAAATGGTAATTCAGAAGAAAGCCTTAACTTTATTTAAAGATCTTAAAGGAAGTTATCCATTAGCAAGTGCCGAAAGTGCAGAAACATTTGAAGCAAGCAGAGGTTGGTTTGATCGTTTCCGAGCTCGTGCAAATTTGCATAACATTGCATTAAAAGGAGAATCTGCTAGTGCAGATACTTCAGCTGCAAACAAGTTCAAACTGGAATTAAAAGCAATTATTGAAGAAGGTGGGTATTCTGCCAAACAAGTTTTAAACGCTGATGAAACGGGGCTTTTTTGGAAGCGGTTGCCAGGAAGAACGTATATTTCAAAATCCGAAAAGTCTGCCGCTGGTCATAAATCTAGCAAAGATAGACTTACACTTCTTTTAGGAGGAAATGCAGCCGGAGATTTTAAATTTAAGCCTTTCTTAATTTACACGTCTGAAAATCCAAGAGCTCTAAAAAATGTTAAAAAAAGCGAACTTCCTGTGTACTGTCGTGCAAATAAAAAAGCGTGGATGACTGCTTCCTTATTTAAAGATTGGATGGAAAACTGTGCTGTTCCTGAGTTAAAAAATATTGAGTTTAAAGTTCCCTTGTTACTAGACAATGCACCAAGTCTTCCTATTTTTTCTGATGATTATTCTAAAAATATAAAAGTAGTTTTTATGCTCCCAAATACCACATCAGTAATACAACCAATGGATCAAGGTGTTATATCCAACTTCAAGGCCTATTATCTGCGAAGAACTTTTAGTCAACTTCTAAAAGTAACTGATGGAGATGAAAATGGAGATGATATGCCTGATAGAGATGATACGCCTACCATGAAAGATTTTTGGAAGAAATATAATATCATGATGGCTATTGAAAATATAAACCTGTCATGGAAAGAAGTAAAAGAATCGTGCATGAACGGAACCTGGCGTCAATTATGGCCCGAATGTATTCATAAAGATATTGATGACATTAATGATGTTCCGAACGTTTCTAAACAACTTGCGGAATCAGCTAAAAAAGTAAATTTTGAAGGAATGGAAGAAGAAGATATTAACGAACTTTTGTAATACGACGAAGAGTTAGATAATGAAATTTTGATATCAGTTGAGATTAATAACGCGATGGGCGATGAACCACATACTCTTGCAGTCGAAGCAGAACAAAAAAACTTAGCACAGCTAAAATTTCTGAAGCGATGCAGTTGATATCACAAGCCATGGAAATTTTTGAAAATAATGATCCCGATGAAGATCGCAGTTTAAAAGTGTCTAGAAATGTAGCCGACGCTATTAGTTGTTATAAGGAAATTTATTTGGAAAAAAAGCTCTAACAATCCAACAGACTTTAGACAATTATATACAAAAATCAGCAAGATTGCCAAATCAAACTGTGCAAGAGATAATCAGTTTGGATAACTCTAGCTCAGAATAAAAAACACCGATTAAGACTTTTGTTTAATACCTACAATGAATTATGAATGAATGATCTCAAATTTTGTTATGTTTTTCCTATGATTTTTTATATTCATATTTTAATAAAATCTTGAAATACAAAAATAATTAAATAAAATGATGTTTTGTATTAAAAACTCCTTTTTTTAGCAAAAATAGTGTGACTTAGAACCAACTAAATAAAAATCAATATAAATGAATGAAAAAATGTGTTTCGGCTTGCGTCGCATTTCTCCGGTCCCCATTAGCGACGCAAACCGGGGTATTAGTGTATTAGTATTTAAGCTTTAGTTTTGTTCGAACATTAAGTGTTTTCGTGATCATTTCGAGCTCGTGAGTTAATTTTAAATTTAATAAAAGCAAGAACGTATGCAAAAATTAGAATTCGGTGTAAATAAAACAGAAATTATTTTTTGTAAGTGAGCGTAAGTCAAAATTAACTCACGCAACCATCTCTGATAGAAACCAAACTCATTTATAACAATAACTTTAATACCGAAAATAAAGACAAAAGAGAGTTAAAAACAAACAAGTTGATTTGTTGTTTGTTTTGTCAGATTAAGTATTTAGCAACTGGAGTTCTTTCACAAAAATTTTAATAAGTAAAAAAACGCAGTGCCTCTGCAAAAGTTTGGTGTGGAATATATAAGCTAAAATAATATAGTAAAATATCACTTAATAAAATTTGCTGTATCGCAACAAGAAATTTGTTGAAACTCTGTGTATATATCGAAAATACCCCAAATATGGATCACTTTTTTAAAAAATATTAAAAATATTTGAAAAACATTTATCTAAAAAAGCTTAATGCAATTATGTAGCCAAATACCTGAAGTTGATGGTTCCATTTTAATAAAATTACTTTAAGAACGCTTAATTAGAATTATCAGCACCCAAAGTATCTCAATTTTCAGTTTTAGGCACGGCACAAAAAATTTTGAAAAATTATTTGATTTTGACAGCTCACAGTCGATAGAGTAATTTACTCAAAACAAAAGTTTTTGGCAAATAGTGATGTAGAATTTAATTACCTTTCACCCAGTACCACACACGAATGTGAAAGATAAAGTTCAGCTTTTGAATTAATCCTCACTTTTGGTACATTTCAACCCTCTGTGCGTCGGGTGAAAAAATATGACAAAATATTTTATTTAACTGATGATAATATGAAATTGTACTAAACCAATAAACCAAACTATATCGTAACGATATTCAAACAATATCACCTAGGTAAAATTTATTATACTGTATGATAATCACTTGTGATAGAAAACCGATAATGTACATTTTTTTTAGCAATTTTGTTTTTCAAAAACTTATGATATCGTTTAAGCTATTGTAACTAATAGTAAAATCGCTAATGTCAGGTCAATTATGGAAATACTATCGATATTTCAGGCGAAAAACTCAAATTTTTTAAATAAAATACATTTGCAACTTTTTGAAAGAATTTGCGGCCATATGACAGCACTGTTCGCCCAAATCGACAAAATCGTTTAAGCATAGTACTACGGAGCGTATGAGTGTTATTCATGTACCGTATAATAATCATATAAAGTATACGTTAAAAATAAGGAAAATATTGATATCCACACGGCTACGTATTGCACATCTGTATGCATTAATATCATGTGATACTAAAATATCTTTATTTAACACCCAATTCACACGACGATTTTAAAATCAGGATTTTGTTTTAACTCTCCTTTAAAGTAACTTCCAAAAACTTAACGCGTTCATACAATGATTTTGTCCCCATGATTTTAGGGTTGATTTAATCGCTTATTCTACTTTATATTCTTCTTTACAACCTGATGTGTGTACGTAATAACACAGTGCTTTTGTATTTTACAGCAGGGATGGAAAATTTGATACAAAATAAATAAAATAAAATTGCTCGATAAAAAAAATATAAATTTGTATATTCGAATTCGTAAGAAAATTTCATAAGAAATGGGCAGCTGAAATTAGAAAAATTTTTTGTTTAATATAAAAAAATATATATTTTTAACGTATAAAAACGAATTTTATATACGTTTTGTTTTCATTTTTATTTTTATGTACACCAATTTTATTTCATTTTTTTGTTAAAAAAAAAATAGTACTCTGAGCTTCAAAAAAGTACTTTTGAATTTTTTTATACCGAAAAAAATCCAATTTTCCATCCCTGTTGTAAAGTTGTTGACACATTGAAGGAGAAAATCAAATTAAGTAACATAACTAAAAAAAAAACGAATGTGTGCAAAGAAAAATATGAAAACAATCACCGAGAACAGAAAACGTGATTTTTTCTCTACCCCGATTGCTTCTCTACACCGTTCGCCTACAAACTCAAACAATAATGATTTCCAAACATGGTGGAAAGTCATCGTGTGAATTGGGTGTAAATCGCTCAAGATGCATACATAAAAAACTGAAAAAAAGTTGTACAAAATTATGATTTCTTGGAGGAGAAAAATTTAAAACCTGAATCCATCGGATTTTTTCCAAAAAATTTCTACTTGATGCATATGCATCTCACTCCATAACGTTTTCCACTTCATTTACAAAGCGAACACAGAAAAAAGAGATTCATCGTGACAACCGAATTTCTTGCCAACCGAATGGTTTGGTTAGAGCCACCGAAATATGTGTTTGGGGCGACCGAAATTCGATTAATACAACAGAAAATATATATACAACCAAACTATTTAGTTGTGAGCTTTTTCACATTTAAAAGTCCTTAACGTCCATAACATTGATTGTGGTAGCTTATTGTGGTTTGATGCATCTTACGATAAGATGCATTTTATGATATGCACCCTATCATTTCCTGACTTAGTAATCCTCTATTCCCCAAAAATTTCCAATGAGCAAAAAAAGCACGTTTTGGTTTGCCTTCTCAATTCATATAGCATTTTTAAAACAAACCAAAAAAAATAAAAATTGGGTTGTTCACAATTGATCTGCTTGAAGTGATGTATCGTACTATAGGAAACAGAGTTGTTAAAATTTAATTTAATAAAAAATACAACAACAGATGATTTTACGAAACAATATTTGTACACACAGAAAAAGAATTTTTGATTGCAACCAAATTTTATGCCAACCTAATTTTATTTTGACACTGTGGTAATTACAAAGTCATAATTACAAATTCAAAATTTGTATTGCAATATTTTAATTGATTTCTACTCTAACTATATATTTTTCGTTACCGACTGTATTTTATTTAAAATGTAATACGTAGAGTTTGTTTTTAAATAAAAAATCAATTGAAATTCATAGAAATATATATCAGTCATTAAAAAAACAAACTATAAAAAAATACAAACTTGCAGTAGGACTTGAAATTTTCTGTTATATGTAAAATTTTATGTTGTAAATAAATAGTAATTCAAATAATTACTTTTTGTTTTTTTATAAAATACACTTTGTTTAAATGCAAAATTATTTCATTTCAAATTACAAGAAATTGTATTTATAGAATAAAATATTCTATAAATAGACTTTCTATAAATAGATATTCTACTAATTGAAATGAGTTCCACAAAATAATTTCTAAAAATTTGTATGCTACGAACTGGGCTTGAATCGGCGACTTCTGTTTGTCAGGCCCTTGGTTTTCCTCTAGGCTAAAATGTATTAAATCTGTTCTAGTAAAATTTCTAACTTGAATATTTTTCCAGATTGAATTTTGAAGATTTTGGTTTAAAAATAACATTGCAGCCACAACAGAAAATAAATTGTATCCTTTTATTTTAATTAATAAAAAAAAATTTAAAAATTCCTAAGAGCTTGAACTCAGAACCCTAAGACTAGCACACTGTATCTCTACCCACTGCACCACTGCACACTTGCATTAATAATAAATATAAAGATGAATGTAGATGAATAAAAAGCAAAAATGTAATAAATTTTATAATTTTGTTATAATAATAATAATTTCGGTTGATAATCTTAATACTATTCATTATAATTATCAAAATTTTAGAACTTAATGGTTGATTGCACTAATGTTGATAAACTAATATTAGATTTTTGCTGCAAATATTCTGTTCAAATTGAAAAACCTTTGATAAATGGTTGGTTGTGTGTATTAAAGGTAATTTAGAAGATACAATTTTTAATATTGATTAGAAAAACCAATATTTGATATATTTTCTGTTTGTTATTAAATTTAACTATTTAGATGAAGAACATTAAAAATTTTAACTCGCGTTACAATTTTTGTAATTCCTATGGAACTCCAACCAATTTTTTTTTTATGTCTTGTGTGCTATGATTAAGTATAATAACAAGTAGAAAGCCCAAACAGAATATCGTCGTTATAGTGAAATAAAAATTTTACCAACTCTTTTTTTTTTTTAAATACGACAATACTACAATACAATACTTAGTACATCTTGTGAACCCCTTTAATAAAATTTAAAAAACTTCACTTGAGTGTAAACTTTTAATTATTGTAAACTGCATAAAAGAAGATTGCAAAAATATTGTAAAAACATAAACAAAGTAATTTCAATGAAAATATTTTTAATTGATAAAACTTACCATTTAAATAAGAAATGAAATCCGTATTTTTAACATTTTTTATCTCACGTTTTACCACATGATGAGGTAACGAAGAACGATGCAGATACTTGGCTGCCGCTGCAGCCGCATATGATGATATATCATCATATGGAGAAGTTTGATGATGACGTTGCTGTTGATTTTGTTGCTGTTGCTGTGTAGTACCTACAACATGTTGCTGTTGTTGTAGCGTTATTAAAACAACTGCCACAAGTAGATTAAACAACCATATGTAGTTAATGTCACACATTGTCCATTTCACAATATACAATGACACGTATCAAATTAAAAATTACGTATATATGTTGTGAATATATATATATACTGTATAATTAAAAATAAATGGTTAAAGGAGTTGTAGTAATAATACACTCTTGTACAATTTATAATTTAAACTTTAAGGGGGTCTTTGCAAACAAGTTGGTGCCACGTGGAGACGTAAATATTTGGTGGAGACACATTTAATTTAAATTGAAATTTATTATTTACCACACAGACACGTAGTTACGTTTTTATACCATACAACGTTTGTTAAATATTTATAAATATATATTTATATATATATTTTTTATATACTACTAGAATTGTAATGGTGCCACAATTTGTATTTGTATTAGTTACTCCCGCTTTTTTTGTGTCTCTCTCTCAGGCAATTTAATTGTGTTTTAACATGTGTTTGTTTTATTTACAAACACACTAACATTCGGACCTCAATAATAGCCAATATACTATGTCTCTAAGGCAATTACCACTCAAACACTTTATGTTTAATTTTTTTGTTTGTTTTTGCAAGCAAAAACTAAATCTTTCACGTATTTGCAACAATTCACAGTATTTTTGCTTATTTTTTCTCTTAATTTAAGTGCTATTTTTATGGCAAAATCTTGTTAAACAATATTCTCTAGGCAGTAATTAATATGTTTGATACAACAAAGAATGCACAGTGGGGGTTAAAAAAGTGATATATTTATTAAGTATAAATTTATGGAATTTCTAACAACTGCTTATTAGGGGTATAATATTTTTTAGGCGAAATGAAATCTGCATATAAGCGCGATGTGGAAGATACTGTACGGATTATAAAAATCGTTTTTTTATAATTATAGTTATTAATTCGGTTTCACATACAAAATGATCGAGATCTTCTCACAGAAAAATAAAGTGCCAATCGAATTGAAAAATTAACTACAGCCAATAAATTCAGTAATTTTGGGTAAGGCAACTAAAATTATGTTGTTCTAAATGAATAGTCTTGTGCAAACCAACATTTTAGTAGTAGTGAATTTGGAGAAAAGTATTTTCACGTTTAAGGCAATTCCTAAAATATCACACTTTTTTTTAGCGATTTCTTAAAATATTACAGACACTACTACACTCAAAATTGTATGTTGTCTAAATTAACTGAAAAAGTAATTTAAAATAATTGAAATATTACTTAAACATCGGTCAACTAAATTTTAAATTAAATAAAAAGAGCTTTTCGCTTATATCTAAATGTTTTATTAACATGAAAATATTCTTAAAATTAAATAATTTTTCATTTAGTTAAGGTAACCAAAAATCCATAAAAATAAATGATATTTGCTTTATTAAAAATTTAAAATTATTTTTTTTTTGCTTCGTTTTCTTAAATAACTATTAACAAATTAACTTAAAGTCACACTGACTTTTCATTTATTTTGTTTTTTTTTGAACTATCAGCCCGTTACTTATAAAAAAATAAAAACATTTTTTTTTCACTAAGCATTTTAAGTGAAAATGTTAACTGTTACAGAAAATCCGCATTTATGTGTAATTTATTTTTAAAATAAAAATCAAAGAATTTACAAAATATGTAATTATTTGTATTTTAACAATTAACAAAAAATGCTGTAAATAATTTGAGTTTATACCCAAATAAATAATTGCTATATTTAGACATTATATTTATGCAGAAACTTTAATTTAATTAAATTTTTTTATCTATTACAATTAGCTAGCCTAAAGGCCATAATAGGTTACTAAGAGATTATAAAGCAAACAATTAAAATTGAGTACAAATAAAAATAAAAAATAAAGTGTTAAGTGGCATAAAATATATTTTCTATGTAATAATATGTAAAATAATAATAATAATAATAAAAGTAGGAGTGATAACAATTTCTTATAGTTCTCAAAAAAAAAAAAAAAACATGCAAGCTTCAATTTGAAAAAGAAAGGCAAAAAAATTAAACGTGAAATTATTTGAAATAGTTTGTCCTTATACATGACAATATAACAATCAAATGTTTTTAATGTGAGCAACCCTAACAGGAAAAGGTCGCCCTAATAGCAGAGTAAGTTTTGGAACAACTAATTGTCTACCAAACTTAAAAATGTAAAACACAAACTGCGGAGTTTGTAATTTATACACTTTATGGAAATTCAAAACACTTTTAAATTGAACGAAATTATCAAATGAACATCCCAAAAATTTTAAAACATAAGACGAAATGTGATGACGCCTTCTAAGTGAGTATAAATATCTAATAACACGATTGAAAGCTAATCTTATCTTCTTCATAAAATATACTTCCAAGCAGTAATAAAAATATAGGCATAACTAGTCCATGAACAACCTTAACCTAAACATTAAACGCCAGCATAACATCCATGTTATATTATTTCCTTAAAGTGAAATTAACTTTAGAAAGAACACTATTGGCATGATTCTCAAATCTAAGCTTGTTGCTAAGAATTAAACCAAGACATTTAAATTTATCAACAAAATAAACTGCATTACCATTTAAATTAATAGAAAAGTTATAAATACCGCCACTACCAAAGAACATTGCCTTAAATTTATTTGAATTAACATGCAGATAATTGGATGACATCCAATTATCTAGTAAATCTACTTTATAATTTATCATGCTCTTCATAATTTTAGAAAATTCTTTATAACCTTTAATCGAAATCAGAACATCATCTGCAAATGCAAATGAAAGCCACATACTATGAGATAAAATATGTATCAAAAAGATCATTAATAAACATAATAAAAAGTAGAGGTCCAAGTTCAAATCCTTGGGGCACACCACTATAAACAGAAAGTATTTCAAAAGAAATACCATTACTAAACACATATTGCATATTGCACATTAAGAGTATAAGATGCGATTTCCAGAAAGTGAGAAATATTATAAATATCTGAATATTCAACAAAATATAAACAAAATCTAAATAAATAAAAAACTATTCGGTCTTCAGATAAAAACATTTAATTCGGTATTACCAAATTTTTTACAGCATTTTCGTGACATTATAAAAAATATTTAAATTAGGAAAAAATTATAAAGGTGAATGTTAAAACAAGTTTTGTGGTTAAAAAAAATTGAGGTGATATCAAAACATTAGTCACCTCTAGGCATCTGGTAATAAGTTATGACAAATAATTTTGTTCACCAGACGTACTAAAATACAGAAATTTGTATGTAAATTTAAAACGTACCTTCCTTCATTCATAAATTTTTGACCTGTGGATCGATTTATTCCATTTTTAATAACGAACTAATCGGGTAACAACCAGCTGGGGTAAAATAGAGCAAACCCGCTTGCGGCTTCTCGCTATGGTCGAGATTTCAATGGACAGACAGAAGGACCTTAAACGTATATCACATATGGAAAATGTCTTCCAAACTACATTTTGTTAACAATCGAGAAAAAGTAAATTTAATTTTTCCTCATATTTTTATGAAAAATAAAAATGAAACTCATTTTCCTTCATTTCTACTGATTTATTTTCTCTGCTGTGAGGTTTTTTCTACGTGTCCAAAGCAAGGATTTTTTATTTAACAAAAAAAAAAAAAAAACCAAATAAAGGTGCGGAGTTAGTTATAAGGAATCGTGAAAATATTAAAATATATATTATTTATTAAATTCGTTAAGAAAAGTCTTAATCAACTAGTGTACAAAACTTCATTTAAATGTTGTACGTGCAGGCAAAATTCCTTCATTATTGAAATTTTTAAAAGTTTTTTGAAAATATGAACGAATTTTTGCAATTTCAAAACTTAACCAAAAACTAACAGTTTTTGAAAACAACTTGTATATATTCGTCAATTTTTACAAAAAAATTTCAAACAAAAATTAAGATTTTTAAAAAACTACCAGTTTTTGACTCTAGTGTAAATTGTAAATTATTTGAGTTTAAATTATACAGTGTTTTTAAAACATTAAGGTACAATTTTTTTAAAATTTACAGTCAAGTTGTCGTTTTTACTATTATTCAAGCGATAAATTCATTTGGGTCATTCTGGAAAGCTATGCTGCCATATAGAATTTTTAATAAATAGCAAATTTTTGATATAAGGCAACATATTAATTTTTTTTTTTTTTTGTAATTACAAAGAGAAACGATATTCACGTTTATCGATTAAAAAGTAGTGCCAATAATTACACATTTTTCCATTGATTAAATTAAATAAATACTTTTTATATGTTAAGGCGCAACACAAATTGGCTTAAGTGCCTTAGATTTTGTTTTGATATAAATTGAAATTTTAGATATACAAATTTTAAAAAATTTCGAATTTTCGTTTCATTGCCTTACCTAGCGTTTGTCACTTAAGTCAATTGTAGTTGGGCTTTTACTTTGAAAAAGGCACACAAGCAGATATGTCTGACAATAGATTTTCACTCAATAAAATAAGCAGAAATTTGGAAAATCGATGGTCTCTAATGAGGCTCTATATGATCGAGCCTCATTAGGCACCATCAACAACGTTTCTGACTACAAGACAAACATTCTACCGTTTCTAATCAAATAAATACAAAAAGTAAAAATAGAGAAAATGCTAAAACTACCAAAAATGTTTACCTTGTGTCACTCCCCATGGGGTAAATAGAAAATGAGAAACCGAATGTATATTTAAAAAAATTTATTTTATATTGAGAAAGCATTATTTAAATGCTGAAATCATAATTAAAATCAATTAGAATTTAGAAAATTACATTAAAAATCGGACAATACAAAGTTCACTGGGTAGGCATTTTTAGATCACTCATATTTCTTCAGTCACAGGGAAGGTACTTTCACATCAAAGGGTATTAAATTGTTGTCCTCTACAACATAACCAAGATTCGTTGACAAAAGAACAAAATTTCAATAATATTTAGCCTATCCTATTTCTTTGCCCAAAATGTACTATCGGACTTCTTCCAAAATTTTCGAGATATCACGTTTAAGGAATTCCCAAATTACATAATTCAATTAAATTACAACTTTTTTGCGCATTTATATTTGAAATATTCTATAGTATACTATTTGACGCTTAATAAAAAACCTTTTAAGTTAAGTTAAAACCAAACACATTTATTTTTCTAAGGAGTATTTATTTCAGCTTTTTTATACACTTGTTCAAAATGCTTTACCAACATTTATCGAATTTTCAAGCTTAGTTTAATTTATTCGTTTGTTAAAAATTTAATCAAATCAAAATTTACATACTAAACCAAAATATGTTATTAAAATTAACAGTTATTTAAATTAAAAATTTATTTCTTACTGTTTTCAAAAAAAAATTAAAAAATTTCCTTTATTCACTTTTATGTTTCTTTATATACAATTCTATTTCAACTCAAATTACTCAAGATCAACTTGACAGACACACATAATGTCATTCACAAAAAAGGTGTGTATGTTTACCCTTCGCAAAGTACAAAAACAACAAAACATATGAAACCACCGCAACAAATCAATGAATAAACATTTACTTTAACCGAATCGTTACTTAAAATTCTAACATTTATATTAATTAGAATAATCATTAGGTTCTGCTGATTTGTCAGTACTTCAGTAACATAAATAACAAAAAACCATGGAAATGAAAAGTAAGTCGACCGCTTTTTAAATGAGATTTCATTTTTTTAAATTGTATTTTTTGTTAAATTATTGTAATTTACAAACAATTTTAAGTTTATTAAAACTTTTTATTTTACAAATATTTTGTATTTAATAAATTTCTATTATTATTAGTGATATAATCAAAACCAAAGTAAATTTTTGAGAAAAGTTAAAATATGCGAACTTAGTACACTGTGATTTCATATGATCATATGATTTATTCAATATTTTTTTAATTAAATTCATAATCCTAATATCACAACATATTCAACACACGTACAGGTAGAAACAATATTGTTTAATATTATTATTTAAAAAATTCATCCCACTGTGCAATGTGACACTATCCTATCAAGAGAATATTTTAATTTTATTTTCACAAAACAATTTTAAATAACCAACCAAATTAAATTGCAGGGCCTACATGGCGTATGAGTAACAGGGAAAGTGATTTTGCACTATTTTTAAGTTTTTTTACGTTTTAATAAAATTTTACATTTAATTTAATTAACTTTTTATGTAAATACTTTATTTTTTCCACCGTTTATTTTATTTATAGTACATTTTTTATTTACAATCAAAATTGTTTATTTTAATTATTTAATTTTTTACAACTTTAACATAATTCTGTTTCAACATTTTAATCACGTTTTTTTTTTGTTAAATGAATTCTATAATTTTTAATATTTTTAATTAATTTTGTTATAAACGTTTTAATCTTTTCTCATAAATTATTTTAAACAATTTTTTTTAAGAGATTTCACTTCCGTTAGAAATCGAGCTCATTCTATAACCGTGTTTAAATACCAACTAACTTCAAATTCTTCCATATCATTATTAATATATCAAAATGTGTAGCATAGAGTAGCCGCTATTTTGTATCCTTCCAATTTTTCTTTTACATGTTTTTTTTTGTTTTGTCGAATGACTAACACTTGTATGCACAACACCAACACATATATTTCGTTATGTCAACAGAGAATTGTTTGTGAAAGTTTTTGAGTTTTTCGCTTTTTTTTAATATGTTTTTGCAAAACTACAGTATTTCAAGAATAAAATTCTTGAATGAATTTCCAACGCATGCGCTGTGTTACAACTTCTTTGGAATGTTTATGTTCTCTTCTCGTAGGTGTCATTCAAACACCTACTACACAACGTTTAGTGTTATCCTGATATTATGAATGGCACAACCTAAAGTTTTTGCGTTTTTAATTTTTAAATTCTTGATTATTGATGTTTTACGTTGTTGCTTTTTGCAAAAAAAAAAAAACAAAAAACTTAAGATTCAACAGTTTTTTTATTGAGCATTCCTGTATATTTTTATGTTCTTATTTTTATGTGGCAACATATTTAGAGTGGGTGTTTTGTAGCAGCTTAATGGTTCTTTATTTGTATTTAGTAATTCCATTTTGTGTGGGTTATTTTTATTTTTAGTTTTATGTTGGCGGCATTAAGTAGAGGGTTTTTTTTTCACCAAACTTTCAATTACATAAGAACACTGATTTCTATATTTTCTAGTCTAGTAGCACTTGTTATGCTTCTGTAAGTCATTTACAATTTAAAGATGACATGTCTTCGACATTTTGAGCTTATTTTTGTGAAAAATGATTATTTGTTCATTTGAAAATTAATTACATGCGATGCAAAAAATATGTTTTAGGTTTTATTATTTCTAAAAATAAGAGGATAATTTGTGATTTTCTTATAATTCTATTTTTAAAAAGTTGTTTTTCTTAATACGAAAACATTTATTACAACTCAATTCACAAAAATGTGTTTAGCTTTATTGTAATTGTAAAATAGTGATTTTATTGGCTGCCAGTTTTTTTCATAAGGTTGTGTATAATTCGTACTGCCTCCTAAAGGTTCTTAGATTTTTCATTCAAAGTTTCTTGCCCTTGAGGGAATGGAAAAGTTTCTCCTTCCTGATGAAGTTAGGATCTTTCAGGGCAGGTAACTGTTACTGGATTAAGGCGAACAAGAAAGATGTGACGTTGGTGAAACGCAACTCATAGAAAAAAGTTGTGTTGTAATTCTGTCAGACTTAATGTTGTAGTTTTGTCAGTGCTGGCACAGGGCCACTTAAAGCCTAAAGAGGGCGGATAAATTCTGGTTGGGATTCTTTATTTGGAAAGAGGAGCAACACTCAGGAAATTCTTCCTACTAATTAATGTGTTGCTTTCTTTAGAAAGGGTTGGGATTGTCAGCCAAGTCATTGGATATCCTGATTCGACCAATTACAATAATGGACGACATTGTTTCGCTTGCGAGGCTCGTTATGAGTTTGGAAATGTTATAATTACCCCGAAAATGTTATCCAGGGCAATTTGAAGTTTCTCTCTATACAAATCGCTTGGTCTGGATTGCATTCTTCTTATAATTTAACAGAGTTCTGAGGGTCTGATCACTGCCTGGCTGCTAGTGATATATAAACTTTGTCTCATTCTTAACTAAGTGCCTGTCAGCTGGAGAAAGGTAAACTTGGTATTTATTCCTAAGATCTGAAAAAGAGGACATGAAGCTGTAAAGGACTTTAGGCGAATCATTTATTCATGTTTTCTGCTGTAGACACTGCAGTCAACATATAAATCAAGGGCCGCTGAATGAAAGCTGCACCTCACGATGTAGTGAGGGCAGTAGAGAGATCCTTGGTGTTCGAGCAATATACTTTGGCTGATTTCTTACAAGTAGAAAGAGCTTTCAACAATATCATTATGCAATAAAGAATGCATCAAAATCTGGGTGTTGAAACTTTAGACTTTGGACTTAAGAATTGCCATTGCTCCTCTGGATTATAGAAATAGGTCAAAACAAGTTAGGATACAAATACCACAATGTGCGGTGATCTCATCCCTTTTATAAGCTACGAAATCAGGGTGTTAAAGTCATTGCTAATCCAAACGATATGGTGATACTACGAAAAATCAGGATTATTTCTAGATATTTTAGTTGACATTATGACCAGCGCTTTGAATAATCTTAGCCACTAGGCCACTGGCTATGGTCGGAGGGTGAATCCGAGTAAACCAGAGTTTACCACTTGTGGCAAATCGAGCTTCACTCTGCCCCGGTATAAATATTATGAACTCACGCCCTCCCAACATCCGAAATATGTTTCCACTGTCTTAGACTCGAAGCTATAGTTAGGAAGGCGACGGTTGCTTTCTAATCCTGGAGAAATAAGTTTATTTCAAGATGAGCTTAAAAATGGTGTTGTAGATGAACACTCATTTACTGCGCATTCATGTGGGGGTTAGTACTCGACTTGTATTAGAGTTACTGATGTGATAAGGACTGGTCTCTGCGAAGCTTTTAATGCTTTGTTTCAATTATTCCCATTGATTTATATGTGATTGCAGCTTCTGCTTGCAGTGGAGCACGACCTGCTGCTGAGGAGGTCAGAACCTATGCACAAAGAAAACAGATTTATAAAACAAAATCGTGCCAACCAAATATTTTGATTGCAGCAACCGAATTAGTTGTCACAACCAAATGTGTTCCTTATCCAATTGAAATATATGGTTTTAACTGAAATTCTATTGTATTATCTAAATTCTAAAGAGAAATGCGACAAGAGGAATACACAGCTGGATTTTACATCTGGGTATAAACCAGCGGTTCAAATATGAGTTGTAGAGTAGACTTTAGAGTCTTATATGGTGTCTGTGATGGATTGATTTAATTAGATGGATTTAATTGTCCAAATAGTTGTATCAGTAAAATTATGGGTAGTTTTGTCGATATTAAAAATTTTAAGATATTTGCCATGGATTTAGAGAAATATGAAGGCGATTCACGGTTCAACACATTCGAGTTATTTAAATAGTAGTCGACTTTTACTTCTTTCTCTATTGGGCAAAATCGTCAATACTGGAAACCGGTCTTTGAAAAAAATTGTTAATTTTTATTTAAGGGTTAGAAGTTGTAAAAGTTTATTAATTTCTGTTGTAAAACTTAAATAATTTATTCCAACATACATATGTAGTGGTTTATGACTAAAACCAAACACATGTTGCATTTAAAATTAAAAAAAAACAATTTTTTACAGTCTGCAACTTTTAATATTACTTATTTTTATAGACCATACATTTTATATGTTTTAATATTGAAAACTTTTATATGAACTGTTGTAGTTTTATTTTCGCAAATAATATACACAAACTTCTGTACATACAATTCATAGATTCAAGTGTTTGTATATGTTGTGATATAAAAGTTCAGTCATAAGAGAGTTTTGTGCTTCATCGGCTTAATAACGTATAATACAAATGGACTGAAATGAACAAAGCTGAACAAAAATAGGAGTGGACCCAAATGAACTGCACTCAACTGGACTGGCTTTTGCTAAAAGTCCAACAGAGTTATACTTGTAGTTTTTTTCTTTTCTTTTTTTTTTGAAAATAAGTAAAATTGAAAAAGTTTTAACAGTACAAACACACACAACAAAAAAAAAAAAAAAGTGTAAAAACTAAAGAGCACCATATAAAATCCATTAAAACAGTCGACACGCTTCCTGAAAGGTCAATGCATTTTTTATTACAACAAAATGTAACAACTACTAGTAGTATGACTACTACAGACATAATATACAACCAACATGTCTGTATAATATTAAATTGTTGGTTGTAGTTGCCGCTACCATTTGACTTCGACAAACATAATAGAGTGGGTGTTGTAACTTTGTAATATTACCATAGAGATCTTGTAGAGCGTCGAAAAGTTAAAAAAAAAAAAAATTTAAAATGCCTACCACAACATTTACTGTTCTAACCACATGCATACATTTTTTAGTAGAACCTATCGTTTATTTTTTTGTAAGTAAGCTTTTAACAAACTTCTGTTTCTACTGCATATACAACTTAATAAAAAAAATACAGCTATTGTCAACGGTTTCATATTTCCTGTAAAGCGGACCATTTTTACAACACACCCATCTCAAACATATATACATGGACACACAAAGGTATGTGCTTTTAAGTATGTTTGTTGATTCATACAAATATTAAAAAAAAAAAAAAAAAAAAGTTATGAACTCAAAATGACTTAAAAGCACCGGAAATAAAACGGATGCCATGTTTGTGAACTTAAAATGAATGCATTGTTATAAAAGGTTGTCAGCATTATTTTACCAAAACGAAATTTGATTTAATTTATTTTATTATAAGAGAAATAAGAAAATATATATATATTTTTAACTATGTCAGCAAATTTAATAGGATATGGGAGCGAAAAATTCGAGTTTAAAATTGTATAAAAAATCAAACTGAAACTCTAACCTACTTTTTTATTTATAATATTAAAAGAGTCATAGAATGAATGTCTTACATACAACTGACTAATTAAATACAATTTTGGATTAGAAACCATTAGAAGACCCCAAGCCTTTGGCTGCTAGGTAAAAATTGTTGGTCATATACACACTTAAAAATGTTTGTAAATTCACAACTCTAACATTTTGAATAATTTAAACCAAAACGCCTGAATTTAGGCTCAGAGTATGGAAAATTCAATTCATTAGTTTTTATTTAGAATAATATATCTTTTTTGTATACTAATTTTTATAACAAATACGCATAAAGTGTATAAATTTACCAATGCATTCAGTTATAAAACATGCGACATTTTATTATATTGAAAAAGTTAGAGTTTTAAATAAATTTGAATAAAAAATTAGAGAAAAAACCGATAAAATATGGAAAAGCTACAAAGTTAATATTATTTAAAATCGATATTATATTATGCAAAATGGGTGCTGAGATGACAAACTGTTTCAGCAGAATGCATAGTTAATATAATGAAATACATATTGCGAATTTTAGAAAAAATTGTGGTTTGCCAGAATACATGGATTTTTCAATAAAGAAAATTTCCTAGATATTCTAAAAATTTGAAGACTTTTAAGATATTGTGTTAAATAATCGTAAGATTTTGAGGACCTTCTCCGAAAAAAATAAACATTTGATTTAAAGGGTTTTTCTTCTGAACTTTTTCTTGCAGTAAAAATCTCAGATTCTGATGATCTTTTTTAAAAAAGCCTTAGATTTTTTAACTTTTTTTTTAGAAGAAAACTAAGTTTCTGTGTACTTTATTTTATACAAGGAATTCAACATTCTGAGGACTATTTCAAATAGGAAAACCTTAGATTTTCAGAAGTTTTTTTTATTGAAAATACTATAAAGTTTCAAAAGTTTTTCTTATAGAAAACACTTTAAAATCCTATGACTTTACCTTAAGAGAAATCCTCAAAATCTAATTTTTTTTCTACACAAAATAGTCGTTTGAATCTCCAACTATATCTAAGAAAAATTATTAAAAATCTATGAAATTTTTTGAGAATCTAAAATATTTTATGTAGCAAAAATCCTGGAAATATCAGGCTTTTTAAGTAAAAAAATCATACTTAAAATCTGAGACATTTTATGCAGTGAAAAAACGCAGAAATGAAGTCTTTTTATAGGAAAAGTATTAGAATCTGACACTTTTTTTATAGAAAAAAATTCTAAGAATCTGGGACTTATACTAATGAAAATAGTTCTCAGGATCTAAGTGTTTTTCTATAGACATATTTTTTTAAGTACCTGTGTTTTCTATAGCAAACTGTCATCAGAATGTGGGGAAAAAGTCATTAAAATCTAATGTATTTCTGTATCTTCAAAAAGTCTATGAAAAACGGCTCAAAATTTTAGTGTTTTCGAAAAGTCCGCAAAATTTAAGATTTTCTATTAGAAAAAGTTCCCTGATTTTGATTGATCATTATCAATGAAACCGGTACTGAATATACCCCAGAGCTGAAATCTTATATATACAAATGAAATTGCTTGGATTTTAATTTTAATTACCAGTGTAGGAATTGTGATTCAAAATGAAGCCTGAAAATTGGGATTATGTCCATTGGTGTCACGTCAAGTCACCTGTTTTTAAAGCTAAAAGTCCATAGTCAGCAGTTTACACATGTATATGTGAATTAATAGGAAATTAAATTTGCTAGTATATCAAACTATGTTTGATGCATTTTTACAGCGGTATTCATAAAAATATCTTAAATCAAGTTTCAAATACATATTAGTTAAAAACATTTTAAGCCTAAAAAGGTTTATTAAAAATTCGTATTCAGTATTTTAAGTAATAAACGATTTAATGTTTTTTTAACTTGAGGATGGCAACACTGTATTTTTTTATTTGTCACATTAATCGTAATGATGCAAATCAATGATTATTAAACCATACAGTACGCGTTTCTATATATTTGTTTGTCGTTTTTCAGAAAAATATTGTTTTTATAAAATAAAAAATTTATGAAAATTTGTTTATTAATTAAAAAAAGACAAAGAGTCAAAACAAAATGCCCAGTAAAAGTGTTACATAGATAATGATTTTATTGCAGACAAAAAAGGATTCAAAAGACCGGTTTTATTTCCTTTGTTTTGATTAAACAACACACCACTAGTTTACTTTGAATAAATAATATCAGAAATATTATTATTTCTGCTTATATTCTTTATCCGGACTTGAAAACGGGTCGCTCCTCTTTTAGACATTTTTGTCTGATTTTAAATTTGGGCAATAGTTTCTATTATAAACAAAAAATATTAAAAATATCAAATTTTTCAAATAAAAATAGTTCTTGCCAATTCTTTTGATCAAATATAGAATGTCCATTATTTATTAAACAAAAACAAATAACTTCTTTTGATTAAATGATAATATTTTGCAAAAATGTTTAAATGAAAATAAACATAAAACAAATATGTAATTTCAAAATAGGTTTACAATAGGGTCGAACCAACTTTAAAACTCGTTTATTTACACAAGCTTAAAAAAGGTATTTTAAGCTCGAATTCGTTTATGAATACAATTTTAGCAAATTTTGCTTAAAATTGATTTGAAATGCTTTTTAAAATTTTCATGAATACCGCTTTTAGTATTTTACTATTTTTGCCACTGTTTCTTAAAAAAATCTGAAAAGTTATAGAACCTTTGCGGAAGGATCGCTTACCTGCAATAGATTTTCATGGAAAAAAATCTACGACCAAGGACGGTACAAAGTTCAGAATGTACAAAATGCAAAATCCTTAACCACTTAGATGACGCCATTAAATTCTAAGCTTACACCATGAAATTCTTAGCCGATTTAGAGAAACACTTATTATAACAAACAAATTATTGATTATTATAACAAAGTTCTTTGATTTCGTCACAAAATATATAGTGGCAGAATTGGATTAAGAAGAAAAATAGTAAAATGTAATATCGACAGCTCAATTCTAAATCATGCTACGTCGACTTAGCAGGTTTTTATTTTTTTACGTTTCTGTATTTAGTATTTTTCAACTTAAATTCTGTCAAATTTTGGTGCTAATCAGCTAACTGAATCAAAAGTTATAAACAAAGAGTACTTAGCATACAACTGAATATTGAAAAAACTTTAATTCCAAAATGGTGCAAGTGTACTTAGCATACTTTAATTTTGAAGTTTTTAAATTTGATGAAATTCTAAGTGGACTTAACATTATATGGAATTGACGTTTCTTCGTGTAGTGTTTTTTATGTGTACTTAGCATGATCAACGCACAGTTTTTTACACATCCATGTGTAGTTAGCAGGGTTTTCCTCTAACTTGAAAAAATAGTTTGAACTTGTATGTCTACTTAACACGCTTTGGTTTGTACAAAGCTGTCAAAAGAAGAGGGACACAATTTGGTGTATTTTTACAAGTAAAATGAGAAAAAAGAAAAATTATAAAACTGGCTCAAGATATGTGTAACGGTATTATTTATTTATATTTAATGTTAGAAGTAAAAATTAATCTATTATCTTTAAAAAAAAAATCTAAAACTAAGGAAAAGTTTGGTTTGGTTATAAGTTATAGTCTAAAATAATGTATTTCGCATAGTTTTTTCCTAAGAGTGTTTAATGCAAATAATCCTGTTCAAACCATGAGTTTTTGTGGATGGTTGTTCATAAGGAGGCTGACGATGACCTGGTCGCTCAAGTCGAAAATATGCACTCCCTCTAGTACTGATCCTCACAATTTTTGATTGCTCAAGAAATACAGAGAACATATACATATGTCTCCATTTCCTATTACTGAAGAAAAGCGAAAAGATGTCATATATCTATGTGACCAAAATTTAGTTCCAAAATGATACTGATAACGATACTTGAAACATCGTTTTCTTACTTTTGTAACTTTTATAGACATATTATTGAACTATTATATAACTTTTTGCTTTAAAGATTAACAATTAAAAATTAAAGTCATACTTATGTATTTATTTCTGTTTTACTGTTTTTATTCAAAGTTTGTTTATGAATGTTTTTTAAATACATTTATTATTTTATTTTTTAAATCAATTAAAAAATTTAACACCTTATAAAAAATTGCTTCAGATTTTTTTTTCAAACCAAACAATGCTACACTTAAAAAAGTTTGTAAGTTGAAATAACTGAAAATATCATATAAAAGAAATTATATTTCATTTAAAAACCGGTCTACTTAATTTTCATTTAAATTAAATTCCATTTGTAATTTGTTTTTAAATGTTGATTAATCAACTGACACATCCGTAAGAAACAACTGATATAATCACTTAAAATAAATGTCAAAATTTTACCCACCAATCCTTAAAAAATAAATGTTTTTTTCATTTATTTGAAATTATTTCCGTTTTTGTATTTTTTGTTTTTTTTTAATATACTCGTACAATACAAAATGTATGTATGCATATGAAGCTATAAACACTTTTTGTGTGAATGTATTTGTATATGTATGTGTGTTTATGAAGTTCTTGTAAATTGTATTGAAAAATTTTGTATATATACAACCAAGTTAAATAAAAAAACAAATTGAAATTTTTTGAATATTTTTTTTGGAAACAGACAGCAAACAAAATTTAAATTTTTAATAGCTGTTACGGACACAAATAAACGACAAGTTTCCGTTTTGTGGGTAAATTTTGATTAAATTTCAAACAAATGAAAAAAATAAATGAAACTGAAAAAAATCGGTAAATGATAGTAAATTTTTTCGAATAAATGTATAAAAAATTAACATAGATATTTCTTTGAAAAACAAATGTATCTTCCTTTATTTTTAAATGGAACGGAAAACTTTTTTATTATAATATTCTGAGTGTAAAAGTTTTAAAATTTTAAATCCCGAAAAATAATTGTATTTCATTTTTAGGAACAACAGTGAAAGACTCAAAGTTCTACCTCATATAGTTTTTGAGATATCGCCCGTAAACTTTAAGAGCTGCTACTGCAAAAATCACTTTTTCGACTTAGCATGTTTTGGAATTGAACTGTCGATATTAAGAATTTATTTTATTAAATTTATTAAAATTTTTATATAAAGGATGTCCCAAGAAGAACGCAATTTTTAAATCTGGCAACATTCGAAGTGTCATTGTTTGACATTTGAACAATTGTTATTGTTTGCTAGTAGAAGGTACGAGGTTAGTAAAAATGGAGCGCTACACGAATGAACAACGCATTCTCATTGTGAAATTGTTTTACCAAAATGGTGAAAGTTTTGCGGCTACAGTTCGCAAATTGCGATCAATTTGGGGTCACAATAATGCTCCAAAAGAGTCAACTGTAAAGAGATTAATGGATAAATTTGCCGAAACTGGGTCTGTTAGTGATGTAAAGACAACAACGCGCCATCGACCAGGTCGATCGACCGAAAATGTCGCAGCTGTACGTGATGATGTCGCTCAAACTCCATCCACCTCTATTCGACACCGAGCTCAGCAAATTGGTGTATCCAAATCCAAAATCCTCGAGTGATTCATGAGAAGCAAATGCATCCTCAACGTGTCACTGTGTGGTGTTGTTTTTGGGCTGGAGGAATCATTGGACCTTTTTTTATGAAAATGAGGCAGGTCAAGATAACCAGTTTTTTCTTGCCTAGAATTGAAGAAATGAATGTGGAGGGCATGTGGTTCCAACAAGACGGCGCCACATGTCATACAGCCAGAGAAACAATTCAATTGCTGCATCAGTCATTTCCCGGTCGTGTTATTTCGCGTTTTGGAGATCAGAATTGGCCGCCTAGATCGTGCGATTTAACACCATTAGATTTTTTTCTTTGGGGTTTTTTGAAGTCGATGGTTTACGCGAATAAGCCGACGACGACTCAAGCCTTAAAAGAGGAAATTGGACGCTGCATTAATGAAATACCGCAGCATTCATGCAAAACGGTCATTGAAAATTTCATTAAAAGATCGTGTGCATGCCAGCAAAGCCGCGGCGGCCATCTGCACGATATATTGTTCCATACATAACCTCATTCTGTCTACTTTACGATATAATAAAGTTTCACGATTTTTTTTTTAAATATCTGTGTTTTATTTAAAATTTAAAAATTACGTTCTTCTTGGGACACCCTTTATAAGAAATTTGTATTTAGGTAAAAAAAAAAATTAAATATTAAAAAACATTTTATAAATTCGATGTAAAATATTTCGTTTCTTCTTTTTGTACAAAAAAGTGTGATTTTTAATGCAGGTAAAAAAAACAAATTCTGTTTTATAAATGGGTTAAATAACAATTTCAGATGTAAAGATGTTGTATGTGCTTTTTATCTCATTTTTATACTTAAACGTAAATACCCAACGAAAATCTGTTTTGATTAGATTTTTGTTGTGTATTTACGTTTTGTGTATGTATTGTATATTTTTAATGCATTAGAATGACACAAAAATACAACACAATATATTCTATTCTTATTTAACTCATTGAATTTTCAATACAGAGATATGTTTACGTTTACGTCTGGCTGATCCAGCCTTTGCTCAAAGTTGTGATGTTTATATTTCAGGCTCGTGTTGTTTGCTTGTTATAATAATTAATAGTGTTGTGTCCTTGATACAACTTTTTTATGGAATATAGTTCACAACTCTGTGTTATTTCCGAAAAGGTTCTATGAAATAAAATTCTTAATTTTTGCTTAATAAAATAATAAATATTCTTTTATGAAATCATGTAGAAAATATTAGATCTCATCAAGTATGTGTAGATATAATTAGATATGATTAAATTTAATTCCAACTGGTGTCAGTTCTGATCGTATGTGATAAGATGTGGCATATATAACCATATCTGGTTATGTATTGATCTTTGTCAAATTATGGATAATCCATATGATTAGATATTGTATATATTATATCTTATAAAATTGTATATAACACTATATATAATTATATATGGGTTACATAGGAATCGGAGATGGTCGATCCGAATGGTGATTGAGTTTTGACTCATATATATACGAAAAATAAAGTCTAGTAAAATCAGCCACTATATATAGTAGTGTGTAACAGAAGGCTTACATAACAACAACTCCGGCAGACCAAGCTCAAATCCTGGCAAAGGTAAAATTAAAAATTTTTTTAACGTTTTTTAATAAACTAGTTTACGTGTATATTATATTATTGGATCTAATCTGATACAATTCGATATGACATTTTTTATAAATTGTTTTGTCTTTGGATTTGCCATTTTTCCGAACTGATCCTTCTAAATCCCCAAATATATTGCTGGATCTAATTTAATCAGCCATCTTCAGCATAATGTATTGCTGGATATAATTTAATGTGACATTTTTCGGATCAAATAAGATATTCAGGAATATAAAGTTGGTTATGAATAAATAATGTGCCAGATTAAGGTATTAATTTTTTCGAGTTTGCAACCTGTAAATTCTGTTTAAGCAGAAACTGGAAAGAAAGGTTCATATTAAGACCATATATTGCAACTAGGTCCAAATTCATACGCTCGATAACTGGTCTTGTATAAAATTCACAATCAAAATTTTAGTCAAATATCTACTGTGTTGTGTGTTTACATATATTCGATTCTCCAAAAAAAGCATTCGATTGCTCCAACAAAACCATTCAGACGGGAAGCAATTCGGTTGTTACAATGAATCTATTTTATCTGGAGCAATTATTTCTTATGAAGTGTGTTCAGATCTAATGTTATTTACATATTTTTTTTTTTTTAATTTTAACAATAAAATATACCAATTTAAAGTTTTTTTTAAACCTTCTTAAAAGGTTAATTGATTCCTTAATATATTAATATTTTCAAAATACATTTGGCTCGAAAAATACAAGAATTTATAAATTTGTTTCCCTATTTTCATTTGCTGTAAATGTATGTATATGTAAATGTGCATGTATGTTTAGAATGTATTTTAAAATTTGTGGAAAATCTTTGACTTTTTAATAAATGACATTGTTAAATAAATTTAAATCCTTAGTATAAATCCCAATATTTATTTTTGGTAAATATTGCGAAGTTCATTTTAGAAAATCTTAAGCTTCCTGCCTTATTTTCTTAATTTTTTCTAAAACATTTGGCTTAATTGGCTTTTAAAAAGCTTACATGTAGGTTGCATAATTTTACTTTACAATTCATTAATTTCCTACAAAATACTAATCAATTTTTAATACTCTTTTGTAAATTATAGAATACCTTTATTAAATTTGTCCAAAAATCATAAAACAAAGTTATACAAATATTCAATAATTTCAAATTAAACACACACAAATGCACACATTAGTCAATCAATATAATACCCCTAACTGTCCATTTTATCCAGACACATGATCGATGTATATAGTAGTAGAAAACATTTGTCTTTATATCTATGTAATATTGTGTGTAAGTTCCAAAACAATAAGAGGATTATCTATGTAATTGATAAAGTCAATCAATTTTCAAAAAATTAAACGAAAAAATTTGCAATATTTTATAAGACACTTTCTCATTGAAAACTATGTAATATAACATAAATACTTTTGAGCAAAACATTGTTGAAAATCTAAAAAGTGTATTAAAAAAAAGGAAGTACTTAAATATGGATTACTCTTAAATTTCAAAAATTGACAAACGACATAAACTACCACAAGTCATATAAGGTTTTTCTTAGGTTAGAAAAATTTAATTTAAAAGTGGGCGTATGAGGAATTTTAAATCTGTGGGTACAATTGAATTAGATTGATAGAACTGATACTGGCTGTAGCAGGTTTTAAAACAGTTTTTCTAGCCGTATTAAGTATAACAATCAAATTGAGTAAAATTTTACGAGTTACTTTTATTTAGTACTTGGCGTATGAGTTATATTTAATCATTGAAATAATAATAATTATACGTAATATCGTTAAACTTGGTACAAAGTACAATTTATTATATATATCAAATATTTCCAAAAATTAAAAAGACCAATTACCTAAAACTTTACCATTCCCTATAAATTAATAAATTTCTATATTTTATTTGTAAATCTATTCATTATTCGCAATATCGTTGTTATAATAATAAATTTCACACTGCTTTTACATTAAATAAACCAAAAATGTTTGACAACGCCGTTATTAAGGGCAGAACAATATTTACAGCAACGTTTTTAAAACAATAAATTACGAAACTGACATAACTTTTACATAACCATAAACTAGTGAACGTTACTTAACTTTGTAATGTATTGTTAAAGCGAATAAGTAAAATTGTTGCTAACAAAATTATTTTATTTTAAAATACTGTTGACCTTAAGGGATTTTAGGTTAGTTCAAGGGTAGGCATGCAGTTCAAAGGTAAAAAAACAAGTGATTAAAAATGTATTTTTTTTAATGTGAAAGTTGTTAGTATCAAGCAATTTATTGAATCATACTTGTACGTCTGTAATGTTACAGAAATATTTGTTAGTATGAAGCAATTTAATAAGTTACATCTTTAATTTTACCAAAATATTTTTTGTTTTCTAGCTAATTTAAATTATTTAAAATGAGAAAATCCCAACACTCCTCCTACTCGCAATGAAAAAAAATATATTTCAACATATTTGGGGGTTCAAATTTATCATATTAAGATCAAAATGATCATAAGAAGAATTCCTACTGATCACTGAGAACGATTTTAATATTACTTAGGATCAGGTTATGATCATTTCATGATGATCTCCAATCATAACATGTTGCCTGGAAACTATTATAACATGATGCACTTTTCATTTTGTGTTGATAAATTTTATGTATATTTCCTTATTAATTTTACTATTAAAAAATGTATGCCATCATTCGTTTAAGTAGTTAAAATAATTAACCCTTAACCAAATATCTTAAAATTACTGTAGAAGGTTACTAATGGCTCTAAATAGGGTTCAAAGCCGTTAATGGCACAATAGCTCTACATTATCTTAGTCAGAGATATTTTGAGTATTAAGCCACTTTATAAAATGCAGCTCCTGTATATATATGAATCAGAAAAATGCTAAGAAATTTCCTTAAAATTAGAGAATTTTTCTATTAGAAAAAGCACATAGAACAAGTGCTTTCTTTTATTTAAAAAATGCTTAGAATTTAATGTTTTTTTAATATTTTTCAATAAAAAAGTTCATAGACACAAAAAAAGTTTTCTTGAAAAAGTTTTTAATGTCAAATTTTTTCTTTAGGAAAAACATTTCTTAATGAAATGTTCTTAAATTTATAGAATTTTTTCATAGTTTTGAATTATAATTACCATATGATGGTATAATTTTGGTTATTTTATTCTCATATTATGATAACTATATTATAGTACGACTATTGTTGGCACAATCATAATCCCAAACATATATGGTGCACTTTGAATATTATTCCCCAACCATGATTTTTCTTTGCGTGTAACAGCACGGAGATTAAAAGCATACTCTCTTAAGTCGATTTTCAAGATCTGATGTGTTGTCTGGTCGAAAAATCAGTTCTTATAAATGATTTTCTTACTTAAAAAAATTATAAATTGCTTTGCTAGGACTTAAGTAAATTCCAATGATCTCATTTGTATGCCAGGTAGTACCAATGTCATGTTTAATTAATTTATGATTATTTACTCATTGTTTACAGGTCCAAAATTACCACATTTTGTGACTTTAAAATAAAAAAAACTCGTCCAAAATAGTTATTTTTTAACGTAAAAATAAAAGGTCGGATTAATCTTTAAAAAATTGAGTTTTATTTCGCCGTCGTATTTAAGGTAGTAGTAATAAATAAAAAAAGTTTAAATATACGAGGGCAGATCAATAAGTTCACGACTTTTCGAACCGCCCACGTAGTGATATGAAACGCAACACTGCTACCATCTAGTACCACCTTTTAATATACTACTGTCAAATTTTGAGCAAGTTCCGTCATTTACTTTGCGCTTAACAGCTGTTCAAAACATACAACCTCGTGGATTTTTTTAAAAATGGAAAAAAGTGAATTTCAAGTGTTCATTAAACATTATTTTTTGCGTAAAAACCGTCAATAAAACTTGATAATCACAATCGATCACCAACGGAATCGTGTGACAGCTTAGTTTCCATGGCAAAAATACATATAGTAGACTACGAATTTTACCCTATTCTCCGGATTTAGCCCCCAGTGAATATTTCCTATTTCCGATGAAATTATTGAACGAACAAATGCCTATTTTATGGACCTCGAAAAATCCTGCTGTTAAACGCAAAGTAAATGACGGAACTTGCTCAAATTTTGACAGTAGTCTATTGAAAGGTGGTACTTGATGGGAGCAGTGTTGAATTTGTTATAAATACGAGGGAAATTCGAAAAGTCACGGACTTATTGATCTGCACTCGTATATATTAAAGAAAATTTAATAAATCGAACGTTAAAAATGGTAACAAAAAGTTAAATTTTTTTTATTTTATTTGTTATGAATATGAAACGTCAAATTAATTTCGAAAATTTGAACACTTAAAACACATTTTTGCTAGTAGAAACAGTTTTAAATGTTTTCCTTAAAACATGTTATTTTGGTCATAATTAAAACATGTTATAAGGTCCAGTAACTGAATGTCCCATTAAAATTTAAATTAAAAATTCAAAATTCATTTGTGACAATCAAAAGTTGTAATTTTCACTAAACCATAAGAACTGCTTTAGATTCAATGAAGAACGATCATAAAAGAAAACTTCCACCCTATGACACCCCTATGTAAAAATCAGTGGTTCCTATCCAAATTATCACAATACTGTAATACAAATCACTTCCTCTTTTTCTCTTATTTTGCTTCTTTTTTTTGCTAGATAGAAAATAGTAAAATATATTTTTTCCTAAAGGGGGCAGTTGGTATGGAAAGCCACATATATAAAGTTAATAGTAATTTTGTACGTAGTAAATACTGCAAATATTTATATCTGAATGTCATTCCATTTTATGATACATTTTCTCTGGATTAAATGTGAAAGTAAATAAAAAATTATAAATTAAGTGAATAGTATAGTAGGATTTAAGATAATATCATATTCTTTTTATTAATTATTTTATTGTAAAGAAACATGAAAATTTTTTTTAATTGGTAAGTTATAAGTTTCCATTAAAATTATAAATTTTAATTTCTCATACCTGCTTTTTCTGCCTTAACATCGGAGGTAGCACATAAACATACTTAGATATTTCAAACTTAGATATTTATTTTACCACATTATTGAAGACTCTTCTCTATCGGCATTTAAGCTAGCAATATCTCAAAATCGACTTTTTGCGAAAAATAACTTTTTTATTGATGAAAATTAATCTCTGGGGTATCAGAAACATTTCTGATTTTTTTGCAAAGATACCGTAATTTGTATGTTACTCACGAAATCGCAAAAAAAATTTGGTTTAACAATGTTCCGCAACTTTGTCTAGAAGTGTTAGGTCTAAATTTTTCTGAATGTACCAATAGTTCAAAAACTTTTTCTTTATCGAAAGAATCGATATTATTATTTTTTTTTGTTATCTCAATTATTTGCAAAAGGTTAAAAACATCACAATTTTTCAGCTCATTTTTCCAGTTTATACGACCGTTGCAGTCTTTGTAAAAACAGTTTTAAAAAGCACTACATTTACATTACAATATTTTTTTTGTCACTTAGTATATTTTTTTACGGATTTATTAAAAAAGAAAATGACCCCGTAGGGTCAAATTTTGAAAAAATCCCACTTTGACCCATTTAGAGTTTATTTTTCTCTTTAAAAAATTTATTTAGTCAGAACATATGTAAATGAAAAAATGAATGTAACTTAGTAATAGAGAAGAAACTAAAAAAAATATTGTTTGAAGTCTTTTTGGCTTTCAAGTCTGGGCAATTTCGCACGGCTATCTAATGTCGTCGCCATAACAGCCTCTACATTTCCCGGTATAACTCGTTTGGAAACGCTAGCTAGCAATTGAAAGTGTCGTTCCGTTCCTTGTATGTGGAATGAAATTTTTAAATCAAAAAACGGTGGATCATCTTGATTTAAATATTCTTTCAATGTATCGTACGGAATGCTTCGCGTTAATGATGGTTCAAATAAATCATTCAAACTGATCATTTTTGTGTAATTAAAATTTTTATCTGGTTTTTTTATAAACTCTAAGTGTCGTTGGGTCGTCAACATCGGTTCGATAGCGTAGAATTTTCTTTTCTATCATCAAACAACGAAATATTTTCCGAATGCGCATAATATAAATTAACTGTAATTACTTGATTGACAATTCTGCGTAAGCGAGGTCCTAGAAATCGTGATCAACTGATGAACTTGAAAAATAATGCCCTACCGTACACGACAGAGCTGTAATACTTAATATTGAAGTACATTGGCACATAACATTTAATTATAAATTCAACCAGAATTCTTAAATTTTCATCTAGATTTTCCGTTGTCACATACAATCGTAATAATCTAGCAGCCTTGGTGAGCCAACGAGAATGTACAATTTTCCCTGGTTTGATTTAAGCCAGATCCACTGAAACCACGGCGCTAAAAATTGCATGGGCCATGTCGTATAAGTACGTTGAGCGATTTTTATGCCTCCCTACAAATCGACCCGCTCTACTGTGTATTCATCAGATAGCACGATCAAATATCATACACTGTCGTTAGAGGGTATATTGAATACCTGTGTTAACTCGTGGGTAAATATTAAAATATGCTATATATATATACACACCTTTTTTATTGGTATTCTCTTACATGTGTTTGTCACATCTTATTATCAGAACCATTCTGGAATGTCCAACCTCACTTATCCTTACAATGGCACAAAAATGGTTGAAGAGTTTTGCTCGAAATTTTGCACACTGGTCAATGCCTAGTTTCTGAGTTATACATAGCGAAATGTCAAAAAAAAAAAACAAAAAAAATATAAAGAATTTTGCGTTTTTTCGTTTCTTTTTCATATTTTTTCAGTTTGTCCTTAGTCATTTTTGTGCCATTTAAAGATAAGGATTTTTCTAACTGCACATAATTCTTTCAGTAATATTTTTTAGTGTACTGAAAAATCTTTTATCTTAAACCAAAGATTACTATTTCAACTAAGTATCTCAAAATTAAAAACAACTGCTTTTTTAAATCGATTTCAGTTGAAAAATCAAAGTTGTATATATCACCCTATATTTCACACAATTAGGCCAGCCTAATGTCCATTTAAGGTAGCTGAATGTATCCCCCAATGAATAGAAGTAATTTGGTATAAATATCTTTAAGTTGGAAACAATGTTTTTTTTTTTTTTTTTTTTTTTTTTGATATATTGCTAGTTATAGCAAAAAAAAAATTCTGTGAATTGATGTAATCTGCCATAGATCATATATGAAGATAGCAAAATTTTTTTTTTTTTGCTTTTCTAACCTTTATATTATAAAGAAATCCTACATAAAAATATTAGTCTAAAACTTAAACGCACAAAAAAATTCTAAAGGACTTAACTTACGTTGTTAGTTCAGTTTATATACTTTTATAAAATATTACCTCTGCCTGAAGCACCCTATAATTACTGTACTACCAAGGTAATAAACAAATAATAAAGTAACAGAAAAAAATAATAACATTATACCATATTCAAAAACAACATTTATATGTTTTTGTAACAATAATTGCAAAACTTTGTGAATTTATTGCTTTTTTACTATATGGAATATATGTGAGTATGAATGTGTGTTAGTAAATTTGTATTAATGGGCTAGAGTTTGTGTTTGTTAAAACTAAATGGAAAGATTGTGGGCTATTAACCTGGTTATTAGGTTATGTGTGTGTGTGTGTGTGCATACGTACACAGAAAAAATTCACAACATTCTTTCATAGAATATTTTTGTAAATGCAAATAAATTTTTTTTTTTTAAATGCACCAACAATGAAATTTGTAAATACCAAAAACTTATTGTTTTTTTTTTTTGTAACTTCAATTTTTATTTTTTAAAAATAAAATTATATCAATAATAACAATTTACAAATAGTTCAAACAAAAAATTTTTAAAATTCGAATTTGAATTTTAACAAATATTTTTTATTACTTAAAATTTTGGAATATTCTTTTCTGTATATGTATCATATTGGTAGGTAAAAATAGTGGTCAATTGTGTTGTTTATAGCAAAAAAAAAAAACACGTACAGGTGTTTTTTGTTTTTGTTTTGTAACCTTGGTAACTAACTAATAGTTAATATTTATATATATGCAAACGAATGTGTGTTTATATAAATATATGGATAATGTATGTAAGTGTGTGTGAGTGTGGATATTTAGCATGTTTGCTATGGATAGTGTTAAAAAGTACACACAAATAAAATTTATATTTTTATTGATATATAATCTAATTAATATTGCTATTTATTACAAAACAATCATTATCATTATATATGTTTTTGGTATGATTGGTATGTTGTGGTAAGAATGGTTGTTGTTGTTACTGATTTTACTTAAAATATTTGTGTCTGACTAAATTGAGTTTTTGCTGCTTTTTTTTGTTGGTATGTTCGTAATTTTACATGTATTTTCTATCTATCGATAGAATTTTTGAGGTTTTATTGTATTGCTATATTAAATGATATTTAATATATATTGTAATATATTTGCAATACTGTATTTAAGTGAAATGCGAGAAAGCTTGTATATATAAAAATTTAATTTAAATTTTACCAGCTTCAATGAATTCATTATTTTTTTATTCACAATTTTTGTTTAAAAAAAAACTTTGAATTAATTAAATTTTTATGGTTTTGTTAACAATGATAGGAATTTTAATTCGTTAAATTAATACACAATATTAAAATATTAAAGATAACAAAATATAATTTATATCTATATAAATCATATCAATGTCAAACATATTACAAATAAAACCTTAAACCACTTTAGAAATTGTTTCAAAAATTGTACAAAGAAGACCTAGTTAAAAATGCACGAAAGTGATACTTTTAAGTATTTTATCAAAATTTTTATTAGTGATAGTAAGTTTTCAACATTAGTTCTGTTTCTATTTTTATTTATTTTAATAAAAATCGTGCCTAAAAGTTATGAAAACTTTTGTTCTTGTAAGCAGGGTAGACAGACTGTTTAGTAGGGGCCCATCGCTTATCAGTAACCACCGCAAAGTCATAACCATAAACGTGATGAATAAAGTTAGTCCAACTCTTTAATGTCAAATGTTGCTTATAGGCAACATTTTATATTTTCGGTCAAGGCTTAACCAATAACCTAATATATTCAAAATATTTTTAACCACGCCCACTTTAATTCTGACATTAAGAATTTTATACTCATTTAAGTTTAATTTTATTATAATAAAGGGTGGTAAAATTTTAAGGGCCGATGTGTACTTTGAATAAAACACAAATTATTTAGGAAATTATTGTCATTTCGTTTCGTTAGATGTGTGGCAATTGGTACCGTCCATTTAAAACCACATATCGTCCAGGGTCATATCCTCAATTCCTGGCCACAATAAGTTCGTTATCATCTAGCGATAGCGAACACCATTCACGGTTAATGCTTGGCCGACCTCATGACACACTACCGCGAATAACAGCAATGTTTTCAGCGGAACGAACTGGGCGAGCATGCACAGGTGTTTTCACAGACCCGGTTTGCTGAAATTTGCCCACAATTCTCCCGATTGTGGACACATTTGGTCGATTATGCTGACAAAAAAAAACATGAAGTGCACGAAATGCATTTTGATTTGAACGCCCATTTTTATAATAAGCCTGAATAACTTTAACGCGTTACTCGATTGTGTATCTTTCCATGGTTCAAATTGAGTTAGTTTGAAATTGAGAAATGTGAAATGAAATGCAGAAAAAACTTGACGTTTAGGTGTGGTTCACATTCAACATCGGCCCTTTAAATTTAACCTCCCTTTACTTTTATAATGCAGTTTTGTTTTCCAGCCAAGGAAAACTCAGGTCTGCTACCTTTAATCATCAATATAATCGTTTCCGTAGGTGACGAGAACGGAAAACGACTTATGGCATAGACAAGTTTCTTTAAGAGTTATAGCAACACAATTCCCTTTATCGGAGTATGACAGGGGGTTTGAAGTAACCCGAAGGTGAGTGGGGTAAATTCGTGAAATGCGAACGAAAAGGTTTGGTAAATATTCCTATCTAACTCACGAGAATAATCGGTAGGTTAGTCGTAGTATCAGGAAAAGGGTTTTAACTACGGTTAGGAAATATTTCTAAATAACTCACGAGAATAATCGGATGAGTTGGCTTAAACCGGTTCCAACTACGTTTACTTTGTTTACGTGACTCACGAGAATAATCGGCAGGTAAGTCGGGTCAGATCGGGAAAGGGTCTCACTATGATTAGTTAATAACTCTAAGTTACTCACGAGAATAATCGGCAGGTTAGTCGGGTTAAATCGGTTCTAAATACGTTTACTATGTTTACGTGACTCACGAGAATAATAGGCAGGTGAGTCGGGTTAGATCGGGGAAACGAGTTTCTGGTTGGCTTACAAGTTATACTTAGTGTAACTCGAACTCCCACTGGATCCTAGTCCACCCTTTTGACTTCTAAACTTTGACATTACATGTAATAAATTTTGCCAACTGAATGAGAATTACTAGAATAGAATGTTGGTTATGGTTATCAGTAACTGTTTTAGGTAGATGAATAAGTAGGTTAGCTGTAACGTCACGTTACACTTTGATATTGTAGATAATTTAAATGCTAAAAACTATATTATGAGTGTTTTTTTTATAAGTAATTTTATTTTTCTTTTTTTTTAATTCACAATTTGTCCTTTTGTGAAAAAAGTGAGAACATCGTACGTATGATCAACATCTTTTTGATTTCACTGCGCGACGTGATAAAAAACAAGACTACCAGCAGGTCTAAAATATTTAGGGCATTTATTAAATTTTAACTATTCACTTATGGCAAAGACTTTCCTTAGAAAGTCTGGCAAGTTTTGACGATTTTTTTTTTAATTATAGGACTTTTAAAATAAGAGATTTGATCATTGTTTATTAGGAAAAATACACACAAGACCTTAAGTAAAGGCAAAAAGCTTATCTGTTCAAAAACTAATCTCACAAGGCCAAAATTGTAGTCAATGGTTTTTTAATAAAGTTTCGTACAAGTAGATGCCGACTATAAAAATGGACCTAAGTACATTCCAGTCATTCTATTTAAAAAAAAAATATGCGAGTTTAATTTCCCATACGTTCGGTATTATACTGAAAACGTAAGAGAAATTTCTCACTTAAATGAAAATTTTATTTGATATTTGAAAATTCTATGAGCTCAATTTTTAAGAAACAGTTTAAAAATTTTACTTAATTGATATGCATAGTATACTTAAGTTTCTAAAATAACTTAAGTGCCCAGTATAAAACTAGTTCTAAAAGTTTTTATATTCTAAGATTAGAAAATTTTCAAAATATTAAATGTTTTAAGGGAAATTTTTATTTAAAACTAAATAAGCTAAATTTTCTGTTTCAAAGATCGGTTCATACATCATATCGTCTTCTTTTTAAGTTATACAATGGATTAAAGACTAAACTTAATATGCTTTCCTGTATTTAGCTTGACTTGAATGTTCCGATGGATCAAGGTTTCTGTACAAGCCCTATACGTATTCAGCAAGCATTACACTTTGAGATTTCCCTTTGAATCTTTCTTCCAATACCTTTATATCCTGATGAAACCTTTCACCGTGTTCATCTGAAACCGCTCCAAGGTTTTCTTTAAAAAAATTGAGATGAGAGTGCAGAAAATGCAGCTTTAGCGACATCTTAAGGCCAATATTGTTAAAACCGATTAGCATGCTTTCAATATTTTGAGTTTCCAAGGAATTCTGATATAACCAGCTGCATAAAGTCAAATGCTGTCTTTTGCATATCCGACAGATGACCATAAAATTCTTCATCTTGTAATAAGTTTCTTATATCGGGTCCAACGAGCATTCCTAGAAAAGGTAATTTACATTAAATGAAATAAATTATTTCTTAAAACCGTATTTTCTTTTAATTTTGCTGCAGATAATCTGGGGAAAATTGTTTGAATGCGTTTGAAAGCATTTCCTTGTGTATTTAAGCTTTTAATAAAATGTTTCACCACGCCCAACTTAATATGCAGCGGTGGAAGTATGACCTTATCTTTTGGGACAAGGGATTCATGGATTACATTTAAGTCACCAATAATATTTTCTTTACGTTCTTCGAAATATTTAATATGATAAGGGCTGCTGGTAGCACGTAAATCCCACTTACAAAGAAAGCACATTTATTTTGTGTATCCTGTTTGCATTCCAGTCAATATTGCAATCATTTTGAAGTCTGCGCATACTTCCCATTTATATTTATAGTATTCAATTTTACTTAAGAGCTTTATTTACCACATTGGTGTCTTTGGTGACCACCACTGAAATTTTCCGGCAAACATTTTCGTAGAATATTTTAATCCTTAAATGTCCTTTTTTAAATGATATTTTTTTATTTTCTCGAAAAAAGGGTCAAATTGACCGATAAAGAGACCAGTTAGAGGGTTAAGATCTTCCACAAAAATAATCCTCATACAATTCCACAATACAACTCTGACCATAAGAATTCTCTCAGACATTAACTTACAGCATTTTTTTTATATAGTATAATGCTCCCTTCGACCAAAAAATGAAAACTTTGACCCACTGTTAAAAAAAAACTCAGAAGTGCTGGACCATAAGTTTGTTCTACAAAAATGATCTACTCAACATACCCGTTCCATTCAAAAAGTCTTAATTTGTTGGACAGTGTTTTTAATTAAGTTAGATGTAGTGTAGTATTTTATGAAATGAGGACATAATATTTATCACTGTATAAATCAAAAACAATATATGTAGCAAATTGGAAGTTGTAACAAATTGTGTTAAAAATTTATATATTAATCTCTTAACTAACACTTAAACATAAAGTTCTGGTTCTTCTCAAATCTTTTTACTTTTGCTAATGTTAAATCTTCAATATTGATCATTTTTTGTTATTCGTAGGAAAAACTTTACTTTAACATTAATACATTTTTTATTTTTCTATTAATTCGTCAAGAACTTAACAGCCCGTGTACTGTTCACCTTTTCCTCAACAAATTATGTTAGCAAAAGTTGTTGATATTACATCTGCTGTTAGTAACCGAAGTAACTAAAACTTTTGATGGAGGTATCTTACATATATATTAGGAGTATAACCAAAATATTTTTCATGGCATCAGTTACAATTTAGAAATATTAATCAATTTTCTTAAAATCTTTTAAACCTCAATGAACCCAATTTAATCTAGAGCTCAATTTTTTACAACCAAAACTGATATATTTTAAAAACTTTTTTTTTACAAGTTTGGAGTAAACTAGGACACTACTAGTGTACGCATAGTACACTAAATAATAATTAATTTAATATAAATTACTACTGGATTTTGTTCAAGAATAAAATCTGTTTTTATTAAAAATATTTTAACCAACAAAATAATGATAGGATTTGAGAAATTTTTATTTTAATATTTTCCAAAAGTTTTTTAGTTTAATATATACCATTTGAGCTCACAAATTTGCCCATGCTGTTATGATTGCCATGGCTATGGTTGATTCATTAATTTTCCAAGTGATGCAAAATGTTTTACCCCTAATGTTCATATTGTACTAGTTTACCAACTGTAAGTATCTTGAACTTTTTATTTTTTTGTATATATGTCATTAATTAAATTTAATTAACTCACAACTGTGTTGACATGTCAACTGCCAGTAGTATTAAACAACAAAACAAAAACGGAAACTTGTTTTTTTTTTTTTGGTTTTTGTTACTTGTGACAACAAAGTGTCATCATTATTTAACCTAAGAACAAAAATAGTATGGTAATACACAAAAAGGAAATAGTTAGCAGTTTACAAAAAAAAAATAGTTTTTTTTTGTGGCATGTTGATGAGTTTTGTAAATATAATCAGAAGAAGAGGGAAAATTTATAATTTATTTTAAAGTCAATAAATGAACCTTGAATTTTTAATCCATTTTGTATTGGTCATCGATTTTGTGGGAATTAATTAAAATTGTAGAACTTTGTGTACAACAATATTTTATCAAAATTTTGCAAACATATTAGAAATGTATAAGATGAAAACTTCTGCATTATCATGTTAAATATAAATAATGAGCGAAAAAGTTTTAAAAACGTAAACAGCCAAGATTTCGTTTACAAGGAACTTGATAATGACAGGAAAAGCAAATTTTTGCACTTATAATAACATAGTATTTTATTCTTATTAAAAATGTAATTTCCTTATTCATTTTTTTAATTTTAGGATTTTTTATTTGATGAAGTGGTTTCAAAATTGAAAATAAGACGTAGTATTTTTATTTGTTATTTTTGCCTTATTTAAGAAATTTGAATTTTTTTATAAAACACAGTATAATTTTAAAAGTATGCATATTTCAAAATAAGTATTTATAGAAAAATATGTAAAAATATTCATTTGTTTGTTGATCCGCAATGACATTTAGTTAACGACAGCAAACATGTATTTACATCAGAGTTAACCAAAACTCTCAATAAATGAAATGCGTCTGTATTGGATAAGATAATATTGCCCAGCAAACAAAAAACTAAGCATTACAAATGTAATGAATTTTAGTTTTAAAAGCAAAATGGAAATGAAGTTTAAAAAAAGTTAATAAAATTAAATACGAAATATGCCTCAGTTTTTACAGAACTATGCAATCTTTTTTCACACATATTTGACTGGTCGAGTTTAGTTTACAATTGAAACTTAAGAGACTGAGTGCATTTAGGCATTATAAATTAAGTTTTCCAAATTTAAGATTTTGTAACAATTTCTTATTAACAAAATATGTTTTAAATTTGAAGAACTTAATTTATTTCTCTGCTTGGAACAAATAAATTTTAAGTCGGAAAATTTTTTGGCAGCAATATGTAGAAGGAAAAAGGGATAACAATTTCAAAGCATTTCTTTTTAACTCTGGAAAATCGAAATCATTTAGATTTTTCCAGAATTCTATTCCCATTTTTCCCGAAGCTTGGACTTCGGTTCGAAGAAATATAATTTCTGATTGTATATCGAACTCATATTAAGTAACATCACAGTTATAAGTTTTATTTACTAAATCCAACTGCAGTTGTATACTCTTAAAATCTGTAAACCTGTCTGCAAAACTGTTAAGCAGTGTATCAAAAATCTCAACTCGCTTAGTTTTCGCAGCATCGCACAGCGATTCGCGCAATAGAGATGTTTTTTTTAAAACTGGAAAAGTCATCTGACTTCATTTGGCAAAGTATAAGAAAAAGTCTTGTTTTAAAATTAAATAAAAATTTACAAATATCAGATATATTCTTACCTTTTCCTTGAAGCTCTAAGTTGAAATCATTAAGCAAAGAATTTTTTATTTTTTAATTAATTTTTAATTTTGAAAAATTTCATAATTTTGCTCTTTTTGCAGAATCCATGTGCACTCGTTAACACTCAATTAACGACTGAAATCAAACTGAAATAGAAGAGAACAAGCGTCGGTGTGAGTTTTTTTATTGTTTTTGTGCAAAATTGTGCACAGAGAATGAATATTTGGATTACTCTGGTTTACATAAGACTTATCATAAAAATACATAAACCTCATGGCGTATGAGTATCGAGTGATTTAATTAATATCACGCATACGTTGAAAAATTGATCAAGTGTGATCACTTTGGTTTTAACCATAACCGAAAACACGGTTGACCGCAATATTTTACCGTAATCGCATAAAAAACGTGCGGTTTTGGTTTTTAATCAGTTTTTAAAAACAAAATTGGGCCGCTTAAAAGTATGTTGCTCTAAATATGTATATTCACGTTTCCTTCATAGTGATTTTTGATCAATTAAATAAAGTTACTTAAAACTATCATTATTTAACTGACTGACAAAGAAATTAGCCCCAACCTAAACACTCCGATTTAGATGAAATTTGAAAACGTGATAGGAAAAAAGAATTATAAGACACGTTATCTCACTTTTTTGGCCACCTCGTTGATCTGGGGTATTATATATAAAATATCGAACATTTTTGCATACTTATTGGTTGGCAGCATGTTGGAAACGTTAAAAATTCTATAAAAAAACAACATTAAAAACACACATTCGACATATGAGGAAGTTTGATATACACAAGGTCTTTGTTTTAACATAGGGATGTCAAGTTGTTGCCCAAAAATAGCAAAAAAGAAAAGCCTTCGGGAAGCTTTTTTTAAAATCCTAAATTTCACGAAAAACAAAAAAAAAATACGTATCATCAGAAATAAAGAAGGATGTGTATAAATTGGGCAGTCATAAAAGTATTCTTCTCCATACCCAAAAAGACAAAAATACCAAAAAGCCACCAGCAAAAAAAGCTCTCAAAATTACCTTTCCAACGGTACCACCCTTGCATACAGTTCCTTTAGTTTAATTACCTCAAAAAGCTTAAACAAAAATTTAAAAAATACCCAGTTTGAACACCCTAAAAATCCAAGGATGACCAAAAACCAAGTAAACTTCATAAAAATTTTGGTATTTAGGTTAAATAATTTTCTTTTGAAATATTTATATACAAAATTTTATACTTTGCAACAACTTTGCAAAATTTGTGAGTTATATTCTATGCAAATTTGTGTGTTATTATCCTTTTAATATAGAACTGACGTATAATTTTCAAAGTTTTCCATTTAGTTGCCGGTAATTGTGGTAAAGTTGGCATTTCATATATCCGATCTTGTCGGTAGTTAGCCCATAATCCAAAAAACCGGTATACCAGAGGGGATTGGGCAGGCTGTTAAGGGGAAGACTTTTCCCCTTTTTGTCCATTCCGACTGAGTAGATATCTACGCAGGAAAAGGAACCTACATACCAAATTTCCGAGGACCAGCGGTTTTATCACGGGTGAGATTTTTCTCCTTTTTAACTTCCATCTTTACTAAGTCACTGTCAAAATTCTTAAATAGAGTATCAGATTTCTAGCCAAAGGGTTTTTGGCAGACTATTGAGGGGGAGACATTTCCCCTTTTGCCCCCCCTATAAATTTTCGAAAATACCGTCCACGCCAATGGAAAACTCTACATAACAAATTTCACAACAAATTTTAATCCTTAAAAAATAACTGTTTTTTTTCATTTATTTGAAATTATTTCCGTTTTTGTATTTTTTGTTTTTTTTTTATGATACTCGTATAATACAAAATGTATGTATGCATATGAAGCTATAAACACTTTTTGAGTGAATGTTTTTGTGTATGTATGTGTGTTTCTGAAGTTCTTGTAATTTGTATTGAAAAATTTTGTATGTATACAACCAATTTAAATAAAAAGACAAATTGAAATTTTTTGAATATTTTTTTTTGAAACAGACAGCAAACAAAATTTAAATTTGTAATAACTGTTACGGACACAAATAAACCACAAGTTTCCGTTTTGTGGGTAATTTTTATTAAATTTCAAACAAATGAAAAAAATAAATGAAACTGAAAAAAAATGGTAAATGATAGTAAATTATTTCGAATAAATGTATAAAAAAGTTAATATAGATATTTCTTTGAAAAATAAATGTATGTTTCTTTATTTTTAAATGAAACGGAAAACTTTTTTATTAAACTACAAACAGTTAACTACATAATATTCTGAGTGTACGTACCAAATTTCAACTTCAAAACTCCATAGGCTTTGGCAGGCAGTCAAGTAGGAGAATTTTTGGCACTTTAAGGGGGACATTCCCCCATTGCCCCTCTCCGCTGGGATATGTCGAGTGAGTAATTCTTCCTTTATATATACACTTAAAAAAGTTTGTAAGTTAAAATAACTGAAAAAATCATTTAAAAGAAATGATATTTCATTTAAAAACCGGTCTACTTAATTTTCATTTAAATTAAATGTCATTTGTTATTTATTTTTAAATGTTGATTAATCAACTGACACATCCGTAAGAAACAAATGATATAATCAGTTAAAATAAATGTCAAAATTTTACCTACCAATCCTTAAAAAATTAATGTTTTTTTCATTTATTTGAAATTATTTCCGTTTTTGTATTTTTTGTTTTTTCTTTTAATACAAAATGTATGTATGCTTATCAAGCTATAAACACTTTTTGTGTGAATGTATTTGTGTATGTATGTGTGTTTATGAAGTTCTTGTAATTTGTATTGAAAAGTGTTGTATATATACAACCAATTTAAATAAAAAAACAAATTGAAATTTTTTGAATATTTTTTTTTTTGAAACAGACAGCAAACAAAATTTAAATTTGTAATAACTGTTACGGGCACAAATAAACCACAAGTTTCCGTTTTGTGGGTAATTTTTATTAAATTTCAAAGAAATGAAAAAAATAAATGAATCTGAAAAAATCGATAAATGATAGTAAATTATTTCGAATCAATGTATAAAAAATTAATATAAATATTTTTTTGAAAAATAATTGTATTTTCCTTTATTTTTAAATGGGACGGAAAACTTTTTTATTAAACTACAAACAGTTAACTACATAATATTCTAAGTGTAGAGATTAATGAAATTTTTGCATAAGCTCGATTTTCCTATCGAACACTTAAATATCACTTACAAAATATTTAAAATTTTAAACAGTGACCAAAAATCCAGTACGAAGACAATCTTATAATAAAAATGTAAATATTAAAGCGCCCCATTATCCGGTTTTACGATCGACCGGACGACCGAGTAAACTTTTTTCTTTTAATTACATAATACAATTTACATAAATTTTATATAAATTTATATAAATTTTATATAAATTTGATGTAAGAATTATGTAGATTATTTTTGCAAATAGACATTGGCATTTTCATATTAAGATCTGACAGGTACTGGATTTTCTCAATATAAGAACCAGTATCGGAATATTTTTGTTCCACAACTTAAAAAAGTTTACAGTTCCAAGTCAGAATTACATCTATATTATATCTGCAATGTTTTAGTCCATTCTGAACGAAGTCATAAAAAACGGAAGACATGGGACTGCAACAGACCGTGTTGTTTCCAAATAAATGTATGAAATAGGAAGAGCTTTTTCAATTCAAGTGCTAATGGCGGAATATTTTTGTTCCACAGCTTAAAAAAAGTGCATTTTAAAGACAGAAATATGTCTAGATTATTTCTGCAAAGTTTTAGATCATTGTGAAACAAGTCATAAAAACGGCGGACATACGACCGAAAATGACCGTGGTATATATAAATGTATATAAAGTGAAGGACTTTCTAAATTCAAGAGTTAGTATCGGAATATTTTCGTTTCACAAGTTAAAAGAAAGTTTACGGTTTCAAGTCAGAATTACGTCTACAATTTTTCTGTTAAGTTTTAGTCCATTGTAAGTAAAGTCATAAAAGCAACGTACAAGGGATCGAAAAAGACCGCGGCATTTTTATATAAATGTATGAAAAGCGCTGAAGTTTCTAAATTTCTTAGCCATTTTCGGAAAATTTTTGTCCCCCAACTTAAATAAATTTGTTCAATTTTATAATATTTTAAGTTTAATATTTTAGGTATAAGAGCATATTTTAGCATAAAAGCATATTTTTAGAGCATTTTTAAAATAATTTAGTAATAAAACTTTTTTGAGTGTTTTTTTTTATATGGGTATTTTCGGGAATGTTTGTTTTGGTTTTGTTTTCTTTTGAGCTGGAACATCAAATAGCTAAAAATTAATAAACTTTTTACATTCACGAGATTGTTTTAATTTTGTTAAAGCCAAAGACAAACAAAGGTGTAATAATTCAAGGGATAATATTTCTTTTGATGACTTCTTAATAAAAAAATAATTTGTAGGACACATTGTAAAATCGGGTGTGTAAATGCATATGAGATTCATATGAAAGTGTAAATTCCAAACGTAAAAAGTGTTTTTAAAAGCTCCGTGTAGAATTTATGTTTTTAACGAAATTTATCCGAATTTAGCACTGCCTCACGAGCCAATTATAACTTGATGGGGAACTTGGCTTGAGGCAGTTAACTATTATGCAAATAATTATGAAAAATTTTAGAAATCTATTGAAATCTATTGAAATTGCTAAACAAAAAACTTTACAAAGTTCTAAAACAACGGCTGATTTAATTTTTATTTCAGCTTAATATGGGCTTATTGTAAAATTAATATAAATGTTTAAATTTCCGTTTGAAATTCGGAATATCAACTGATGGAATTTTAAATTCCAAAAAAGAAACAACGTTGAAAAAACGAAAATTTTTAACAATTAAATTTTTTTTAATTCCAATTACTTTTGCTAATCTACATTTCAAATATTTTTCATTAGAGGTAATCAGAGTCTTACTGCCCTGGCAATATCGCAAAAGTGTACTTTTTTAAAAAGACATGGCTGGCGATTAGGACTCTGAGTACCACCATTGTATTTCAAACTTTATAAATTGTATTTGAGATTGACAACATATTCTAGCATATTTCAGAAGCAATACATTTGTATTTCAGAAATTATGAATTCCATGTTCAAAACGAAAAATTTTTTGAAGTTGAAATTTATATTTTAGATAATACAATTTTTATAAACAAAATTTTGAAAAGCAATTGATTATTTTTGAAGTTAGAAATTGATTATTTCCGGAATTAAATCATTATTTTCGAAACAAAATTTCTGAGCCACAATTTACATCTGTTAATTTGAGATCAATTCTGTAATTGCAATGATGGAGTAAACCCTTTAAATGTAAACAAATTAATATGAAGTAAAGAAAATAATATGAAGCAAAATATTTTATTATTATTACTTTAAAATTAAAAATAATAAAAAAATTTAAATTTATTCTTCATACAAAATAACTTAAAAAGAAAATATAATTGTTTGCTCTGAATTTTTAATTTATAATCCTAAATATTTAAACTTTATTTTAAAGTTTATTCCTATTTCAATTTATATTTTGTTATTTTCTTGGAGTTTTTGTTATTTTTTTTTAAATAAAATATTGAATATTATGTACTAAAAAAATGTGTATGACTTTTATGAGCATATTTTTAAGGTTTTTAGAGCAAATTTTCCGTTTTAAGGGCATTTTTAAGCGCATAAAACGTGTTTTTGAGCATATTTTTAGTCTCCCTGCATATAAAGTACATCATGACGTATGAGTATTGAGTATTTCAATTAATATTACTCATACGTTGAAAAGGTAATACAAAATTAGTACAAAATAAAGAAGTTACCAAAGACACAAAATAAGTGTTATAATTTAAAGAATTCACAAATGAAACTTCATTAACTCTAATAGTACATTCAAATATAAAAAATATAATAAATAAATATGCCTAAATTATTTGCAAGATGTTGGCAAATATGCACATTAGCTTGTGGTTATTTATTGTCTAACCCGGGCTTATCACCAGTTCGTAATTACAGGATACATAAACCGCCAAATTACATATAATCATTTCCCTGTAACGTCCCTTGAAGTTACACAAAAAAAAAAAATCAGTTTTTGTGGTTAATGTATTAACCTACATTTTCCCTTATGTACTAATTGTATTTATTCAATTTAACAGGATTATCACTTAAACAATACTACATAAAAAAGTCTTACATACACATAAAGGCGACGTAATTGAGTATATATGTAAAAGGCAAGGCACTGTCATGTGCAATTGCTTTTCATTAAACGACAAACTTCCCCATCAAAAACAAAAACATCAAAAACACAACAAACTTATTTACACACTATTTCAATTGCCAACGTTTACAGTTTTCAACGACTTTTCTTACGCATGAGTCATTGTTGCTAATTGAATTGAAAGTGCAAAGCAATCCCAGCTAACTGCTAAGGTATGTTAGATGCACACACATAGTGACAGTGATACCCATACATGGCATCCTTCAATCCAGCTATCAAAAAAAAAGTACACATCAATTGACTTTTGTTGTCTGGAAAACATAAACATACATGATAGTTTAGTGACTTTATTGACAAAATTTACAGTACAGATTGCTTAAAAGAAATCGTTATGGAAAATGAATTCAACAGAAATCAATGTATTAAATAATACAGTGAAACCTCTACTAACGGACACCTCCCACAGGCGGTCACCTCTGCTAAACGGACATTTTTCTTGGTCCCTTTGTTTTGCAAGAGTTTTTAGAACAAATTACACTCCACTAGACGGACACCCCCATGGCCGGACGTGGACACCTTTTTTGTGTAAAACACCTCCAGTAGACGGACAAAAATTTTAACGAAACACAAAAATAATCTTGCAAAAAACACATTTATGTATGTATACAACAATAATCCACAAGAGCGTTACGAAAATTAAATTGTGTGATTCCCCTTTTTTATTTCATTGACAGTTTGTTAAATAGCTTTCGTTGTGCTTTGAGAAAAAAATTCTAAGCCACAGCAACACTATATGTGCATATCAAATTGTGGGATTCCCCTTTTTTATATCATTGATTGTGTGTTGCGCATAGTTTTATTTTATCTTTTTTAAACGTGCTCATCATTGAAGAGTAAGTGTTGATTGAGTAAGGTGTCAAAATAATTTATCGAAGAAATTTTTTGAAATATGACAGGGCGAAATTCTCTTACACTTAAAGAAAAAATTAAAATAAAAATGTGTGTGAACAAGAAAAACTTTCAGTGCGTGAAATTGCAAAAAGGTAAAGAAACAAACCATTTCGGAAAAAAAGTTAGTAATTATGTAAGTTTTTTTAGATTTAATATTGGTAAAACTCAGTCTGCAAGCATTCTAAAAAATAAAGAAGATCTTAAAGCTAGATGGCAATCTGGGTTTATATTAATTATAAAAAGAACTGCCTTTCTACAAAAGGTTCCGAACTCGACAAGATTTGTTTTGATTGGTTTGCAATTGCCAAAAGCAAGAATTTGCCTATATCAGGACCAATTATAAAGGCAAAGGCCAAGGAAATAGCTGAGAAAATAGGTTATCAAGATTTTTCTGCATCAAATGGGTGGCTACAAAAATCTCGCAAGCGACACAATGTTACTTCTAAGTGCATATCAGGAGAGGCAGCGGATGTTCCTCCTGAAGATGTTTTGCAGTTTAAGAATAAACTTTCTTCAATACTAAGTCAGTACAAACCAGAAGACATTTACAATGCAGACGAAAGTGGTCTTTTTTTTCAAGCACTTCCAACAAAAACATTGGATCTTAAATCAGAAAAATGTACCGGAGGTAAAATATCAAAAGAAAGACTAACAATCTGGTTTTGTGTTAACATGGTTGGAGAGAAAGAAACTATGTTAGTTATTGGTAAAGCTGCGCGTCCACGTGCATTTAAAAACATTTCTATTGCCGAATTACCAGTTGATTGGAAATCCAATAAAAAGGCATGGATGACAAGAAAGATCATGAACGAGTGGTTGCATCAATTGGATAAAAAAATGAGATCTTGCAATAGAAAAATTATTGTATTTTTAGACAATGCTGCATCTCATCCTAAGGACCTGTCACTAACCAATCTTAAAATAACTTTTTTGCCAGCAAATACAACTTCGGTTTGCCAACCTCTGGACCAAGGCATAATTCAAAGTTTCAAAGTTAACTACAGAAGCTTGATTTTGAATAACGTAGTCTAAAAAATTAGCACAGCCGAATCAGTATCAGATCTGTCAAAGAATATCAGCGTGTTGGACGCAACATATTTTATATAAACAGCTTGGAATAAAGTTGAACCTACTACAATAAAAAACTGTTTTCGCAAAGCCGGATTCATGTATCAGAACCAAACTGCCTACGAATTTGTTCCAGAAGATGATGTGCCATTAGCAACTCTATTGAATTTTCAAAGAATTTCAGAAGCTAACGAGGGTAGTTTTGAAGAATACTTGAATATCGATAACATTGCATACACTGAAAATGACGATATTGAAATAAACTTCGATAATACAAATCCTCCAGAAATAATATCAAGTGATTCAGAAGAGGATGTTCTAGAGGAAGAAATCGATCAAATAAAATCGTTCGATGAAGCCCTAACACAGATATCACGTTTGAAAAAATTCGCTTTAAATGATTTTGTGACATACGAAAAATTAAATAATTTGGAAAACCATTTCGAGGAAATGTACAAAAATGGAGACAAACGAACCATAAGCAGGCTACAATTCGCCAGTTTTTTTTTTTAACCACATAATTTTATGGTTTATTGTTTTTTTTTTCTTGAAAAAGATCTCATTTTGCTTTTTTATTGTTTACAGTGAAGTTATTTTTTTTTTTATCTCTAAGAAAGATCTCATTTTGTTTTTCTTATATGATTATATAAATTTCGTTTTTTTTTTAAGTTTATTGTTAAGTTATTTTTTTAGCTTTAAGGAAGATCTCATTTTGCTTATTATTTATTTGTCTTTATATAAATGGGTATTTGTGAATCTTAAAACTGAAATTAATTTTAGAAATAAATAAACATACATACTGAAGTTGTAAGCATTTGAATTTGTTTCACTACCATACAGTCATTTAATAGCAGATACATCCTGAACATTTTAACTCAACTATCCCGTGGGTGGACACCTCCCGTTAACGGACAAAACTGTATTCCCAAAATTGAAATTTTTTTTTAGCATATATTATACAAGGAAGAGTTTGTTTAAAAATTCAATCGAAATAATCAAAAAATATTCCCCATAATATAAAAAAAAATATGGGAGACAGTCTTAGATGACTCAGATTCTGAGAACAATTTTCTGTAGGAAGCCCTCAGACTCTAAGGACTATTCTAAAGGAAAACTCTAATTCAGATTATAATATTTTTATATTTTTTATACATAAAAATCTTCCAAATGATAAAAAATTTTATCAGTGGAAAACCTTTTTTAATTTTTTCGCCGTAAAAAACCTTAGTATTCCGAGGAATTATTCGAACTGGAAGACAGTCAGTTTTAAGTGCTTTCCATATAAAAAAATCTCTTGGATTTAAAGAGTTTATGTTTTTTATAAAAACCTCAGATTATAAAATTTATTTTATATAGAAAAACCCTTGGAAAAAAACACCTACAGAAAAGCTTCAGGTTCCTAGAACATTTTCCAACAAAATAGCACTCAGATTCTAATAGTTTTTTTTCAATAGAAACCATCAGATTTAGAACAGTAAAAAACCCTCAGATTTGATTCTATAATAATCATCATCTGATAGTAAGTACTGTTTCCTGAAGGAAAAAAATGATACAGAAATCCCAAAGATTTTAAAAACTTCTTTAAATAGAAAACCCCATAGATTTTAAGAAATCGTTTTAAAGACGAACTCTAGTTTTATTGTAAACACTTATGCAAAATTTTTCTAAGATTTAAAAATTTTAAAAGGGTTTGATTATTTATTACAACTAAGATACTCATTTTTTTAAGCGAAGCACTCACGAAATTGTTCCTACCAATTGATGAGTTGCTTTCTTCGGAAATAGAATAAAGGAGAGCTGAAAGTTGGTGAAATATTAATGGTTTTACTTAAGTAATAAATTTTATTTTCAAAAATGCTTAAGTATTTCTATAAAACTGGCGTTAAGAAATTTTTTAAATAATTTTCCTTTCAGAAAACTATTCCCAAAGACTCTGAGTGTTTTTTATAACAAAAAGTTTGCGATATGAAAAACTTCAGAATATTAGATCTTTTAGCGTAGGAAAAAGTATCCATAACCCTAGCGTACTTCTACGAAAAAAAAGTCCTCAAAACCTGATTTTTTTATTAGAAAGTTATTAGAATATGAGTTTATTTATAGGACAAATTTTTCAGAATCTGAAACTAATGAGGATTTTTCTATTGCAAAAGTCCTTATAATCCGATGATATGTGAATCTGAAGCTTATGACGATTTTTCTATTGGAAAAGTCTTTATAATCCATCATTCTGACGAGCCATTTATTCAGTTTTGGAAACAAGAATTAGTAACGCAGGACTAAATCCATAGATGGATTTTTGACATGGGAATTGCTATTTTCCTTTTTCTCCTCAATACTCAAATCCTTAAATAAGATCAAGCGGCAGTCTGCTATCAACAGCTGTCAACAAACAAACTAAATAACGCAGATTCTTTAAATTTTGACAGGAGTTTCCTGACAGATGCCTGTTGACAGAATCAGTGTTGGGCTTTCAGTAAAAAGGCGGAATTTCTCTAATACAATATTATCATAATCTTAGGGTTTTTATATTAGAAAGTCCTTAAATTTTGAGATTTCTACAGAAAAAAGTTTTCAAAATCTGATGATTTTTCAGGGTTTTTTGGAGAAAAATCCTCAGAATTCGTTCATTTTTCTGTAGGATAACATCTTCAGGTCTGGTCGTTTTTCTGTAGGAAAATCCATCAGAAAATAAGGTTTCTTCTACAGGAAATAGTTACTAGTACCTGAAATTTTTTTTTTAGGACAAAGTCTTAAGAACCAGATGGTGTTTCTATAAGAAAAGTTGACCTAAATACATATATCCTCGAAATTAACCACGAAAAATATAAAACAAAAATAAAAAAATACTATAGATCCCGTAATAAATTAACAAAAGTACAATAAATTAAAAGTCAATAAATATTTTATTACAGCTAACCCAGCAAAACTTTGGTAATGGGTGCAATATATTCATGCATTACCTTCTCATGACAGCACGTTACCTTTTGCATTATTTGCAAGCATAAAGTAATCACTCACCATTTATAAGATATTGAATGATTTATAAACGTAAAGTAATAATAAAACTATTTTTTAAAATTTATTTTTAGACTCATTACTTTGTCATTCATGTTAAACGCCATCATATATTATATGCGTCCATAGCTCAGTGGGTGGAGTTCTCGGCTTGCAACCAGTGTTCCCAGGTTCCATTCCCACCGTGGCCACATTATATTTAATAACGTTTGAAATATTTGTAATAATTTTTTTTAATAAATTTTTTTTTGGAAATCTATTTTAAGATATATTACTTTTCCCAACCTCATAACCATATAAATAAACACTTACTCTATCAGCTCTACAGTAAGGGGTCCATAGATTATCTAGAGGGTCATCGCCTGAAAAGTTTTTCAGTGGAAATAGGTGTAAAGCAATGCATTGGCCCCTATGGCTAAATATTACTTTACAAATCTTTTGGTGATATTTGGTTTTGCTGTGAAGTTTTTAATATATTTTCAAATTTACTCATCATAAATGAAAATTTGTAGCAACTTTTGTTCATTATGGTGTCTAGTTTATGCACAATTAGAAGATGAAAATTTTTTTTTTTAGAAACTGTTGAAAATTTATATTCAAAAGGTTTTATCGGCCACCTAAAAAAATCTTGTTACACACTTGAGGTGTCGAACACAAATTTTAAAACCATTTAAATTTTAAAATTTTTTTAAACCCAGATTCGGATTTAGCGTAACATAGTTTATTAGAAAATATATATTGTTAGAGGACAAATATCGTAAAAAAATGTTTTAAGTTGTGTTGCCTACGATTTTTCTAATTTATACGGGTAGTTTTAAAATTTTATAATAATTAAAAATTTTCTTATTTTATGATCTCGAGCATGATAAAATTACAAATATATAATTAAAACAGATATATCGTTATTATACAAAATTTACATAGAAAAACATAGGGCACGATGAATTTATAATATTATATAATAAACAGCACTCAAATACATATGTTGTAAAAGAAAAAATATAAGTATGCCAGATTTCCAATTCGTTCCGAGAAATGGAAACATTAATATTTGGAATGGCAGCCCTGTCAATTTGTGCTTCGAAAATCGAAGATGGTTGCCAAAGAGTATTTCTATAAATAGATGAAATAGTTCATTTGTTCGGGTAATCATTAACTAACGGAAAAATTATATTTCGCATAGTCATTTTCCTTAGAGTGTGTGATATATGAGCTTGTTCAAAACTATAAGTTATTTGTGGGTTGGGTGGTTCATAAGGAGGCTGCAGAAAGTGTGCACTCTCTCTAGAGCTGATCCTTACAATATTTTCCATTTAATAAAAAATTTTGTGTTTACTATTCGTCAGTAATATTAAATTATGATCTCGATTCTGATAAAATTAAAAATATATCGTTTTAACGAAATAGATCGAAAAAGATACACAATTTTCATTTTAAAGATAACAATTTTGCTACGTCTCAGTTTTTTAGATAAAAAGGTCTTTGAGAATGTAGAGTTAAATTTACATAATGTGGCTTTAACTTATGTTAGCTATTCACATTAAAACAAATTGTGTGTGGTACAAAATTTAAATGTTTGTTATACTTAATTCTAAAATGTGTGGATCCCTTGGCATGCTTTGATATGTTATATGTAATGTTTTTCTGATATTTTAAGTGCGGGATTTATTTTTTTGCACAATCTCCCATGTATACACTCAAAAAGTTTTGTTAAAAGAATCAACTAAATGCAAAGCAACAAATTAGCTTGTCTTAGCAAATATTTTAACCGTGATATCTGCTAAGATAGTCAATCTTTAAAAGGAAGAAATATGAAACAGTATATTGATAATTTAAGCTCTTTCATTTAAGTTGGTCAAATTTATGAGGCAATCTTTAAAATAAAAAACTTAGTATATGATATTAGTTTACTACATGTAGATTTTTCACAAGGTAATTGTACGAGTATTATTTTTTGAGTGTTATATTTTCATACATGTCATCCTTTTGACCAACCTTATTCATGATAGCACACATTTGCTCCATAGTCATGATTATAAAACATCAAGTCAACTGTGGTCATATTGAGTGCATATTTGTCCTCATTGTGCATTTGATTTTTGATTTATGATTGAACGTATTTAAAGTTTTCCGTGGCATTTTAATCATTAATTTTTATTTAACGTCATTTGCATTTTTAGCTGTCATTAGTGTGATTTCACATAATTTTAGTTTTTTTTTCTAATTGTTATTTGTTGATGGATTTGAGTATTGTTTATTTTTAATGCTTGTTGTGTGTATGTGTCTGTTTGAAACAAAAATTAGATTTTAATGTTAGATCTATTGCAAATAATTATAAAACAAGTGACTATTGAATTAAGGAATATACATTAAATGCAAAATCATAATTGATTTTTGCATTAGGGACTAACAAGGAAAATTTGTTTTTGTATTTTTTTTTTTGTGATGGAAGGTCTTTAGTACAATTGATATTTACCAATAAATAAAACTTGAACCCAAATTTATTAGAAAATTTTAAGTAAATTTAGATATATTGTATATTAAATACATTTAGCATAAAACTTTTGAAGTTTAACAGAATCACCTCCAATTTTCGAATTATGAACGTAATTTTAAGCAATAGATACCTACCGGTGGAAAGATATCTACTGGTAATTGTTCGTATACACGGTATGTATCTAGGCAATGGTAGGTATATATTGCTTAAAATAACGGACATTAATAAAATATTTTTTTAAATAAATAAAATCTTAGTTTAAAATTAATAAATTTACCAAAAAATGTATAAAGAGAATTCTATTTTATTTTTCTTTTTTTAGTTTTTTAATTTTTTTTAATTTTTTGCTGCTTAATACAGCAAAGCCTGCTTTAGCTTCACAACTAGTTCTTCAATTAATTATTTTAAGCCAGTACTAAAGAGAGTTTTTTATTTTTGTTTAAAATAAATCACAAACTTACGAAATTAAAAAAAAAATTAATATGTTAAATGGCAATTATTAATTTAAATACTTAACACTTATCATTTCTTCATGCTCTTGTATGAACCAAAGGTGTTACAAATTTTTACATTTTTTAGATTATAAATGGGGTAATTTTTTCGACTGCTCTACATAACTGTGAAATGGAAATAATTTTTTATGAAGGTATTTTTTTTTTGTTTAATATTATCTGAAAAATTATTTGGGAAAAGTTATTTTATTATGATGGAAAAAATAAATTTTTGGCTGTCACTTTTAGCCGAATAAAAAATTTGAAATTGGTCCTTCCGAATGTGCTTTAAAAATATACTTACAGTGTGTCCAAGATTCTATTTTAATACTATAGGGTCCGCCAAATAACTTTTTTTTTTAAATGCTATAAAAAAAACTGCTGAATATTTTCTTAAATTTCTTTTTTTATTTGAAAGTACAATCCTTCCGGTTAATTATGGAAAAATTTCATTCAAATGGCTACCTCGGCTGGCCATGCAGTTGCCTATACGATCGGTCCAATTTTTAAGCACATTATCGATTGTGTGCTGCTGTATTTCACCAATGGCTTCACGAATATTGTCCTTTAAAGCGCCAATTGTCTCTGGCTTGTCGGCGTAACACTTATCTTCGACGGCACCCCACAAATAATAGTCCAACGGTGTCAAATCGCAGCTCCGAGGTGGCCAAACGACATCAGCTCTGCGGCTGATAATGCGATCTTCAAAAACAGGGCGCAAAACATCGAGTGTAGCTTAGGCTGTGTGGTACGTAGCTTCGTCCTGTTGAAACCAATTTTTGTGAACAAAAATTCGTTCAGCATGGCTCGATAACAATCGCCATTGACTGTAACGGCCACTCCTTGCTCATTTTCGAAGAAAAATGGCCCAATTATGCCATATTCCAACCATATTCGTTCATCGGAAGGATCAAACTAATTATCTGTCAAATCAAACATGAGCTAAGTGTCGCCATTCACGAAATAAGCACTAGTTGAGAAAAAAACGTTAGATGGCGGACCCTATAAATACCAAATAATAAGCTATCAAAGAAAAATTTTAAATAAATCATTTCGTAAGTGTTTTATTTTAAATAAAATTCTTAAGTTCCAAAATAAACATCCTTTAATTCTAATTTGGGGATGTCACAAAAAATTTTATTTGGAACTGTCATCTTCGGAACTACTTATTTAGTTCTAGGAAATTATTTAAAGAAGCATCAAATCATCATTAACTTCTTAGGTAGACCAATCAATTTTTTCTCAAACTCTTTTTATAAGAATATTTTATACGAAAAAAAATAATTGGGTATATTTTTTAAAATTAATTTTTAATACCGTTTCTTATGCATCAATTGTTAGTTTTTTTTTTTAAATAGCGAAGCAGTTGATATTGAAAGTCACATATGCTCTTTGAGATTTTTCGTTGCTTTTAAAGTGTTAATTGTTAATATATTTTATTAACTTACAACTTTAAAAGATAATGTGATAACGTGGGTTTAATATATTAAGTTAAGATAAAATTTACATTATAATTAACTTACTAATTTCATCATTATTCAAAAAAATCAACATAGGGTTGGCATTTATTTACAAACCTATTTGAGTTTATAGATTTATTTATAAAAATAATAAAAGTTTCACAGAATCTCCTCGCAAAATTTCCTTACCTACAAAAATTTTAAATCGAAACTGTTTAAAAAAATTCGTAATCTATCTTTGCAAAATTTCCTCTCAAAAAATATAACGAAATTATATTAATACAAAAAAATATATTTTTTTAATTTTTTTTTAGATTTTGTCGTAAATTCAGGAATACCTCCTAACTTTCTTCAAACAACTAATTGTGATGACCTAAGCTCTGACCACACATCTCTGATTGTTGACTTCAATACTTTCTTGCATAGTCACTCAAAAAAGATATACAATTATTAACAACAAAACTGATTTGAATTCGTTTGGCACATGAATAGAAAGAAATGTTGATCTTAATGTACCAATAAATTGGTACATTAAGACCGCTAACAGAATCGGATGATACTGTTGAAAGTTTTAACAATTTGATATATTCAGCTGGATTTTTATCAACACCATGTTATGAAATCTATAACACTCAAAATTAGCTTTACGTAACTAGCGAAGTTAGAAACATGATAAGAAATGTTTGGTAAATAACGACAAGCGTATTTTAAATAAAACTGTAAAGGATCTCAAGTTTCGGTTGTCGGAAATAAAAAAACCTACAGATTTAAAATTTAGTTCATTATGAAATACTACATGGTATTTAAAGCGTCCGACAAAGCGAAACATTCCTATTAAAGATGCAAACGGTGCATGGTGCAAGACAGATAAAAGCAAAGCTGAAGCATTTTCTCAACCTCATGATATAATTGACACTCCTTACAGAAAAGAAATAGAAAAGAAAAGAAGTACCTATTTGATTAGCCAATTAAGCATATTTTACCTTAAGAAGATAGGGAGGAACTATGTATGCTGAATTACAAAAATTCCCAGGCTTTGACTATAATGATAGAAAAGTTGTTCAGGCCCTGCTAAAAAAAAAAACAGTAACATTCCTTACTTAATATATTACTCAATACTGAGAATAAATCACTTTCCTTCGCAATGGAAATGTGCAGAAATTGTTATAGTACACAAACCAAAAAGCCTGAAAATGTTGTAACATCCTATCGCCCAATAAGTTTACTGGTCACTTTCTCCAAAATATTTAAAAAAATATTTCTGCTCGAAGAACTTCGCATCATACAAGAATATCAATTTCGATTTAGACAGAGCCACGGCACTACCGAACAATGCCATCTTATAATAAATTATATACGAGATTCTTTAGAAAACAAAAAATATTGTTTAGGTGTATTTTTATATGTTCAGCAACCCTTTGAAAGAGTCTGGCATAATGTATTATTATACAAATTAAGAACATTACTTCCAACATTTCTATCTCATACTAAAATCGCATCTTAATGATATACTTTTCTATGTTAAAGTGAATAAAAAACTTTCAGAAATTTATAGTATTAAAGCAGGTGTACCTCAAGGTGTAATGTTGCCAATGTTATATAAAATGTTCACATTGGATATGCCTGATACAAATAATGTTTTAGTTGCAACCTACGCTGATGATACTGCAATTCTAGCCGCCAACATAGATCTCAATGCTGCTTAAATACAACTTCAGGAGGAACTCAATGAAATTGGAAATTGGTTAAAAAGATGGAAAATAAAAGTTACTACTGAAAAGTCTTTACAAGCTTCGTTTACTTTACGTCGTGTAAATTGTACAAGTATGTCTCTTAATAACAGACACATTCCACAAAATAATTCGTTTAAATACTTAGGACTTTACATTGATCGTAGACTCACATGGAAAACTCATATAAAAGCTGAAAGACAATAATTAAATTTAAAAGCTAAACGTCTTTTTTGGTTGATGGGTCCAAAAACGAAACTTAGCCTTGAATGCAAATTAATTATATACAAAACAATTTTAAAATCAGTTTGGATTTACGGTACACATCCGTGGGGAACATCTAGTAACTCTAATATTTAAATACTACAAAGGTTTCAATCGAAAGGATGAAATTACGAATTTTAGCAAAAATTACTTGGAAAGCTTAAGTAATCACAGTAACATATTGGCAATAAATGAAGTTCGTAGACAAGAGAAACCATGTACTGGAATTGCGATTTTGAAATTAAGTATATATGTTAATAAATTTTTATATTTTTTTCTTAATATGTTTTAATTATCTCATTTTAAAATAAAACTACCTTTAAACGTGTATAGCATTCCAAACATATCAAAAAAAAAAATTTTTAAAAAATCTCCAATATCACTGTCCAACAAATTAAGACTTTTTCAATGGAACAGAATAGCGACCAAATAATTCTGAAAGGGTATGTTGAGTAGATCATTTTTGCGGAACAAACTTATGGTCCAGCACGTCTGAGTTTTTTTTTACAGTGGGTCAAAGTTTTCATTTTTTGGTCGAAGGGAGCATTATACTATATGAAAAAAATGCTGTAAGTTAATGTCTGAGAGAATTCTTATGGTCAGAGTTGTCTTGTGGAATTGTATAAGGATTATTTTTGTGGAAGATCTTAACCCTCTAACTGGTCTCTTTATGGGTCAATTTGACCCTTTTTTCGAGAAAATCAAAAAAATCCTTTAAAAAAGGACATTTAAGGACTTAAATATTCTACGAAAATGTTTGCCGGAAAATTTCAGTGGGGGTCACCAAAGACACCATTGTTGTAAATAAAGCTCTTTACGATTAATTGGCAAAATTACACGCCAACTTCTATAAAAAAATTATAACCACTGTAAAAAAAACTCAGACGTGCTGGACCATAAGTTTGTTCTACAAAAATGATCTACTCAACATACCCTTTCAGAATTATAGGGTCGCTATTCTGTTCAAAAAATGCTGTTGGACAGTGTATTTAGACAATTTTATAAAAATTACTGGCAGCATTTTATAAGAAATAAAATCATTAACCAAAGTTCTAAACCAAAGGCAGTAATAAGAATTGACTTAGCTTACGTTAATTTTTTGTTAGGTTTTGACTTAAGTTTGCCTCAAATTACACAATGCCCATATTTGTCTTAAATAGATTAGTTGAGATTCAAACAATTGCTTATTTTTTAGATTTCTTGAATTTTAATTTAAGTTTGTTTTATTTTCTTAATTGTTACTTTCTATTTCTAAATGATTTTTTGACATTTTTTTATTTTATATGGGTACTTCAATGTGTTTGTATGATATCGCTCTGTTTTTTAATTCAACTTCGTTTAATATAGCTGGGCCTTAAAAATTCTCACAGTTGACAAATTAATTTTCAATTTTTTTACTTAAAATTTTATCATGCATTTAAATGCAATTATGTCTTCTGGTCAACAACAAATATCTAATTTCCAGTGGAATATCGCATTTAGTCGAACGCCTCTTTTGGTAAAATTTCACAATTTATAACAAGTAAATTAACATAAATACTACTCTGTGTTCTAATGGCATAATCAAATATATATATAACATATTATTTAACATCTTAAAATTTTCACTATAATATTGTGAAGCTTTCGAATGATATTGTCTATGTTTTTGTCCGTCTGTTTATCTTCACTTTGTATTAAATTACATATGTAAGAGTTTACATTTGTTCATTAGGAAAATCAAGTAATAAAGATTATACAAGTTTTGAAGTACATATGTGTTAGTTTGTACAATAATATATATATTCATCTGTATATGAGTCCATTTACATAAACATATTAAATTGATACTATTTAAAAAGTTTGTAAAACATTACACTCTAAAACCTTAAGAGGCCTACATTAATAAGATACATACATTCGGCCAAATTAATATCATTGTATGAATGTTTTGAAAATTTAATATCCAGTTTGATCAGTGAAGTGTTGATATATGTCATTATACATGTCATAGTTGTTGGTCAAAGGAAACAGAAAATGAAATTTAAAGGGCATAAATAATGATAACACTTTGAAAAACAGCATTTATATGTATAATCTCTCAAATGGAAATTTGAAGACACATATTATTATTCCAATAAACGTTTAACTTAAAGATATTAAAATGTCCCGTTGTACAAATAGGTTAATGTTAAAAATGTTATTTTTTTTACCTAAATATACTATTGATTTATAAAAAAAATTTCTGGATACTATTCTGACAGTTCCCATTTTGGAATTATTTTATAAATTTGGAAAATTTGAAGTTGCAAACCAGATGACATTTTTAAATAATAAACCAAAAGTTTTTGTAGCTTTCAGAGAAATTCAAATAAGGGTTTTTAAACAGGGACGCTACAAAAGAAAAGCGAACGGACAGCAAACGACGCCATATTTCTTGCCGCTGTTTTGATATTTCTCTTCAGTAAGGTTTGCCATTTCATGATGGAAAGATATACGAGCCAACAACGAGTCGAAAATATTAAAATTTACTACCGAAATTCGGATTCAGTGGCCTCAACGTTAAGAGCGCTACGTCCAATTTATGGTCATCATTATCATCCTAGCAGATCAACAATTGAGCGTCTAGTGAAAAAATTTGAATCCACAGGCACAGTACAAAATCTTCCCGTATTAGTGAGACAAAAAAGTGCCCGTAGTGTCGAGAATATTTCTGCCGCTGAGGCTTCAGTTGAAGAAGGCCCAAATATGTCTCTCACACGTCGTTCTCAAGCGTTGGGCATCTCTGTGACGTCGTTGTGGCGAATTTTGCGAAAAGATCTTGGCCTTCATCCATACAAAATCAAATTGACGCAAGTACTGAAGCCGCTTGACCACGAGAAGCGTCGTATGTTCGTGAATTGCGCTGAGCAACAACTTGAAAATGATTCGGATTTTCATCGAAAAATCATCTTCAGTGATGAGGCTCATTTCTGGCTGAATGGCTTCGTCAATAAACAAAATATGCGTTATTGGTCAGACAGAAATTCACACGTACTCCATGAGTCATCATTGCATCCCGAAAAAATTACGGTTTGATGCGGTTTATGGGCCGGCGGCGTCATTGGACCGTACTTCTTCCGTAATGATCAAGACGGCACGTTACTGTGAATGGGAAATGATAACCGAATATTTTTGGCCCCAATTGGATGATATGGACTTGAAGGACATGTGGTTCTAACAGGACGGCGCCACAAGCTACACAGCGAATGTCACAATCAATTAATTTGAAACCAAGTTTGGAGAACGTGTTATCTTACGAAATGGTCCAGTCGATTGGCCGCCTCGGTCGTGCGACTTGACGCCGTTAGGCTATTTCCTGTGGGGCTACGTCTAGACTATGGTCTATGCCAACAAGCCAGCGACGATTGATGAACTTCGTACGAATATCGAACGTGAAATTGCAGCAGTATCGGGCGATTTATGCTTGAAAACCGTCGAAAATTAGGTTCAGCGTCTGGACTTCTGCAAGCGTGCCCGTGGTGGCCATGCAAATTAAATCGAGTTCCATACATAATGGCATCGAACGTACTTTTACATGAATAAAGAATTTCATTGATATCCAATACCGTTTTTGTTTTATTTAAAAACACTTTTGTAGCGCTCTTATTGAAAAACCCTTTATGATTAAAATTCTTTTCATTAGTTTAAAATTTTTAAAAGAAAACATCGTAATAAAATATTTTAAAAATATATTAGCTGTTATTATAATAAACAATTTACTTTACTTTTACTAAAATTTAAACGATAATAAAAAGAAAACTTTTAAAAATGTTTAAAAATTGCAATGTTGCAACATATGTATAGTTACAACATAAACAGCAACAACACTGGCATTATCACGAATTTGAAATGTATTTGAAATGTAGAAAATAATCATTTTCAATGTTGTCAGTATATACAAGTTTCGACAACGTGTGCTTAAAAATGTTTTCACAAAAAATACACCATATCTCTATAGCTCTTTCAAAAAAAAGGAGTACCTTAGATTATTTTTTTATGTCGTCTGTGACTTTTTCTTTAAGCTTAACAACTACTTATACGACAAAAAAAAATTTAAGAACATGTTAACTCTATTTTCATATATGTGTTTGTACGAATGTGTGTTTAAGTATTGAGCTTATTAAAATTCAGCACGTACAATTCATTAACACAAAGTGACGCTCATTTTTCGTACATATTTTCTTTCACAAATGAATTTCTTACAAATTGTTACTGAAGCTTGTCTATATAAGCTAAAGGATAAGAAATTTTACATATGGGTAATTCCATACAGAAAAGTAATATTTAAATTATTTTTAAGTAGAATAAAATTTTAAGAAATGATATAATACGCTGGAAAAATTGCCTGCTGCAAAATAAATATGTTCAGAAAAGTTAAACATTTTATATACCGTATTCCTAACACAATATGTTTGCCTGCAAATATAATTTTTAAGCCTGTATTTTTTTTTTTTCGATAGTAACAACACTTAGGAAATTCTTCCCTCTAATTACTGGTAATGTGTTGCTTTCTTTGGAAAGGCGATAGAGGAGTTGGAAGTTGGTGAAAAATGAAAGACTTCAAAGACAACACTGTAATTGCGCGAGATAATAAATCTTGTTGCTTTTCGAAATTTTTGAAGCTTTTTAGTTAATAGCCCTGTTATGTTATTTTACTTCGGTGGGTTTAAGTGCTTTGAAAACACCAAAGGAAGACGTTGCGATATGTATGAGGAAGATAAAACTCACACATATTATTTTTCCAAATTGATGTTGCCGTCGCAAGGAATCAAACCCGCAACCTTCTGTGTAATAGTACAAGGCGCTAACCATTACACCACAATGCCCATAACGAGTCGCTTGACACAAAAACAATAGTACATTGAAAATAGTCGTTAGTTGTGTCGAGGCCTATCTAACATTCTATGCTGGTGTTAACAAGCACTTGGAGAATGAGTAATATATACGGGCTATCGATGAGAAACGCTATCGGTGGATGTTGGCTTATTATGTCTGCCCAAAAATGCGTGGAAAAGTCCTGTACCATTACTGGTTTCAACAAGATGCAATTAAATAATGCAGTTTCTGTAACAATAACTTACTTGACGTGAGATGTCAAAAAAGACGACATTGACTGGCCATTCAGATCTCCCGATGTGATCCCACCGGACTTTCTTTGGTGAGCTCATTTGAAAAGCAAAGTGTGCCAACAAGCCTCAGAGCATTAGCGAGCTCAAGGTAAACATTTATGCCGAAATCAACGCTAAAGCGCCAGAGGTGCTCGAAAAACTTATTGGAAATGCAGCACAAATGGCATATTCCACCATGGCAATTTTATTGATGTTGTTGATGAAGTAAAACAAAAAATAAAAATAAAATTAAATAAAAATATCACACATATGGAAATCCGTTGTTTTCCTCTTAAGTTATTCAATATTCACCTACCGGCATAAAAGATGGCGCACTCTGTACATATGTTAATTACTATTATGATTGCATCTTTTTTTTAAACCCAAACGAGGCCCACGATATCGAGAGGTTTCACTAGCCTAGGAGATCACTAGCCTTTTAAAGATGCCGATCACGATATGTACCGAGCAATGAGTGTAGACTGTGCTTAAGGAATTTACATTGACACTGCTGGCCCTTTCAATAATGTCTACGGATGCCATATTAGATAGTGTGACAAAAACAGGGGCTTCCGTGCAGATTGTGGATTGAATAGGTAGCCTCTTAAGTTGCAGAATAATATCTGCAGCTCGGACTTACGCCAAAATAGTAAATGGCGCACTTGAAAACTTAACAGGGAGGAATATTATCTTCACTACTGTGGGCACTTGTTGTAAATGAATTTCTCGAGGAATATAAAGGTGTAGCGGCTTGGATTAGTGTGTAGCAATTATCGTCACTGGGATGTACCTGGGCACTATAAGCTCTGTAATAGAGGCTTCACTGGGAATAATAAGCTGATGGGCGGTCAGAGAGAGACTAGGCGATAATCCTATGAAAAAGCACATGATACTGTTTACTAACAGGACCAATATAGATCCTTACACCATGCCTAAATTGAGTAGTAAGTACCTGAAGTAACGTACCTGAGGGTTATACTGGACTATTAGTTGTGTTGGGAGCTTAATGTTAAAAATACCACAAATGCACTCTATGCTTACAAAAAAATTATATAACAATTTCTAGGCCAATTTTACTTTATGGAGTAATTATTTGATGGACAGCTTTGGAGAGTAGAGTCTACTGCAGGCTGGAGAATGCGCAGATACTTGCTGAGCTATATATCACCGGCGCGTTAAGTAGTATGCTAACTGAGGCACTGCATGTTATCTTGAATCTACAACCGATTAATCTTGTGGCAGAAGGGGCCATTTGAAGTCCGCTAATCACTTGGGGACTACGTCGGCGTGCGTGTTTACGTCATATGGATACGAAAGTTTTATTAGGAAAGCAAATTTAAGCAGTAACTATATTATCCCAGGGTTGGGCTTTACTGAAAAGGATGGTTGGCCGGTTTTCGTTCTGATCACAGAACCTTTTGTTTCTTCACAGATTGGTCTAATATGGGGGCCATGGTTTTTGTATCGAGAGCTTGGTGGAAGTTGCTGCTGACTTTGATTTTATCCCAGAGACAACTGTTTCATACGTTAATTTCTATATTGATAGTCTAGTGGCTATTGAGACGATCTCCACCAATCAGATATACTCATAAATTGTCTTGATAGCAAGGATGGGGTAAAGTAGAAATCTATTGTTAGCATTGAAGGTAACGAGATTATGGGCGAACTAGCGAAATTACAAAATTATATGTGGATACAAGTTATTTTAATTAAGGAGAATATGTTTAAAATTTTGTTGGCTTTTTACTTTATAACTTCTTGAATTCTAACCATTAATAAAATAATATTTTTATGGAACCACTCATAAAGGCATTTACATACTACATCCTAATGTTATAAAGAAGATATGCATACACAATTCTTTACATGCAAATAATTTCATAAAACATTTTTTATACAGCTGCCTAGCATACAAATTTATTCAAATAAAAATTATATGAAAATCTTTAATATTACAACAAAAAAATAAATAAATTAATATCTGCCAAGATTTTTAACAACAACATAATTTTAAACTCTTTTTATGTGAAAACAAATTTTAAATTTAGGAATAACTTAAAGAAGTAAAAAATATGAAATGTTAAGTATACTTTTTCGCAACCATTATATGTCACACAAATTTGTAACAGTATCCGTTTTGTGCACTTGACTTTTTTTTTGTACATACCTAAACTATATTCACAATAAAGATGGGGTGGAATAACCAAGAGCAAAAAAATTTTAATATTTATCGCTACATATCATCGAGACTAAAACGTCATCTGCATTAAGTCCTTTAAGCAAAATTCAAAATGAATAAAAGATCTAAAAGCAGCAATAATAAAAATCGAGAAAAAAATACACTTTAACATTTAGTACAAAAATTTGCTTGTGACTTACTGGGGACATAGAGTGTTTTTGCATTAAACCTTGGAGCGGTAGGAAAAAAATGGAAAAAAAAATCAAAATAAAGCAGATAATCGAAAATGCTTAAAACGTTGATGTGGTGTCGTTATTTTGGATGGTGTAATGTCATAAGTTATAACATGCATACAAAAAAAAAAAAAAAACAAGAAACCACACAATACAATGAGGTTAAATCATTGGAGATGGTACTACGTAACTGTGCTAACGACAGCGTTAAAGCTGTAGGGAGATTAGAAAGTCTGTGGTAGGAAAAACTCATTTCATCAACTCTTAATATTTTTCATACAATCAACACAGACATAATCATAATAATCGTCAGTATTTAATAAAAAGTTATAATTTCGAGGTTGAATTGATAAACAACAGAAAACCTGTGATTATACGCCAAGACTGCAACCGAAACTACACTTTTTTAACTTACTCGTTAAAGAAAAATCACACTCAGAATATTATTTAATTTACTATTTGTAGTTTAATAAAATATTTTTCAGTTAATTTAACTTTATTATACATTTGTTCAAAATGATTTTCTGGCATTTACTGATTTTTTCAGTTTCATTTATTTTTTCATTTGTTTGAAATTTTATAAAAATATACCCACAAAACGGAAATTTGTGATTTATTTGTTTACGTTACATTCTAAAAAGATGATGAAAAATTACTGTTATAAGTATGGTAAGTTTTAATGTAAAATTGCATAAAGTAACGTTGGGCACAAAATGTGTACAAAATTTAGTTAGACACTTCTGTCAACAAAAATTCACAAAAGTGTAGTATTTTGAATGTTTGGATACATGTTTTTAAGTTTATAAATATTTAATTTTATCAATTACATACAATATGACTTAGGCATGTCAAAACATAAATAAAGAAAAATAAATTACTGAGATATAAAAAGTTTTAGAAGATAATGTCGTTAATAAAGCCAATTAAATGAAAAAGATATCTTACAAATTATATCTTAATACCCTAACCGAGCACTAGCAACAAAGGCTTTTGGCTCGTTGTAGCAAAAACAGACCAGAGCCTCTGGTGGGAATCGAACCCACGACCCCCGCACTGATAAGCTAGCACGCTACCAACCGGTAGCCTAGGCCGATGAAAAACAGTTAAAGAAATCTAAATTAATTTTTTAAGTAGATTAAGAGTAAATAAGAAATTTTTTTTCTAATTTATAAAAGTCCTTTGTAAGATACTGAATACCGGAAGTATAAAAATGACTTCCAGAACTTTTTAACATGGCTTATATTAAAAAAGTGTTGCCATTAAGTAGATCAGAACTATATTTGTAATTAACCATTTCAAAAGGAACTACAAACTTATTTCTGCGAAACATCGTACTCACTAACCATTGTTTCGGGATTTTAAACCGATGATGCAGGTGTTTTTGCAGTGTGTCACAACATCTTCTCCAAATGTAATTTTTTGATGCTGGGTACATCTTGAATAACTTATTTTATAGAACCATATTTATCCTTATAGAGGACTTATTCTAAGCAGGATTTTTACAGAAAAACATAGCAATTCTGAAAACATTTTTATCTATATAAAAAAGTTTTCAAAATCGGAAGAGTTTTTTATTGGAAAAAATGGAATGTGAAAACTTTTATAAAGAAAAATGTCCTTAAAATCTGATGATCAGAATCCTTTATGTATAAAATAAATATAAACCCAGAAAAAACAGACATTACCAAGTAACTAAGGTACACAAAGGTTTTCACTATTTACCGAGCTATTTACTCGCTAAATTACTTTTATTCGCGATGTCCCAATATTCATTGGTAATGACTCCCTCTCGCTTACAAAAAAAGTTCGAATAAGAAATTACCTGTAACGTCACTCATAGTGAAGAAATAAGTGGTTACCTATAATAATAAAGTAAGTAGTTATTCTTAATAAAACGATAGTTAAATTTTCTTACTTAAAGAAATCGACAAGAATAATTTGTATTTTAATTATAAAAAATCCATAAAATATTTAAATTTTTAAAAAATAAAATAAATTTTTTTTGTTGTAGTTTTTCAAAACAATTAATAAATATCATGGTAAAACAACAACTAACGGTAAATCATTATTTTGCGTGTACATATAAGTAATTCTTTCATCTATTATCATTAAGTCATTATTTTGTTGTTTAAAGTAATGAAAAATGTAACTATTTATCATTATATGGTAATCTACACAGTAACGACCTGTCAGTACCATATATTTGCTAGAAAGAGTCCTCAGAATTTAAGTACTTTTTAAAAGGCAAAACAATTATAATCTAGAGGTTTTCTATAGTTTAAAGTCTTCAGAAACTAAGGGGTTGTTTTTGAACAGAAAAGGTTTTTCCACAGAAAAATATACGGAAACTTACAGAAACTCAAAATCTGGAAATATTTTACAAGAAAAAATTCCTCACCATCTAAAGTTTTTCCTACACAAAAAGGTCTTTATATTGTGATGATTTTACATAGGAATAGAACCTTAATATGTGGCGATTTCCTAAAGAACAGTTTTAAAATTCTAAAGGCTTTTGCTCTAAGATATACTCTCATATTCTGAGAACTTTTTCAGGTAAAAACACTGTCATACTGTAGGGATATTTTTCTTTAGAAAAAGTCCTCTAGATTCTAGCAATTTCATCCTTAAGAAAAATTATCAGATATTGAAAACGTTTTCGTATAGAGACGTTTAGATTCTGTGGACTTCTTATAACAGAAAAACCCTTAATCAAGAAAAAATTTATCAAAATATTATAAATTTCTCATATAAAAATTCTCAGATACTGAAAAATATTCCCAAAGAAATACCACCATCACATTCTAGGAACTTATTCGTTTGGAAAAATTATTTGAGGACATTTTCCTTTTAACAAAACATCATATTTTGAGACATTTTCATAGATAACCCCTCAGCATCTATATGATTTAGAATCATATAGATTCTGAGGACGTTTTGCGGTTGAAAAACACTCAGATTCATATTGAAAACTACTCAAAAAATTATTGGTTTTCTAAAAATTTGAATTATTTCTTGATATTAAGACTTTTTATGTTAATTATGGTTAATTGGAATTATAACGACAATTTTAACTTACAAACTATTTCAAGTGCACTCCAAAAGACCAGTTCATCGAACAAAAATGTTTTAAATGTTCCACTATTGTCCCAAAGCAGTACTCATTCCCCCATTTAGTGTTGAATCCACTAAATAGATAATAGAGAAATTTCAATTTAATTAACTGCTTAATCAGTCCTCGTATTAAACATTGCCAACATAATAAAGAAACAAACCGTAGTTATAACAAACAATATCCTTTGGCTACAATAATGCATACATTTTTGTGTTTATGGGTTTAGTTTTTTTTCTTGCTTATTCTTTGTATTGCTGGTGCCTTTCTTCTTTACCGCGTAATTGTATTGTTGTGTGAATAGAAAGTATAAACAATATAAGTAGAAAATGAACACGAAAAAAAATCTAACACTTTTGTTAAAGAAAATGAAAACTAAATATTGCAAAGTATTTCCTAAGGCTATTATACTTTGTTTCCCCCATCTCGTTCATTGGTATTTTTGGGTGTGTTGCGCGGTCTTTACAAAAAAGTTTTTCTTTTTTCATCACTTTGTTGGGTTTTTTTTTGCAACAATATCAATTGATTTTTTTATACTTTGCTAGAGTGATAAAAATGTTTAACTTAAAAAGGATTTTTTTTCAATAACCTCCAAAAAAAGAATACATTTTTTTTTTAAATATTAGGGGGAGAAATAATTGAATATACTTAAGCAATTTGTTGTTAAGTTTGAAAATGACATTTACCACAAATGGCAACCTTAAAATATTTATTAATTTTTTCTTAAAAGAAAAATTCCGTAAGGGAAGAGGTCAATAGGAAATAAATAACTGTTGCAGAGAGATTTAACCACATAACTACACTGAAAGTTTATATCTTTGAAACAAAGATGAAATAAACACTTTAGGAAAGTCATCCAAAACACAAAATTTTGCGAATATTTGAAAAAATCGAAGACACACAGAGAAAAAAGATTCATTGTGAAAACCAAATTTCTTGCCAACCGAATGGTTTAGTTGCAGCAACCGTATATGAACATTTGAATTCTTACCATAATTCTAGAAATGTAAAGTTTCATTACACAAAAGAAAAGGACAATTTTGAATCACCCTGTTTGCAAAGAAAGATTTTCAAAGGAGCCTTGATTTTTTGGAAATATCTCCCAATTAACGTCCTGCCCAAACACCAGAAATTTGGCATTTGAAATGTGTGTTCCTTGTGGTACAGACTAAATCAATGAAAAAATAATTTATCAAAACTTTTTTAAAATGAAATGATAATTTATATAGATTTTGTATGACGATTAAGTTGGTTTTACAAAAGAGTACACAACAAGCCATCAAAATAAATGAAAACCGAAACCGAAACCGGTTATTTTTATTTTTCAAGAACGGACTTGCTTTTTATCTTTTAGTAAATTCGAATATACTGAAACCGGGTTTTTGGTGTCTGTAAACCGATTTTTTTATATAAACACGTATTTTTCTAATATTTGCACAAATTTTCAACTTTTTTAACTAGCATTTTTTTGCTTCGTTAAAGTAAAAAACAAAATTGCCAGTAAAGTCAGTAATAATAGTTATTGATTAATAGTTGTAAGTTAAGCCTGAAAAGTTGTTAAAAATTTTACTTTTTTTTAACTTTCGAGCTAAATAATTTCATTGAAAAAATGTTTAATTTGAAATAAAATTAATACGCTTTATAAAATTATATCATCATCGGCATCTAACCAAAAGTATTACCTTGTCGGGCTCTGTAGTTTGAACAATTTTTGGATTTACTGTCAGATTATTTATGTTAATTCTCAATAGAGGGCTTTTTGCGATAAGAAACACATTTCCTATCTCGAAATATGCATTTTGTTGGAAAATAAATTCAGATATTATTTTGTATATGAAATAATAATCACTTATAAGGATACAAAATACCCGAAAACATCAATTCGGCATGGTTCTCAACAACTTCAAATTTCACGAAGCACTACACAGCGAAATACCTCCACATAGAGTAATGGCCTGTCATCAGAGACGTGGGGACATTTTACGGATATTTTATTCCATATTTAATCGCAACATGTCATTACAATCTAATAAAAAATCCCAACTATCTCAACAAAAAAAAACGTGTTTGTATTTTAAAATGAAAAAAATGCATTCTTACTAAGACACCCTATATTTATTTTTTTTCTGAAGTTTTTAATATTCTTAAATAATTTTTATGAGAATTTATTGTGTAAATTCATTAGTTTTGGTAACGTTTTTTCTAAAATCAGATTTCTTATGTTTATTGTTGTCTATAATTTATGGGACATACAGCAAAAAGTCATAATAATTGTCATGGTTTCGGATGCAGACAATTCTTATTGTAGCAGAAGGTTTGTATAGTAAAACTCTCAAAGGGGTTGACGCTGTGTGCAGTAAAATTTGATGGCCATTTAAAATATTTATTGTTTAAATTGTATTGTTGAATGAAAAACTGTTCAAAAATGAACGCAAATGTTATTCTAAGCCAAATTAAGACTCTCACAATGAAATTTTATAAAAAATTTTTTCATTAAACATTTTAACCTTTTAATTGTCATTATCGTGGGAAAGTCCTTTTTCAAAAAATACCAAAAGTCACTCAAAAATTTTTCTGTAAATTTCTCTGGTAGTTTCCAAAGAAAAAACTTCATCCGGTGGATGTAAAATGCTGAAAAAGTTAAATTTGAATTTATCACTATTACTCGTTGTAACGTAAAATAACAAAGTAAATACTTACTTAAATAACTTAAATAACGACTAAAGCTAAATTTTACATTTAATTTTTTTAACCCATTAACGCCGAGGTGATCACAATTTTTACTAACTTTTCAACGTGTTTATTTATTATGTTATCGGACCAAAAAAATTAGGCAATATCTCTATTCCTACGCGAAATTTGATGCTCATTCAGAATCTGAGCTCAAAAAAATTTTAAGAAAAAAAATGTGTTAAAATTAGTCAAAGAACACCCTAAAATTTTTTCATAATTTTTTTAAACAATTTTTGATTTTCGAAAATATCAAAAAATTAAATTTTTCAAAAATGCCTAAAAAAATTTTGAAAAAATTTGAGTGTTCTTTGATTACTTCTTTGCTGATTCTGTGCATATACATTGTTTTCTTCTACTCTGAGCAATACCCAGAGATAACGGCGTGGACGTGGTAGAACTTTGTCTCCTTTGGGGTGCATTTTTTCGTGAGTCCCCTTGCCTCTCACGTTTCGGGGGTCCTTTTTTTGTGAGTCCCCTTGCCTCTTATTTAACATTTCTTTTAAGACATTCTTTTTTCTTAAAAATTTTTTTTCTAAAGTTTATAGTTTTTGAGAAAACGATAGATTTAGATTTTTATAAAAATTTTTCATTCTCGCCGCCATTTTGAAAAAAGCGTGGATGAAATTTTCTGAAAAAATTCCTCTTAATGCTCGAGTGCCATGATCACTTCTGATCATAGTAAAAACTTGATACCTTTGGTATCATTGTGAAAAAAATGAGAAAAAATTTTTTTTCGAAAATTTTCACGTTTTTCACGTTTTAATCGGCCATATTTTTTTTCTCGGTGTCTAATCAAAATTTTGAGCTCAGATTCTGAGATATTGCATTATTTTTTGGTCCGATAACATAATAAATAAACACGTTAAAAAGTTATTAAAAATTCTGATCACCTCTGCGTTAATGGGTTAATGAATATTCTAACCGTTTATGTTGTTCTTTTGATGAAAGTAGTCCAGTTTAGAAATTTTTTAAAAAAAGGCTTAAATTATATAAATTTTAATTAAATTATATTCTATAAGTAAGTCCTTTATCAGAAAATAACAAATAAGTCCTCTGGAATGGGCATTTAATTACTGAAATGTTCTGCTGTAATTTCACTGACAAAACAAACTCAACAAAAAACTCATACTGTATATGTAAGATGCTGAAAAAGATTAAATTTAGAGATTTTTATTTTTTAGTTTTTATATACATCGCTGTTTTTTGTTTGTTATTGTTGTTAGTTCAATGTATTTCGATCCGGCATAAGATCTCTTCAGAACCCAAAATTTTAATTTATCACTTATAGTCTTGAAAAACAACAATGTAAATGTACTTACAAAAAAATTTAATGACTACAGTAAAATTTCTAAAGGAATTTTTTCCTGGAATTTTTCAACCATTAATTTATTTATTTATTTAGACTATGAAAAATAACATCCTTACAGACTATTATGATAACCGTAAAAAATAATTATAAAAATACAAACATATGAGAGAGTAATAACATTTTAAATGAACTAGAATTATGTGTTCAACAAAATTAATTAAAAATGTTATTTAATTATTAAGATAAAGAAAAATGTCTCTTTTAATAGTATCTAAGTTCTTATAAAAATCAAAGATATGATAAAGTTGATTTAATTCGGTACAAATACGGTGAAAGGGATCAGAATTACCATAATTTGCAGAAAAGTATTTAACACTAAGAAATAGATAGTATCTTAATAAGCGATGTGGAATATTTATCTTGAGTTTACTAACTAGAAAATCTGAATGTAAGTCTCCATTAATCAAGCATTTTAAAAAAGTTACATTTAACAGTGTACGTCAACTATAAAGTGTAAGAAGCTTTATAAGCACAAGGCGGCTTTTGTAAGGAGGTAAATGCACAGAAGGATTCTAACCAAATCCACGGAGGCAAAATATAAGGAATTGTTTTTGAACGGATTAAATAGAATTAGAGTGTACGTTGTAGAAAGGATCCCAGACAACAGAACCATATTCAAGAATTGGTCTCACTAGAGTAGTAAACAGCTTTTTTGTTATATAAGGATCAGAAATTTATTTTGCCCAGCTTTTAATAAACCCCAATACACCAACTGCCTTATTAATTGTCTTCGTAATATGATTTCGGAAATCTAAACGTCTATCCAATAAAACACCAAGATCATTAAATGTTTCAACCATCTCTAGCCGCATACCATTCAGCACGTACAAGAACTATTTACTGTAAGAGATCTTGAAAACACCATGTATTTGCATTTTTTTACGTTAAGGTTCAAATTATACCATGTAGTAAAATTATAAATATCGATTTGCAATAACGTTTGGTCAGTACAATTATTAAAGGAAAGAAGTATTTTGACATCATCTGCATACATCCAGCACTGAGAATATTGTAAAACCGATGGAAGATAAATAATAAAGGGTATAAATAAAAGCGGACCTAAATGACTACCTTGAGGAACACCAGATGGGACATTGATAACATAAGATTTCACAGTACGAAATTTAACATACTGTTTACGGCTTTTTAGGTAGGAACCAATCTATTTAAGAAGCGTCAAACTAAAACCAATACGGTCTAACTTATATAGTAAAAAATCATGGTTTACTCTATCAAAGGTTTTACTGAAATCAGTACAAACAACATCAGTTTCTAATCCCATTTTTGGATTATTTTGATCATGGTGGTCTACAGAAACTGATAAATATTGAACGAAAAAACGTGTGGTAAAAATTTTACAGAAGTATTAATACACAACTGATTACAATTCTGTTTTTTTAAGATTTTATATCTACCGGATGGATTATATGTCTGTACTTCTAAAAAAATCTTGTCACTTTAACACCAAACGTTAAATCTTGAACTTTATCATTCACTTTGTAGACGATTTTAGCCCTTTTAAAAAATAGCAACATGAAAATAACCCTGAAAATGGGAAATATTTATTCGATGTTAAATTTTTAGAAGTATATTTGTATTATTATTTTACAGAACTGTATGGGTTATACAAGAAAAGGACCAAGTCAAATTATTACTAAATTAAATAGTTGATCAAGGAATACATTAAATCACTCACTTTATGTAAATATTTGATGTTCTATAAAATCTAAGCGAATGTATTGACATATTCCATATTATTAACTAGTTCGTCCGTTTTGCCACAAAGAATAGAAATAGATCCGAATTGCCAAATGTGAAAAACCAGAATAATTCCCTATCTTAATTAACCGATTCAACTCCAATTGATAAATCGCAATACAGCTTTTTCAAGTATTTACATATACCAAATAAATTATTTGTCTTTGGAAACCCCTAGAGAAAGTTGCAGCAAAACATTATAGCAAAATATTTTAACTCATAGAACGCCTGCTTTAAGGGAATTAGTCCCTTGAGCCATGAAAATAGCAGATAAAAATATTCTAGGAAAAAATTCCTCATAATATTTGATTCGGTGAACGGAATGAAATTAGTTTATTGATTTTTAAGTCATAAAGTTTGATTGTCTTTCCACAGTTCCAAAGGCTTTCTTATTTTTTATTATACTAACCTAATCTATATATATAAGAAGTGTGTGCAAGTTATGACTTTATAACTCACAACCCGAATTCAATTAAATTTTTAGGGTTTGTTCATATGGTCGTGTAGATGGTTTATCTAAAGTTTGCACGAAATCGGTCGACGCGTTCGTGAGTTAAGACTTTTCATGTCAACATGTGATTTTGTCCATATAAAAAAAAAAACAACAAATACGTAGGCGCCCATGGACGTGTGCGGTATGTATACTGTGTGCCGACTTCATACACACGGTAAATACACGTTGTAGCGCATACACGCATAAAGATTGACAATGAATTTGATTCAATGTTGATATTCATGCGTAGCGAAGTACGCCGGCATCCACTGTTACACTTTGTATTGTATAAGAATTATCCATAAGAATTATTAGTACTTTATTTATTAATTGTCATTTCTTTATTTTTATCTTAGTTTTTTAAATAGTGGTTGTATATAATTGAGTTAATCAGTTGGTTGTAAAATTAAATATAATAAAAAGTAAAAAATTTTGAATAAAAACTTTTAATGTGTATTTTTAATGGCAAAAATTTATATAAAACCCAGGAATACGTGAGCATTAATCTACATATTATCTAAATTTTTGTTAATGTGCACATATCAGACATGTATGGATGGATAGATCATATGAGGGCATACGTGAACATTTGTGAATATTTTTAGACGGGAAGTCAAAGAAATTTTCGACATTGAAACATAAATAACTGTTATTTACACTCACCAAAAAAAGTCTGTAATGGCAACTGAAAATTTTGCTGTTATTACGGGGAATTCTGCTAATTTGAGCCCAGCGGTATTTTTTGCTAATCTTAGCAACACATGTCTGCTGACGTGTAGTACAATGAAATTAGTAGAAAAATTAGTAGCCGCTACTAAATTTTAGTAGACTTTTAGTAAAGTGGAATTTAAAATCTGTTTGCTAAAATCAGCAAAAAAAAAAATACTAAATATTATTAATATTAGTACAAAGTTTTAAATTTTTAACGAATTTATTATTTTGTTTTAATTTGGTAGTTTCTCTTTTGAAAATTATTTAATTCAATTTTTTTTTACTTTTAAGGTTAAATTTTAATTGTTTTTAGGGCTGATTTTTAGAACTAAAAAACCTTTTTAGTGCTATTTTAAGCGGATGTCCTCTTTTTAGACATGAGTCGGTATCTTCACTTCCGATCCCTTTTTTAAACCTATGTAACATTTTAGGGCAATTTAAGTTTGTATGTATAAGTTTTAATTATTAGAAAAAACATTTTCTTCAATATCCACTTTTTTAAAATTAGCAATTTTTTTTTGCTAATTTTAGCAAATCGGTTTTCAAAAATTTGTAAAATGATTTCTGAAATTAGCAACAAAAATTTGTAAATATTCTGTAAAAACTCTGTAATTTGTAAAACGTAAATAGCAAAATCATATGCTAAATAATAATTTTTTTACTAAAAATCAGTACAAAAATAGTAAAGTGGGATTGAAAACCGTTTACAAATTTTTCTACTAACTTTTTTTCTGAGTGTACAATATATATCAGTTACGATTCCAAAATAAGATTGCTCCTGATATAACTGTATTTTAGAATTATTTTGCAATGAATTCTAAGCACCCAGAAGTATGGGAAGCATCAAATTTTCAATTGACTCTTTTAATTGACCTTACTAAATATTCAACAGCCGATACTTGGAAATTTGTTTGTTCAAAATTATTGTTGTTGTTTTCAAATGGATAATACTTATAATCATGACACCCATCATCGTCGTCATCATCATCAATATCAAAGAAACGTTTTGTGTTACAGTATACTGTACCATATACCATATACTAACACCAAGAAAATTTGTAACAAGTCCTTTAGTTTTAAGGGCTTTTCTTATGGTGTGTATGTATTTTTATAGGTTACTCACTTAACAGAAATATAGGAAAAAAGAGTGTGTTACATACACAGGGTGTATGTGTTTGAGTTTTGTTTTTGTCCTTCTACGTTTAACTGTTTAAAACATAAAGACAAAACGTGCTTGGCATAAGGAAAATAGGTTTTAGTTCATACGCAAAAAACAAGAAGAAGAAAAAGAAAATAACAAACAATAGATACTCTTTAGAATAACCTTTTTTTGTAGATTTTGTAAATAGAATATAGACCAAAAAAAAAAAAAAAAGAGGAAGGACTCTGTACTATATTCAACATTGTTTGAAACCGAAGGAAAAAAAATAATGCTTCGAGCAAATTAACACTTCAAACCAATTGGTTGTGATACAGTACAATACAGAGTATATTTGCAAAATAAAATATAAATATATTCATTTCTCCCCAGGATACATAAAGAACTTTTTTCATTTTATTCTTTTAATGTACATGTGGTTACATTATATGATCTTTTTCTACTTATGAATTTGCTTTGTAAAAACTTTATATGTTCATTATATTAAAATGCATATTCATACTATATTATTTTGGTTTTGTATTGTTACAAACAAAGAAGGTCTCCCTAAGGGTTCTCCAAAATATAAAACAAAAAGTCTTGTATCATTTAAAATTGCATATGAAAAAAAAAACAAAACAAGAAAATATATATAAAAAAATATATGGCGATCACAAATAAATGTTTATTTTATTTTTTTAAATGACTCAATATTTGTAATAAATTTACCAAAAATAGAAAATGCTATTTAAAGGTAATTAAAATTTAGAATTTTTTGTTATAAACTCAGGTGAAAATTTTCATATAACTATGTTCATATATTGTCATATGATTTCATATATGGTCATATATGATTTCATGTATAGTCATGATCATATATGATTTCATGTATGAGAATTAATAGTCCAAAAAAAAGTTTGAATTTACGAGCTCTACATCCCTACAAATAATGGAATAAAGTATGGCCTGTCAAAGAAATTAAAAAAAAAAAATAATTTGATAAAAATTAATATATTTTTGAATATACTACATTGCGAATATAAAATTATAATTAAATTCAATGTCACGTTTTTAGGAAAATTGCATACAAAAAATGGTCGATTTTTATCAAGAAATTTTCTTATATTTAACCCTGCGCAAAACTCTTTTTAAATGATTATATATCCACGTTATGTCTTCTTATGTGAGACAGGATTTTTGTTAAGAAATTAATTTTAATACGCTTAATAATAGGGAAAAATTAAAAAAAGGAAAATTTTACATTCAGTTGTAATTTTACATTCAGTTGTAATTTAATATTATCCTATCAAAAATGAAAAACAATATTATATTAATAAATGTTATTGGTAAGTAGATTGCAATAGTACAACAAATTGGATTTTTCGAAGACAATTCTTTTAGATAGTTAGGAAAGTATCACAAAAAAATCGAATTTTGTTGAATTTTCAAAAACCGCACATAATTTAAAAACCACAAATTCGTAATCTTCCTAAAAATTAACATCAGATCTGAAACGTTTATACATATGGCAAGTTGAATTTTTATTTACATATTTTTAAAAAATTAAATTATATTAGAAATTTAAAAAAAAAAATACCGAACTATTTTAGATTTACTGATTATTTTCAAATTTTGATGTCATATTCCTTTTCTGAACATTAATTAAGACTATATGGGACAATTTTGCTAAATTATAGCGTCTTTTTGGAGTCTATGCATACAAACCAATTAATCTGAACAACAACTTACAAGTACAAGTTAATAACTTTTTATTCAGTTTCTAGAATTAAAAACCATCCATGACAATAATCAAAATTTATTAACAAATTTTAAAACATAAAAGACATCTGATAATTTAGATAAAACACAATTTGATGATTATTTCATAACCAGAGATAAAATTGTATATATTTTATCTAACTTAAGAGGCAAGTTATCGTCTGGTGTTGATAAAATACCAAACATAGTTTTAAAAAATGTTCCAAAGTATTGTGATCTTTTTAATAATACGTTGAAGAATTCCTAATTTTCCGAAAAATAGAAAGAGGCAAAAGTAGTTATGTTACCAAAAAAAGATAATGATTTAAGCAATCCAAAAATCATTCGCGGTATTAGTTTACTTCCTACACTCAGAAAAAAAGTAGACAAATTTTTAAACGCTTTTCAATCCTACTTTAACATTCTTTTTTTTTTTTTTGTTGTTTAGTAAACTTTTTTGCAATTTACATTTTACAAATTATGGAAAATTTACAGAATATTTACAAATTTTTGTTGCTAACTTCAGAAATCATTTTACAAATTTTTGAAATCCGATTTGCTAAAATTAGCAAAATAAAAAAATCACTTATTTTAAAAAAGTGGATGTTGATGAAAATTTTATTTCTAATAAAGCTGAAAAACAACCTACTCATGTCCAAAAATAGGACATCTACTTAAAACAGCACTAAAAATTTTTTTAGATCTAAAAATCTAAAAATAATTAAAATTTTACCTTTACATCCAAAAAAAGTTATTAAAAATATTTAAAAAAAATTAGCAAATTGAAAAAAAAAAATATTAATTCGTTTTTTTTTATTATTTTTTAAGCCTTTGAATATTTTTTTAAATATTAAAAAAATATATAAATTTGTTTATTCGAATTCGTAAGGCAATTTTAAAAGGAATTAGCAGCATTAATGTGTAATGGGTTTATCTACAAATAATTAAGTTAATATGTGCATTTTAATAATGTTTTTTATAAATTAAAATTTTGCTATATTTTACAATTCATTGGTTGTATTAATATTTATAACAATTTAGTAATTTTTTTTTTGCTGATTTTAGCAAACCGATTTTAAATTTCACTTTTCGAAAAGTTTGCTTCACGTTAGCAAACATGTGTTGCTAAGATTAGCAAAAAAATACCGCTGGGCTCAAATTAACAAAATTTCCCGTAATAAAAGCATAATTTTCAGGTGGAAAAATTTTTGAAATATGTATTAATAACTATATAAATAAATTTTGACAAGACAGAAATTTAATAAGGGAAAACAGTTGGGTTTTTTATATAAACATTCTACAATAAATGCGATAAATTTACTTACATCTAACATAAACTGGAATTAAAATAGAAAACTGTGTACCATAGACATGGAAAAAGCCTTTTATAGTTCTTGGCTACCAGGACTGATATTCAAATTAAATGAATATAAATTTCCATTTCATCTAATTATGTTAATCTATATGTAAAATGATTAGCAATAAAACATTTAAAGTATTTAATAAGAACACTAAAAGTAAAAAGACGTTCTGTATTATACTAATGGTTTACAGTTCAATTTATACATATTGAACCGGCTTATTAGAGTAGAGAATATTATATCCTTTGCAGATGAAATCATTATATATCATGCTAATACCATTGAGAAAATTAATCAAAATTTACAAAAAAATATTTAATGTCGTTGAAAAATACGCCACAGATTGGTCTATGAAAATTATCTCACAAAAATGCTAAACCATTCTGGAGGTAAATGTAATTATAACATAAAACTATTTGGAATTAAATTCAATTAATATAACATCAATATTCCAAATAAAGAAACTGTAAAATACTTAGGTAAAATATCTACTAGATAGATTCTTATATTTTAACAACCTTATAAATAAAATTTTAATAAAGACAAGAAAAGCTTTTTTATGCAAAAACCCTTATTTTACTCAAAATATATAAAAACTAGAGTAAAATTTATAATGTATCAATCAATGATTAGACCAATCATTACTTATGGTTACCCGATTTGGTTTAATATTTCACCATCGTACATGCAAAAAATAAGAGTGGTTGAAAAAAATGTTTACTGGCTTGCAAGTCTAAATTTAGACCATCAGAAAGTAATAAAATAAAATATGTGTCCAATAAAAATTGTATGATTACTAAAATATTATTAGAATTGATAATTTTCGCATACATTTAATAATAAATAATATCTTAAGATATACATTTTGTGTAGAAAATAATTTAATTATGGCACCGTACTATACGAATGAAGAATATATTATCGATACATTTGAAAAAGATTTTGTACCACCTGAGACCTTTTTATACAACGATAGGATTCATATTATACAAAATGAAAATAGTGTGCCAATATTTAATCACAATTATAAATTATTTTATTTTTTTTTTTTCATTTTATTATTTTTATTTACCCCCTAGACGAATTTTAACCATTTTCCAATATAAAACTAAAGTTTTTAATAATTTTTTTCCATTACAAAAAAGGATAACTATTCTTCATTCGAAGTACAAAAAGTATTCATATATTTGGAAAATAATACACGAGAGCTCGATTAGTATATACACAAACTATTTTGGTAAAAAAAAACCAAAAGGATTGATATGAATTTGTATTTTTAGAAACAGAAAACATAAAATTTTAAATTTAACCGAAAATATCAGTAGAACTGAATGTCTGTAAATTTTTATAGTTTGTTTTTTGAATTACTGATTCAAATAGTTAAAAAATATATTTCCATGAATTTCAATTTATTCTTCATTTAAAAACAAACTTTACTTAAACTCTTTTTACTGAAACTTTACTTAGAGAGTTTTTAGACATTAAGGAATAGGGACAATATTTTTCAAACTTTGATATTTTTTGGAGCACTCTAATGACCATATATGAAGGCAAAATATTTTACAATTTAAGCACTAGTTCTACTGAATTAAGATCCAACTTGAATTCTTAAGAGAAAAACGATATCAATATTAGATTTTTAGTAATTTTAAGACTTTTCTATACTACGCCTCTAGCGGGGTAACACGTACCAAAAATTAAACTTTAACCAGGCAGTTTTCAAAGGGTTGGGATCTTTAATACAAAAATAAAAATGTATAACAGTCAACCAGTACTTAGTCGTTTTTGAATAGTATTTTCTCTTCCAAATTTTTTTTATTGTATTTATTAACATAAATTCTTAAAAACTGATTAAGCTTTTATCTATTTATGTCCGTCATTTGGTGTCCTTCTCTAAGAAACCCGTCTCTAAACTACTACTATTCTTTACTACAACGACCATGGTCCTTTTTTTACCATAAACTATTTGCTACTTCTTTTAAAATTTTGCATGTACTTGCACAAAAAAATCAAGATAAAGAAAAAATTTGTTACATTTAATTGGGCAGTATTAAATGTACTTTTATTAGTATTCTTTAAGGCTGAGAGTGTATTATCATTATTTTATACATGCACACTTACATTTAAATTCCATGGTAATGTTAAGTGTATGTAAAAGGGTTGAAGGGTAGAAGGTGGAGAATTCGCCACTTTTTTTTTTTTAAATCCTGTCGTTAATAAACCAAATATATTTAAAAAAAAAAAAATATTTTAAAATCCAAATATATAAGATATAAATTGTTTTATTTTTTAATATAAACAATTTTCAGAGTAAGCCCAAATGGCTTAATCCTTCTACTTTTGGCGTAAACTCGCAGAATCGATGTAGCAAATTTATTGTGAGTTTTGATTTCAAGGAAAATTCTATAAAAAGTTCATTCTTTTTTAATTAATCGAAAGATAATAAATGCTCCTTTATTTAATATACATATATCACTATGCAACAAATTAATATTACGTATACGTCTATTAAAATTATATCAATTATTGCTAGCGATACCATTCCACTTGGTGGTCTGCAGAACCGTACAATTTGTAGCCATGAAAAATAATGAGTATCTGAAAAAACTATAGATTTGAGTAATTTTAGAAATCTATTAAATTATGCCAAAATCGGTGTTAAAATTCGTTTATCAGTGGCGAAACCTCCCCTTTCTACCCTACAAATAAAATGTGTTTATGGATAAAAGAAAAGAAGTTGAGTATTATTAGTGGTAATAAAATTTCAGTATAAATTGCAAAATGTTGGCAACAATTTGTGGCAGTAGTTGTTATGTGTAAATAAGTAGAAAACAACAAAAGTACACATAGAGAAATAATTTGCTAAAAAATTTTTGTTTTTATACCACGAGGCTTTTCTTTATTGTTATTATTGCTTGTTTATAGCGAGCTTTTCAACCTCCTTATATTTGCAAAAACAATGCAAATTCACGATTTTTAGCTCGATTTTGTTGTACGTAAATTTAAATTGCTAATTGCTTATGCAATTATAAGGAAGGTATCCAAGATGTATCTCCTCTAGAACCCCAATATGCATACGTATTTTATTTTTTTTTTTCAAGTTTTCAACTTTCAAATTCCATAAAAGTTTTAAATCGAAAACTTAAACATTACGAAAATACGTATTTTGGGGTTTAATATGAATGGGACACTAGACAGGTTTTTTCGGGAATAGCAAATAAGAACAAACATTTTTAAATGAAAATGGCTTTATACTTGAGACACCTCCAAAACATGGTTTTAAACGCTTAAACTGCTTTTTCGGCGCTCGTAAAATGTTGACCACGCATTTTACCTTTAATATTCGAAGAAGTAATTGGATGCCAAATCAGGACTTTACGGAGAATAAGTCTTGATGACTTATTCTCTGTTCGATGTTTTAACTGCTCATAAATTCATCTGTTTGACCAGATGTGTGAGATGATGGAGAATGATTCGTCTTCGGCGGTTGGATTTACGAATTTCTCTGAAGACTTAGAATAGACCGTCCAACGTTGCTCAAGCGGAACAGTGGCCACATGACCCATTCGGCCGAAGAAACAGCTGACCATTTGCTTCGCTGTGCTTCTTTCACGAACAACTTTTGTTGGATATAGTTCATATTGGAATACTCACACGGTAGATTGCTGTTTTATATCCGGCTCATAGCCATATATCCATGATTCGTCACTCGTCACGATATTATACACGTCTTTTAAAGCCAATACACCAATGGGCACGAGACTTTTATTCTCTGCAACACAGTGCTTTCAATCTTAAGTAACTACTTATTTCAGTACTTACTTGGTAACGACTAATTTATAAATCTACTCGTAATTTTGTGTTATTTTACCAAAATGTGTATTTTTGTTTTCTTATTCCATTTCCCATTATCTGTTAAGATCAAAGTTTTCCTGGGTTAAATTTAAATTTATTTACTGGCAAAACAAGTTAATACTTTATATTGAATATTAATTTTCTTCCTCTGAAATGAGTAAACTTTTAATAAAGTAATAATTAAAATCAATATTACTGATTTCTTGGAAGATACGTATTTAAAAAGCTTTTGTATATTATGTTTGTGGTAGAAAAAGTAATTAAAAGTTTTATATTATAAATAACGTTTATTCATTATTTTATTCCATATAAAACCATATTAAAAAAAAAAAACAATCAACATTTTCAACAAAAAAAGCGTAAAAATATAAAGTTCCAATGAACCACAAGAAATTTAATGAATGCCTTGAAACAAAGGAAGTTACAAAGCTAGCAAATGATTTAATGGTGAATAAATATAGTAAAAAAGGTTGTGAATATAAATATTTAAATTAAATAAATATATTTATATTCTCGTATATATTCAACTAATGCTTATTTCGTGAATGGTTACACTTAGCTCATGACTGATTTGAAAGATAATTAGTTTTATTCTTCCGCTGAACGAATATGGTTGTGTATACGCTTGAACAACGCTGGGAAATATTGCGCCATTACTTTGAAAATCATGGTAATGTTGCAGAATGTCATCTTTTCAATGTCATATTTTCAGATGAAGCTCTTTTTGATCTTCGCGGGTATGTAAACAAGCAAAATTGTCGCATTTGGGGCACAGAAAACCCGCACGCATACATTGAAAAGCCGATGCACCCAAAACGAGTCACTGTTTGGTGCGGATTTTGGTCCAGAGGCATATTTGGGCCATTTTTCTTCGAAAATGAGCAAGGAGTGGCCGTTACAGTCAATGGCGATCGTTATCGGGCCATGTTGAACGAATTTTTGTTCACAAAAATTGAAGAGGAGGATACTGGCAACATTTGGTTTCAACAGGACGGCGCTACGTGCCACACAGCCGAAGCTACACTCGATGTTTTGCGCCCTGTTTTTGAAGATCGCATTATCAGCCGCAGATCTGATGTCGTTTGGCCGCCTCGGAGCTTCGATTTGACACCGTTGGACTATTATTTGTGGGGTGCCGTCAAAGATAAGTGTTACGCCGACAAGCCAGAGACAATTGACGCTTTAAAATACAATATTCGTGAAGCCATTTGTGAAATACAGCTGCACATAATCGATAATGTGCTTAAAAATTGAACCGATCGTGTAGGCTACTGCATGGCCAGCCGAGGCAGCCATTTGAATGAAATTATTTTCCATTATTAATCGGAAGGATTGTACTTTCAAATAATAAAAGAAATTTGAGAAAATATTCAGTAGTTTTTTTATAGCATTTTCAAAAAAAAACAGTTGTTTGGCGGACCCTATACTTTGGACAAAAGATATTCATTAATTGAAATCTCTTAACTAATGAATTTTTCTAACTTGTGTTAAGTATGACAAATAATGTCTTTATAATGTAGCAGATGTTTGGGGTGGGTATATTTCAAATTAAAAAACTAAAATTTATCCAGTGTCAAATAATGGCCATGAATACATATTTTATATATTTTTTCAATTCATACCGCCAATCCCCTAGGGAGTTAACATTAAGGGATAAAATACTATAAATGTAATAAGCCACAAAGAATATTCACAATGCCGTTTACAATTGTAAAGGAAATGTATACGAATGATGCGGTATTTCAACTGACATACAGTATTTAAAGAGATAAAATATTTTTATAATTGCAGTTATCACATTTCAATATTTATAAAATATTTATTACTACAAAATATTTTTTTATAGTTCAAGCATTTATACCTCATAGTTAGGTACTACACAGCGTATGAGTAATATAAACAAATTTATAGGTTTTTCAGCACCAAGGCAACTAAAGTAGAAAAAAACAAGAACAAAAAAATATGTAACAAATTACGTCCATGTTTTAAATTTCCATGGTATTTTATACATTTTTTACTGCCTAGTCTAACTGTGTTGAGTCGACCAATATAAAATGTTAAATGTTTTCCCCAAAATAATATAAATCCATGAAAGGAATGCATATTCAACCTTAAATCATTCTGTTTGAAAAATATGTTGTAAGAAAAAATTTTTTTATAACTATGTGCATATTTAATGGTTCCTATTTTACACCTCAGGACATGTAGACACATTGAAATAACAGATCCTTTTTAACTGCATGCACAAAGAACGTTAAAATAAATCTCATATAGCACAAGGAAAAAAAATATTGATTTTTTTTGTCGTTAACTTAGCACAGTGACAAAGAAATTACATAGTGGTGCAGATTTTGATGAAACATAGATTTTTTGTTGAGGTCATACAATTAATAAACCTATATTTTTGTACAATATCATAGTTAAGCATTTAAATTAGGGTCAAAAATTATATTATTTATTAAGACATTCACGTAGAGAAAAAACATGGTTGGGGCAATCATAGTCGTACTATAGTTATCATATTATAATAAAATAAACATAATTTTACCATAACATTGTACTTACAGTAAGATAATAATTCAAAACTATGAAAAAATTCTTTAAATATACGAATATTTCTTTGAAAAAATGTTTTTCTTAAAAAAAAAAATCATATTAAGCAATTCTTTAATTCTATAGATATTTTAACGATAAATACTCCAAGAAATTTTTTAAATTCTAAGGACTTTTTTAATAAAACAAAAATGTATACTATTGACTTTTGCTAAAAAAAATTTTTCCTAATAGAAAGATTCTAAGAATATTTCTAAGATTTTTTTTTAAAAAAAATTCCTTGCACCCAGAAAATAGATTAGTACCGACAAATGATTTTGTTGACAAAACTAATGGTCCAGTTGCAATAACCGAATTTTTTAGTTATGACTACCAAATTGTTATTGAGGCAACCGAATTTCTGTTGTAAATGTCAAACTACTCATGTCTGAATAGGTTCTTTTTTGTTTGTCACAACCGAAAAATTCAGTTATCACAACCGAATCATTCTATTACACAGAGAAAACAGATTCGTGCTGACAAACAAATATTTAGCCAATCGAATGGTTCGTTTGTTGTAACCGAATTTTTCGGTTGCGACAACAGAAAAGCAATTGAGACATGAGTAATTTAATTGTGACAACAGTAATTCGGTTGCCTCAAAAACAATTCTGTAGTCACAACCGAAAAATTCGGTTACAACAAACGAACCATTCGATTGGCTAAATATTCGGTTGTCAGCATGAATCTGTTTTCTGGGTGTAGCTACAAATTCGGTTCAACTCGAATCTGTTTTCTCTGTATAAAATCTAAGAATATTTCTACTAGTCCTTAGAATCAAAGTATATTTCAAGATGAAAAGTCCTCAGAATATTAGATTTTTTTTATTCAAACGAAGACATTAAAATCAAAGTTATTTTAAGAATATTTGAATTTTTATCTCAGAAACAGTTTGCATTAAAATGTTAAAATGTTTTTCAGGAATGTTTATTATTATATTAAGAATTAAGTAGAGAGAAAAGGAACCCAAAAACAATTTTATTTTCCAATTGTTGGTATATCCATTTAAATCAATTACTTAATATCAATAGAAAACCTAATTACTACTTTTTCTGTCTTTTAAATTTTTTTGTTAAACGAACAATTTTCAAGCGAGAAGGATGTAAAGCCAAAATTTCATAAATTTGGAAAAAATACTTTTAAAACAGAAAAAATATTTAAAAAATCGTTAAAAATATATTTACGCTCTGGCATAGATGACTGATGGCAGCGAAGGAAGTTAAGAGTCACCACTTGCAAAATAAGTTACTATTTATCTCTAGGATTCACAGGACACCGTCAGAACACGTTTTACGAACATACCTCTTACTAAAAACAAGTTAACATATGTTTTGTTTTTCACATAAAACACAGCTAATACACTCAGACTTTGTGACAAGCGAAATCAATTTTGCTAAAATGTAATAATGTTTAGTATCAATTTCGCTTAATTTCGCGAAAATCCCATTAACTTCTTAAATAATAACGGTAGATTATTTATTGTTTGTATGTAATTTTATTTTACTAATAGTGTTGTTTATAGCCAAAATCGAAACTAATTAATTACTGGATTTCTGGATTCGTTTCTAATATTTATTGTGCTATATCGTCAAAATAAAGCGATAACTTAAATTTTAATATCTTTGCCATAGTAAGTTCTTAATGCCAATAGTATAAATACTATTGATATCTGAAAAATAGCATTAGAGGATTAAAATTACAAAAAAATAGAGTAACATTCCTTGGGATATATTTAAGTTTTCAGGTTTCTAGCCAAAAATTTTTGGTCAGTCCGTGAAGGGAAAACATTTAACATTGCATTAGACATACAGGTTGGTTGAAAAGTTCCTGCGCTCGAAATGAAAGAATACTGTTTTTGTTACGAAATATATTATTTTATATTCTCCTAGAAGCAAAATAACCGTCTACGGCTGCTATGGCCTCTTCATTCGACGAAAAATGCTTTCCACGAAGAATTTGTTTGAGATTTCTGAAGAGATAGTAGTCACTGGGAGTTAAATCTGGTGAATACGGTGGATGTTCAAGCAATTCGTACTTTACTTCTTTGAATTTAGCCATCGTCAAAACACTTTTGTGAGCAGGTGCCTTGTCTTGATGAAAAGTGATTTTTTCTTCTTTAAACCAGGTCTTTTCTCACGACTTTTCATCCAGCTGATCCAAAAGGCTGCAATAATATTCAGAGTTGATTGTTTTACCTTTCTGAAGATAATCAACCAACAAAATTCCTTTTGCATCCCAAAAAACCGATGCCATAACCTTCTTTGCTGATCGTTGTGACTTCACCTGCTTTGGAGCTGAACAACCAGCTTCAGTCCACTGTAAACGTTCTTGTTTCAATTTAGGATCATGGTGGTAGATCCAAGTCTCATCCATAGTTATAAAACGACGCAAGAAGTCGGTTTCATTCGGCTTAAAACGCTCCAAATTACGCTGAGAAATTTGTTTTCGATACAGTTTTTGTTCAATTGTTAATGTGTGCGGCACTAACTTTCCAAACAGTTTTTTCATACGTAATTCTTCATGTAAAATATGGAGCACTCGTTCGTCTGAGATGCCTATTGCATTAGCAATTTCACGCTTAGTCAAACTTGGATTTTCACCATAACCATATTATGTACCTGCTCAATGATTTCTGATGTGGTTGCAGTAGTTGGTCGTCCTTCTCGTGGATCGTCTTTAAGGCTGGTACGACCACGTTTAAATTCACCAGCCCAAGATTCAACGGTGCGTTTTGAAGGTGAGGACCCCTTATACATTTCTAACAATTGTTCATAAGTTTCCTTTGCTTTTAAACTCTTCAAAACAAAGAATCTAATGACTGCACGATATTTAATTTTTTCCATATTAAAAAAAATCAATGACACGTCAACTTTAAATGGCTTGTAAACAAAGAAAGAATTGACAGAATGACTTGCAACTTTGCATGTGTTCTCAGGACAGTTATACCAACTTGAGAAAAAAAAAGTTTGAAGCTAGCAGTGCCATCTCTTGGTGAGCGCAGGAACTTTTCAACCAACCTGTACTCTATATACAAATTTCAACTATTAAATGGAATGAAATTGGCTGCTGCAGGCCTAAATATTATACCCCAGAATTTTTTTCTGGTGTTAAGTTCATGCGAGTATGTAGATCAGTCAAGTAGTGCAATATTTCGGTTTTAATACAAACTTTCACTTTTGTTGAATTGCCCTGCTTAAAGATGAGGGCATGGGCTGTACTGAAGAAAATAGATAATATAATTATAGTACCACTACTAAAATTACAACGTTAGAACTTTTATTGTTATTTACGTATCGTATGTCAATAGCATTTTGTCCCGCCAGATTCATCTCAGTTAAAGAATGTATATGATTCTAAAATGTTTTTAAGGGCTATTAATAGCACTGAAATAACAAATATGCTTGACTCACCAAATGTGTTTAAAATTTTTATCTTGAAATATTTTCGAAAATAAAAATGGCTATAATTATATTTTTCTATTAGTTAAGTGAGCGAAATTCTTAAGATTTAAATATTTTTAGGCAAGAATTGTCAAAAAGTCTTCTCACTAAAATCTTTTAATTTGATATTTTTATCTTATTTTCAAAATCTAAACTTAAAATTCTCAGTATATGTATAAAGTGTAGAAACAAGAGACATTCAATTTTTAAATTTAATATATTATTATAGACATCGCAATAACAGCATGAAAATGGTGTTTTGTTTTAGAGGTTGAGAACACAAACTTTTTGTTCCAACTGAAAGTATATTTTATCACAATTAAATATTTATATACTTTAGTCTTATCCTTAAAAAATATTCTATTTTATAAAGCAAAAGTGTTGAAATTTTTTATATTTTTTAGACTTTAAAATGCGTAATTCTATCTACTGCCCTACATTTGCCATACGAATAAACTGTCAAATGAAAGTAATTTTTTAAGGAGGTTAAAGATTATTTCAAAAATCATTAGAAAAAGGTTTTTTTTTGTCATTATGGAAAAAATAAATTTTTGGTTGTCACTTTTAGCCGAATTAAAAATTGTAAATTAATGCTCCGAATACACTTCAAAAGAGATGGTTACAGTACACATGTGTCCAAAATTCTTTTTTAATACTAAATACCAAATAAAAAGACATCAAATAAATATTTAAAGTAAATCATTATATGTTTATTTTAAATAAAATTTCTCAACCTCTAAAAAAACACCCTTTACTTAAGTACGTTTGTAAAATAATTTCAAGCTATTTCAATGTACATGCATGCAATGTAGTGTTGACAGCCTTATATATATTTATAAGACTAAAGACAGCTGTTATATTGAAAAGGAAATAGGAAACCATTACTGCTGTTGTTGTTAGATGTCCAATGATAAGACTTGTGGTTGTATTTTAACTAACACTACCACTACTTAAATTGCTAACGGCTGTTGAAAAGGTAAAGGCTTGAATCATAATGCAAAAATAACAACATTAACTAAAATAAAACCAAAACAAGGCAAGAACATAAAAACCACAACAATTCTCAACAAGATAAGTATTAATAGAGATACACATATGTATGGAAGTACATTAGGAAAGTAATTGCTATTAAAAATTAATCACATATTAGGCCTATTTTATTTTCTAATAATTAAAAAATAAATGCCAAAAAATTTCAAAATATTTTGTCAGAAAAGAAAACGGCATAACACTTAAGCGCTTATATAATGTAAAATAAAAAAAATAAAAGTTAGATATCTAAAACAGATTTATCTATTTCTTGAATCCATTTTTATTTAATTTAATTCCTGTGTTTGCATTTTTGAAAAATATTAATTTTTTCTTTATATATGCAAGAAAGTGTTAGATTTGTATAAAATCATATTTTATAAAATCATATTTTACTTCAAATTAAGAAACTGAATATGGAATTTTTAGCGAAATTAAACAACCCCAAATATAAATAAAAACAGGCCTATTGTTTTTTAAACACAATCTATTTAAAAGTGGACAGATTTTAAATAAATTCAGCAAACAAGGTAAGGAAATTCTTTGTTTTTATTTAGAAAAATACTGTCAAATAAAATTACATGTCACCTTAATGTACTTCTATTTACTTATGTGGCTTGTAAGTAAGAATGTAAGTAAAACACATGTACAAACATTGTAATGGCTTGTTTCTAACAAGGAAGCTACTCTAACTTAAACAGTTGGATGTGAGACAACTCGTGGGTCTAGGGAGTAAAAAAGGGGTTTCGTATATTTTTTATCGGTATATCTTATATATCATCCAAAGAAACTCTATATAAATATGGTATTGTTGCAATGATCCCATTTTTCTGTTGTTGTTATTGTAAAATTATATAAAATTTGTATAAAAATAAATTAGACATTTCTTACTGGATCGCCGCATTGCCATGAAAAATATCCAAAAATCCTACAAATCACAAAACACTTTAAAATATTTCTAAAACAGAAATATTTTTTATCTTCAAATTTCGCTTATACACTCAGAAAAAACTTAGTTAAAATTGAAATTTTATTAAAAAAAATGGTCCATTGCGGTGTGGGGTAGAGCAATTGACAATTGGTGGGTGATCTTTTTCTGCAAGCAGAAAAAAAAACATATTTGGCGCAATAATATTCGAAGAGCAATATATTTTTTTTGGGATTATGATTGTACCAACAATAGTTGTACTATAACATAGTTGTCATATTATGATAATAAAAAATATTATATATGTAAATATAAATTTAAAAATTTAAATATATTTCTTTAAAAAAATGTTTTTCCTCAAGAATAAATTTAATATTATGGAATTTTAAAGAAAACTTCTTGGAATCCACGGACTTCTTAAAGTAAAATACTTAAAAAAAAACTTTTAAATTCTGACGAATTTGATAAAAAAAAACATAGATTTTTCTAAAGGAAGAATTCTTAGGTTCCACGGACATTTTTAAATTTTGTTTATATAGTTCTTAGATGTTTTAGTAAAAGTCTTTAGAATCTAAGTATTTTCATGATAAAAGGTCATCAAATCCAAGAATCGTTTTGTTCAAAGAAATTCTTTACGCAGAGTACACAGGTTCATTGCGACAACCAAATTGTTTGCCAATCAAATGGTTCAATTGTAGTTTTTCAGTACAACAAGATGGCATCTTATTATCATACTTGTAGTACATGAATAAAATATCCAAATTGTTTCACAATGAGTAAAATAATATAATAAAATCAATTAAAAATTATAATATATAATATAAATTTAGTTTAAAAATAATATCAAAAAAATTATAAAAAAAAAACATTTAAAAACATTGAAGTTATTCAAAAAAGATATAAATTAGTTTTCTGAAGTGCTCCAGCAAAACCACACGTTACCAAATAATGGGTAAAGTAATGTATAGCCATAGGGGCCGATAGATTACTTTACACCTTACTTCATTGATGAATTTCACAGCCGATGAGCCTCAAAGTAATGTATATACCCAGTACTTTAGAGGTGATAATGTAAGGGGTTACTTATATGGTTACGGAAATGGAATGGAATGATGTCTAGGGAGCAATAACTTTTTTCCCCGGTTAATGCAACAGAATTTCGGTTAAAGCAAAATAGTTGAATTGTGTCAGGTTATATTTGATCACCACAACACATAATTTAGAAAAAAATAAATCGGTTTTCTAATTGTAGAATCTAATTTGTTTAAGATTATATAACATAAATATTTAGCTATGAAACATTTTGCAGAATATGAGAATTTTATTTTAAGAAAAAGTCTATTGAATCTAAAATTGTTTCTATCAGAAACAATAATAAAATTCTAGTATTTTGTATTTGAAGCATTTTCATTCAAAACAACTCTTGGGTTTTACAGACTTTTTCTTATAAAAAAATATTTTATTAATATTCTGAGTACCTTTTCCACAAGAAAGCCATTATTTTACAAGAAATTAATTAATAAAAATTTAAAAAAAATAATTGTTAATGTTTTTAATATAAAGAATTAAAAAATATCAAAATCTTTACATAGAGTCTTTTTAACAATGCATTTTTTCGACAATGAATTGATTAGTCTAAATTATAATGTTATGTTATATGTATTGTAAGGCATTTATTTTTAGAAGAACATACTCACAATATATTCTCCGTAACCCACTGTAGTAATACGTAGAGTTTGTTTTTAAATGAAGAATCATTTGAAATTCATAGAAATATATTTTTTAAAAATAAATAAATATTTATAATTAAATTTTTATAAATAAAGGATCTTTAGCTCAATAAGGAATATTATATATATTTTTTAACTCTTTAAATCAGTCATTCAAAAACCAAACTATGAAAATTTACAGACATTCAGAAGGAGTCGATATTTTCTGTTAAATGTAAAATATTATGTTTTCTGTTTCTAAAAACAGAAATTCATATAATTCATTTTTGTTGTTTTTACCAAAAGAGTTAGTTTATATACAAAATTATTTTAATAAAAACTGCAAGGAATTATTCATCACAAAAAATAAAAATATACATCTGTATGTGTTATACTGTAAAATTACACACAAATAAAAAAATTCAATTTGAAAAACAAACCACCAAAATCGTTTTATTTTTACCTTTTGTCAGTTGAAAATTGATGGTTATTTTAAACAACATTAGATTGCTGTTACTACTTTTGTCTATTATCAAACAGTGATTGAAAATAAACAACAAAATGGGCTGAATATAATTAAAAATCAATTGTCCTCTTTTTCATTGTATTTTCCATTAATTTAATATGTATTTTAGAATTTTTTTAACGAAATAATATTGTGAGTGTATAAATACTACAAATGTTTTAAAAGAAATTTTTAATCTGATTTTTATATATTCTTGGAAAAAAAAATCGAAAATTACAACCAGACCTCATTAGATCTTATTATACCACATCTAATTCGACAAATTTGAAGTCTAATTAGATCTTATAAAACCTACCCAGCAAAAATGAAGCTGCCAAAGAAGCAATAAAAGCATCACTACTATGGCAAAGGCATCACTTATTTTCTGATGGTTTCATCGATGAATTTAACATTAGCGTGTCATAGGATGGAAGTATTCAAATGTAGCTACTGGCAGTACTCATACTTTACTCTAAAGAAGCAATGATAATACAATGATTAGATATTTTGATGCATGAGTGGAAAATGTTCATATACTTTGTGGTATTTAAGCTTTGATGAAAATTTAATTCATAAGAATGCAGAAAAAAGTTTAAAGAAGCGAAATTTATGCATTAATATACAAATACTCTTTATTAAAATAAAAAAATAATTATGCATTAGTGAAAAAGCATTTTTAAAACATTTTTCAAAAATTTTAATAAATTTTTAGACAAATTTTTAAATATTTTTGGATATTTTAAAAACTGGTTGTACAATTTTGAAACATTTTTAGACAAATTTAAAATATTTTTAAACAATTTTAAATAATTTTTGCACAATTTTAAAACATTTTGGGGCAATTTGAAATAATTGTTACACATTTTTAAAATTATTTTGATAAATTCTGAGTAAAAACTGGATGTAGTGTTAAATAGAATACATAATGCAAAAATGCAGAGATTGCGTCGTCATAAATATTTGAGGCTGAAAAATGCAAATGACATGCCAGCTAGTTTCAATTAAAGGTAAAAAAAATCAGTTTTTTTTGAGTTTTCAAAACTTTTATAAAAATTGCGAAACTGCATAAATTCTAACCCTCATGAAATTTTAAACTAAAATATAAAAAATGGTTTAATAAAAAAATTAAAAAAGTTCATCAGAACTATTTTCTCAATTTGAATGAATGCTTTAGATTCAATAAAAAAAATATACGATATACTATAACTTATGCTTTAGAAGTAATGAAGAGTGATATTTTAAGATATGCATCGGGTTTATATCCAGATCACTGCATTTGAAATATGAACACATGAATTCATTTGGAAGTGCCTTAGAATAACACCAAAAAATCATAAAAGAATGTCAACTGAAGTTTAGGAAGCAATGAAAGAAGTTATAGTCACAGAATAACTACCATTTTTTTTCCTGGGTAGCTATATATGGTGCAATGAAATTAGATCTGCACCCAGAGAAAAAATTGGTTGCGATTCGATCAAAACCATTAACATTTATTTACAAGAATTTTTTTTTTATTTGGAATAATCTATAATCCATTATTATAGCAAAAATGTGACATAGGGAATTAAAAAAAAAAGGTAAAAGAATTAAAAAAGAATAATTTTATTCAATTTTTGGTATTCCAAATCAACTTTACGGATAAAATTAGTTTAGAAGTTGTGTACGGTAGAAGTAAACATTTATATAGTGAATGTTCTGCAAAATTAGTGCAATCTATCAATTTATGGGTAGAGAGCTAGCCTAGTACTCCTAATTTCCGAGTTAAAATCCCGGTAAAGGCAAACATTAAAAAAAATATAATTTTTTTTGTAATTAAAATAAAATATTCTAATGTTTAAATAACAAATAAAGCAAAGAAAATTAAATTGAATTGTGGTGCACTATCAATCTAAAGGGGTGTGAACTATTAATCTGAATGCCCAGTTTCGATACCGGAAAAATCTATAAATAAGTTTTTTTTTAACCCATTAATAGCCACTGTACCAGTATTGGTACACCTTGATTTTTTCCTTTTTCTCTGACTCTATTCGTCCTATAATTTTAGTAAAATAATTTTCATAGATCCAACTAAATTTAGCAATTAAAAGCAAAATATTTTTGTAATCTAATACTGTTATTATTGTTTAGATTCATATCGTTTGAAAAGTATTGAATTTAAGCAACATTCTTCATTAAAGTAAAATTTTAATTTTTGGAATTTGTTATAAAAATTTGAATATATTTATAATAAGTGTACATTATTTCATTAGGCACTAAATGAACCTGTTTAATTAAATTTTATAAAACCAATTTTCAAAACGGTGTCTGTGGGAGGGCCAGTTTCCACTTTCTACTTCTTGACAATTTACAAAGATATCTTATCTTTTTTCAATTTCGATTTTAATTTTTCCTATTTGACGCTTTGCCTACAACATAAATATATTTTTTTTAATGTTCTCCGCCAGATTTTATTTGGCTATTAATGGTGTTAAATAAAATTTTGTGGAACGTAATAATATTTATGTGGAATATATATCTTAAATTAGACAACTGAATATTGGTTTTCACAACTAAAAATATAATTTAATATGAAGTTAGTTGTTGCAACCGCTAGAATTCGATTGACAACAAATTCGGCGCCATAATTGATACTTTTTTCTAGGCGTGGACAAATTTGCTTGTTTTGCTGTTTTCTAATTTTTTTTGTGTTTTTCAGTTTTCAACTTTCTTGAGATTTTTAAGCTTTAAATTGCCTTTTCACATCTTTTTGCCTCAAAGAACTTTATTATAATAAAAAAAAAATATTTTTTCTGCTAGTTTTTTTTCCTTTTTTTTAAAAAAAAGTCTTTTTTCCCAACTTTTTCCTTTTGATTGTATTTTGCCAACATTTGTTCACCATGTTAAAAATAACAAATTTATTTCTAATATATTTTAAGAATACCCCACTCTAGTCTGGGTCATTTTCCAAAAAAGTGTTCTGATCAGCTTTTAGTAGAAAAAAAATTAATATATAAATAAAAATTATGAAAAAAAAATTAAATAGGTTACTGTGATTTGTTATACAATTTATTACATAAATCGATTCAAAATAACTTGAGTACTTCATGTAAACCTAAATGTTCTGACATGATAAGTTAAATAATTTTGTTTTTTATAAGATATTAAAATTTCATGCAAATCTGAAATTTTATTCTGGAATACTTTCCTTGTAATAGTTTTGTCTGTCTCTCTATCGTTTTGCAAAAATTATTTTAACCTGGCTTATCAAATATTTAAACCTTGCTGAAAATGTTAAATAACAAAATAACACCTAAAACAATAAAAACAATAAAAACTCTGAAATATATATTTTCCTGAAAAAACTTTTCCTTAGTTTTTATAAATGTTTGTTTTTTTTTTAATTCTACTGTACGGATCTAAAAATATACTTTCTCTTAAATGATATTTTGTAAATAAGAAAATAATATCCAATTTACATAAGTTTCCTTGAAGCAAACAACTTTTAAACAAATTTTAAAATTGTTATAATTGAATTGTAACTACAAAATAAGTAAAAACCTTAAGTGGGGGATAAAAAAAAAATTAGTTATTCTTTACGTTTGTTGCATCAAAGATATGTTGGCATAAGTATGCTTCAGGTAACAGAGGCTTGTCTACCTTTTCAGTTGCAGTAGGTATACTATTAATATGAGTTTTACAAATTTCATCATGGCATACATATGAGGCATTTCACTCCCAATATCCAGCTAAAACACATATATACATTCAATGTCAATGTCATGTATATGCCTATAACACATAAAATATAATCTGTATTGTTTTGTTTACTTATTGTAAAGTGGGTGACTTAGGCGTATTGAGATCACAATATAAACAAACTTGTCACGAGATTTTAAAATATGACATATCTGAATAATTTTACTTTAATGTATGTTACTAGTGATGCCTATGAATAATTTTATATCAATCAGAGCATAACAACTCTAAGATTCCATTGAATATTTGCTATAGTAAAATCCTCGGAATATCAGGTCTTTTCCTTTAGAAAACTCTAAAACTTTGAAAACAAGAAAAAATTTTACAAGAAAAAATTTTGATTTTAAAAAGTTCTAAAAATTCAGGAGGTTTTTATTAGAAAAAGAGTCCTCAGAATCTCAAGTCTTTTCGGATGGAAGTAGTTCTCAATGGTCTCAAAAGATTTTCTGTTAAAAAAAGACCTAAAAAAATTAGGATATTTCTTGAAGAAAAATTTAAAGAAAATTTCCTTAGAGTGGGAAAATAATCTAAAGTTTTCTTTATACCTCAAGGTCTGAGAATTTTTTTAATATTTTTGTATGTTATTTATTAAATTTTAAAAATGTAGTAAATTTAAAAAATGAATGGAAAAGGTGTTTTATTTAGTTTAGAGCTTATATGGGAGCATGGATGCGTATGACGTATGAGTAATATAAATATATTTTCAATAAGAAAAATTTGTATTCGGTGCATGGGTACGTATGAGCAATCTAAATATATTTAGTTTAATAAAATTGGCTATATTAAATGAAGTTATTCTAAAAAATAAGCCAAGTACCACTCTTAAAATTGTTAAACCTATTAAAGATTATATCGATGGTCATAAGTTGCTGCCTCTTAACATGACGATTTATTTAGAAATTGAGATAAATGAGAAAAAAGAAATCAAATAGCTTATTTGTGTCAGAATAGTTTGATGTAAATAATTTTTAAATTAATAGTTGTCTACTTATAACAATAGACATACACTATCGGACAAAATAAATTATAAAAATGTAAAAAAGTAAAAATCGTATAATAATTTAAACTGTACACAAAGATTAACTCTGTAAGATTTCAACTAAAATTGAGTTACTAGAATTAAATCGGTTGATACTAAGTACAGAAGCCCACAACTTCAAAGTGTAATGTTCGTTTTAACACACCGTCTCAATATTTTAATGGGCATGAAATTTAGGAAAAAACTGAAAAATTGACTTCAAATGGGAATTCGTCTACAGCATAGGAAAATATTAATCAGATCTAAAAATGATGTATACACGAGTTTATAAAATTGTGTTTCAAATAATACACATAATATTTTAATTAAATCCTTGGAATTAAAGCAATCGATCATTGAATTTAAAATTAAAATTTCATAATTTTGCTTATAATGGCTTCTTTTTTTAATAAAGTATTTTTATATAAAAAAAATATAATTAATAAAAATATAATTCATAACAAAAATGGCTTTGTGAGACGAGTTGGAAAAAAAATTTATATTAGCTTATAACAAAATAAATTACAAATATATTATATATTACAAAAAAGAAATAAAAATAAATTTACATTTAGATATGCATTAAATATATAAAAAATTGGGATAGCCACAAAATTCTGTTTTCCAAAATTCTGTTTTTTTTCCAAAAAAAAAATTCTGTCTGACTAAAATTCTGTTTTACAAAATTCTGTTTTACAAAATTCTGTTTTTAATAAAATTCTGTCTATTAAAAACTTGGTTTTTGAAATATGTTATTCTCCTTTCATTATGAGAAAAAAAAATGCCGTTAAATTATTTATTAAGAATAAAAGCTTTTTTGGATATCTTATTAAAACATGCTCGTTATTTTCCATTGCTGTTATTATTCGAGAGGAAAACTCATCTGGAATTCTTCTCAAGCACGTCCAATTAAAGGTTCCTTTTTGTCTTTTCATTTCCAAATAATAAAAATATATGTTGAGACACAACATTTCTTTATTTTTATTGGTTTTTATTTATTGCAGTTTATTCATTTTTATTTTTTTAAACACGACACATTAAACAACACAATTGCGACTAATTTTAAATAAAATTCTGGAACATAATTTTTTTACACACAGTGTATGTGATGCATTTTATTTAAATTTGCAAAGTGTTTTTTTTTAACAGTATTTTTTTTTAATGTAAGGGAAACTTACGACAAAGTGATTTCTTAATTGTTTTATTTTTATGTAACTGAAAATTCAATTACAAACAGAATTTTGTGAACCAGAATTTTGTGACACAGAATTTTGAAAAACAGAATTTGGGAAACCAGAATTTTAAAAAACAGAATTTTGTAAAACAGAATTTTGTAAACCAGAATTTTCATCGAACAGAATTTTTTACCCAACCCTAAAAAATTAACTATAAAAAGAAACTATTCAAGCAGCATTTCTACTCTTTTCGAGAGATATTTCTTCACAATTATCTTAAAAACTGATAACCGATTGCAAGCTTTCAAATTTTCAGGCAAATTATTGTACATTAAACTACCCAAGTAATCAATTCTCTGCTTGGTTGCCTCCAATCTGTATCGAGCTGTTCTGAGATTACCTGCATTGCAAGTTTTAAATCGACTCTGATTCATACCCTTGTACTAGATGTAGTGAAGAGAATTAGAAAAAGTGTTGATAACGGCAATGGATCGGAGATAGTTTTTTTAGATTTCAAAAAGCCGTTTGATTCAGTAAATCATATTCTGTTGGTGCAAAAGCTAAATTTACAATTTAGATTTTCAACAATGGCATGTAAATTAATTGCTGTATTGACAGAATGCAATTTGTTAAGGTAGGAAATCCATTAGATTAAGTTTCTGCAAGGTGCGACTTAGCGGCTTGCCACTTAGCGGCTTGCCAAAACAAATAACATATTTTTATCTGTAGATCTCTGTGATCAATACATGGTGAACAGTTTAAGTTTCTATAAAAAAAACCTTTATTACGATTTAATACTTCATTTTGTCCGATAGTGTATTTGTTTGCATAAATAAAATGAAATAAGTTTTAAAAAATGTCAATACAATGATACTGGATTATACTTTTCTAATATGAAATTAAGTGATTTTTCGCTATATTTTGCCTTTATTTTATTACAAATTCGTCATTTTCTAAAGGTTAGACATCCGCTGAATTTCAATGTAATTTCATATTTTCTTCATTTCATTAGGTTTAAGAGATATGGGGTTTTGCTGTATTCAACGTTATAACATCACGAATTAAAACTTATTTACAAAAATTCCTTATGCCATCTTAAAATCATAGGAGTTGTCTTTAAAATTTAGGTTAAGTCTTTCCATTATTTTATTTTATTCTCAGAGAAATCGTCCATTAAAATTTATTGACAAAAAACACGTAATCTTTTGCTACAATTTACGCTAATAATAAAAAATAAATCAATAAATTATATTTATGAAAATTCATGTGACATTTCATGGGCTTTAAAACTTTTAAGAGTTGAATATTGGTTCCATATAACGTTCATCCCGAGGTGATTTAGAGACTACATGCAGTTTATGTTTACATTGTATATAATTTATTTTTGTATGTTTGTTCGTTTGAAGCAAAGCGTAATCTGGAAACATCACCTTAATATTAGCTACATTATTATGCCAAATTATATATTGCTCATACGTACCCAAGGCCAAATTTTCTAAAATACGATACAACTACATTTGTTCTAACACTTATTTTACCATTAGAAAAACACTTTAATTTATTATAACTTAAAAAATTAAAAAAAAGTAGGCGGTTTTAATGACTTTTCATAAAAATTTAAAAAACCAAAATTCAAAACTTGTTACCGAAATTTAAAATTTTCTTAATTCTTTAAAAAAAACCCATTAAAGAAATCTATACAGATTGTTTTTAATTTTATGATCCTAGCGTATTTGAAAAAAATATACCAATAAACACGCAGGCATATATTTTCCAAAATCATACCTCTTCAAAAACAAAGTCTGAACAGATGTACAGCTAAAAATATATAATCAACAAGTATTTGCACCTTACAACCTGTTGATATAATTTAAATTGTTTAGCTTTATCTGCTGTGGAAAGGAATAGAATTGATATTAAACTTTTATAATTTAAATATTAATAAATATCATTTACTGTTGTTAAATATAAATTACAATACGAATAAATTATTTTGTATTCACTAAAGAATTTAATTTTTAAAACTTAATAACTTTTAAACGGGTAAGTATAAAATTAAACCATTTTTCTCTCATTGTGTATGAAAAAAAAAATATTTTATTTATTTTTTTTTTAATTACTTTTTCTTGGATCACTCTAAAGATACATTCTGGTGCATTCCGAAAATTAAAAAAAAATCTTACGGGTCTAAGTTTTCCTGTAGAATCGAATAGTAAAGTCAGATTTGTCATATATTGAGCCGTTTTTTATATGGAATAAGGGACCCAAAATCCGCGATTTGAGTCATCTAAAGGCACGGGAAGGAGTTGGAATTTTCAAAAAAAAAATATATCATTATTTTTATTGATGCAAAAGCCTTCTAAAAAGTGATGATATCCAGAAATCAAAAACAAAAACCAATTTGAAAACGAAAAGATGCGGCAATCATACACTTAATATTAATATTTATCACTGTACAAAAATTCAGACCTGTGTGATTGCCTCAAACTGAACTCTATGGACCAAAATTTTACAAGTGCAATAAAAACAAAAATATTGTTAAACATTGGAATTATTATTTTTTTTATACCATTCACCATATATGGTGAGGGTATATATCAGTTTGTCATTCCATTTGTAATATGCGAAATATAGGTTTAAGACCCCATAAAGTATATATATTCGTGGTCCTTATGCAATTTTAAGTCGATTTAGCGATGTCCGTCTGTCTGTCTGTTGAAATGGCGATCACGACGCGAAGACGCAAGCGGGGGTGCCAATTTTTACCCAGATTATTGAACATCCTCCCGAGCAGTTTGGTATTTAAAATGAGCGAAATCGGTTTGGCGGTTCAAAAATTATGAGTGAAAATGTGAAGGTACCTCTAAATTTTCCATACAAATTTGTACAATTTTTCTGTATCTATTTTAATTTTCTGTTAAGTAAGTAAAAATGTTATTAAGTCTTCTTCTTGTTCGACTACATTTATTGTCTTTCATACTATGAGAATAAAAACATTCTTAGAGCTATATGTGTGTTACTGTAATAACTAAGTAAACGTAAAAAGCAACATTGGTAAAGTCGCTAACAGAGCAGACCTCTGTAAATGACATTACTTAAACTAATCAAATAACATTACTAAAACTAAATAACAAAAGTTCTGTTACATAAATTGACAAAACATATTCATATAACAGTTCATCCAAAATTTAGGATATACGTTTATCATATTCAGCCCCTATAATTGCTGGAGGATGGGCTCATATAGAATGAGGTAAGGTCCAGAATAGCTGGATTGTCGTTAATACGTCCATTGATGGTGTTTTTCTCGTTTTCGTATATTTGGCTGACAAGCAAATTATCGCGTAGCTCAAGTTTCTCAACAAATCTGGCTTGCAACGACATGGCGTACCTACAGAAGGGTAGAACATCGGCATTTTCATAGACGTAACTATTTAAAAATAGTTTTATGAAATTTTCATAATTTTTCCCGATGCATTTTCTTAGGATTTTCCATTTAAAATATCTCCAATTCTTTGGCTACTATAGGAGATATAGTAAACCTGATTGGGTTTTTCTGTTAAGCTTTGTTTGTTTTTCGTTTCATTCCATAAAATGTATTTTTTGTTTTTGTAACCAAAGACATTTATATCTAAAGAAAGAGCAAAATACATAATTGCTTTAGTGCCGCTACTTTTGAATATCGCTGAATTAACTAGAACAATACCCTGCCCCATTAGGTCCAAAGAAATTGATATATAAAGAAAGAGCAAAATGCATAATTGCTTTAGTGTCGCTACTTTTGAATAGGTGGCACCCCATGGCGATATAGCCTTGGATTAGGCTTTCAATTAATTTATTTACCAAAAATATTAAATTAACTACAAACGTCAAATTCTAATGCATTAAGATGTTACTGGTGGACTTATTACATAATTCTAAAGTCAAATTTTCAAATGTTTTTTGTTCCATTTGTATTTTTGAGAGTTGAGGGATTGGCAAATGTATATTTATGTTAATGTTTTCTTTAATAAAAAAGTACACATGAAAAAAATGCAATATTGTGCTCTTAAATATCTAAATGAATAATGATTTAAAAAAATAAGGTATAATATGCACATAAAACATATATTTTTCATAGTTTTTGGCAAATATTCATTTATGTTACGAAGAAAATAGAAAATCAATAATACTCTACTGCATATTGTAGCACAATATGGCTAATGGAGACTGGCTCTGCAGCAAAATATGCACCTTCTGATGGGCCATCTATTGACAAATAGTTACAACTCATGTTCTTTCTTTAACAAATTAATTTCTTTGATGTATTCTCTCCATTAGACAAACACACTTCAATTTTTTAAAGAAAGAATATTCGTTGCAACTATTTATCAATGCGTGGCGCATCAGAAAGTACATTCTCTCCATTAGGCATATTCAGCTGGAGAGCTAGTCCCCATAAGCCGGAACAAAATTGAGTATTTGACAAAAACTATGCTTTAAAATGTTATTTTTTGTGCAGTCCATGGTTAAAAAAAACTAGTGAAAGTGTAGAGGTGCCTCTAAGTTGCCCATACAAATTTAGTACAATTTCATAGTAGCGACTGGTACATAACATATTTTCTCATATTTTTTTTACCAGTCGCTTAGCAGTAAATATTTTGTATTCACCTCAAACATTTTTTCACCACTAAAATTTTTTTTCACAACAAAAAATTTTTTTCATTTTAAAAATTTTTTTTCACTTCAAAAATTTTTTTTTTTCCAAAAAAGTTCTTTTCACATCTAAAAAAGTTTTTCACCTCAAAAAATTTTTTCACCTACATAATTTTACTTCAAAAGTTTTCTTATATTATTTGTATCAAAAACAGAACAGAACATCTTTTTAGGATATTGGTGGAGGGTATTCAAAGATTCGGCACAGCCGAATTTAGCCCATTTTTACTTGTTTTATTTTAAATTATATTAATCATATAATTGAAAATTATATCCTAATACCCTTACCGAGGACTAGCAACAAAGGCCATCGGCTCTTTGTAGCGAAAACAGACCAGAGCTTCTGGTGGGAGTCAAACCCACGACCGCCGCACTGATAAGTTAGCACGCTACCAAATAGCCTACCGGGGCGGTCAACTTTGGAATTACATTGTTCGTTTCATTGCAATAGAAACTATCGATCATAACTTTTAAATATCTGGTCACTCCTACATGGAATGTGATCAAGATTTTGGTCTGATGGAGAAGAGAAAAAGGGCAGTTTTAATAGTTTACTTAGACAAGCAAGCAAAATGTTTAATGTAATAAGGATGGCTGTCCATTTTACTTTTAGTAAAATGGACAGTTTTGTCAGAAACACTGTGAACAGAAAGCGGGAAGTCAGTTGGCTGCACATAAAGAAAGAGACTTCAGACATTGTGTATTGCAAATATAACTTTTTGAACAAACACCAAGAATTTGTAGAAGCTGTTATGTATAGAAGAACTGGGAGGAAACATGTATCCGTCATTGAACTATCACAACTTTTCGAGGGCGGGTTGACAATAAAGCTGCCAAAATACAAAAACCTGCAAGAGCTTTTATTATTCATACCGCCAGTACATCACCCGATTTTTATTGCTCTGCCACACGAAGAGGGTACAAAAAAAAATGTCCAAGAAGATGATATCAACCACACAGATGACGATCTTATATAAGAATACGAGGACTAACTCTTTAACTAACTTATATTATACTGCCTATTTAAACTGTTTGTCTTAACTATTATAAATAAACACGTTTTACCACTTATTTTTCATATTGCATTTATTTTATCTATTTATTTAATATGACACTATGGTGTATAATATGACTAAAATTAAAAATAACTTCATACATTGCTGGTTGTATTAAAAGAAATATACATTTTTTTTATAAAAAAAAACTTTAAAACCACAATTTTACATATATATTGATGTCAGATACATTTTGTCAAAAAACTGTCAAGTAGTGTAACGAATAAAATAATAAAAGGGGTACAAGTGAACAATTTCCGGACCCCCAATGGAAAAACATAATTTTTTATATATTAATTACAGATTTGTTTACTGTATATTACTTGTGGATCACTTTAATAGTTTATTAAAAAAAACTATCTGTATGACAAAGCCAAAATATCAAGTATAAAATTAACAGGAACAAAAAAACTTTGGACCTTATTTCTCAGAATCTTACTTTTTGCACTTAAAACCCTTTTGCTTTTAAGCCTCACAAATATTATATATTGTTGTTAAACCAAAATTACAATACCAATAAATTATTTTGTGTTCACTAAAAAATTAAATTGTTAAACCTTAATAACTTTTGAAAGGGTAAGTATTAAATTAACATATTGGGACCATTTTTCTCACATGAGAGTGTGTCATTGTGTATAAAAAAAAAAGTATTTTAATATTTTTTTTTAAATTCCTTTTTTTTTGGACGACTCTAAAGATCCATTCCTGTGCATTCCGAAAATTAAAAAAATCTTATGCTCCTAAGTTTTCCTGTAAAATCGAATACTAAAGTCAGATGTGCGATATATTTAGCCGTTTTCTTATATGGAATGAGGGACCCAAAATATGCGATTTATGTAGCCTAAAGGCACGGGAAGGAGTTTGAATTTTCAAAAAAAAATACGCCATTTTTTTATTGATGCAAAAACCTTCTAAAAGTGATGATATCCAGAAATCACAAACAAAACAAAATTTGAAAACGAACTCCAATGTTTATACTAACAGATAGTTTGGCATTGAAACCATATTCATTTTACCGTAGCGGACCAGTTATTATGAAAAGCCACATATAATATTTTTGTATAAAACCATTATATTTGTATGCAAATACATACAATTTCCTCACTTACATGTACGCAAGCATCATTAGGGATACATTAAAGTATTTTTTTCGATTATGTCATGAAGGATATTTTGAAAAATTGGTTGTTACCATTGAAATACGTACCCAATAGTTAAATCTAATTGAAATGCAAAATATTCCTGTATCAGTAATGATAATAAAATATTTTAAATTAGAAACAATTAAAACCATTAAATTTGGAAAATTTCAAATAAAATATATTACACGAAAATGCTTTTGTGGTACAAAAAGTACTACAGTACCTATTAACTTTATCATGCTTTCTATCAAAAGAGGATTTACCAGTGTTTATATCACGTTGTCATAAATAAAAATTTATTAAGAGGAAAATATTCGTGAATAGCACTAAATAAGTTATAGCATCACATAAAATACTATAATATATTAATCCCTGCCCTCCATGGTGTTTGCGAATTACTACATAAAAAAGCATTATGAAGAAAAATGTAATATTTAATTTAAAAATTTACTTGTATTTGAAAACAATTTTCGTGGTGAAAAAGTGTAATGGAAAAAATTTAAGTTGCAAAAATTCGTGATGAATAATATTTGAGATAAATTACGAGTACCACCGGGCGTTACTATTAAATTATACTAAAAAATATTAATTGTGTGTAATTTGTTGTTGTACTTTCGTTCGTTTGAAGCAAAACGTAATCTGGTTTCACAACCTAATATTGCCTACATTATTACACTAAATTATATATTGCTCATACGTACCCATGCCTCCAAATACAAATATTTGAAATACAAGTAAATATATTTGTATTAAAATTTCTTTAAGCGATAGAAAAACATTTTATTTATCAATTGCGTTTTTTATAAAATTTTGAAAAACCCAAAATTTAAGACTTGTTCCCAAATCCTAATTTCTTTCAAAAGATAGCTCATGAAAATCTTTACAGGTTCTTATAATGGTACACTTAAAAAAGTTTGTTAGTTAAAATAACTGAAAATATCATTTAAAATAAATGATATTTCATTTAAAAACCGGTCTACTTAATTTTCATTTAAATTAAATGCCATTTGTTATTTATTTTTAAATGTTGATTAATCAACTAACACATCCGTAAGAAACAAATGATATAATCAGTTAAAATAAAAGTCAAAATTTTACCTATCAATCCTTAAAAAATAAATGTTTTTTCATTTATTTGAAATTATTTCCATTTTTGTATTTTTTGTTTTTTTTAATATACTCGTACAATACAAAATATATGTATGCATATGAAGCTATAAACACTTTTTGTGTGAATGTATTTGTGTATGTATGTGTGTTTATGAAGTTCTTATAATTTGTATTGAAAAATTTTGTATATATACAACCAATTTAAATAAAAAAACAAATTGAAATTCTTTGCATATTTTTTTTTTTTTTTTTTGAAACAGACAGCAAACAAAATTTAAATTTGTAATAACTGTTACGGACACAAATAAACCACAAGTTTCCGTTTTGTGGGTTATTTTTTATTAAATTATTAAATGATAGTAAATTATTTCGAATAAAAGTATAAAACAGTTAATATAGATATTTCTTTGAAAAATAAATGTATTTTCCTTTATTTTTGAATGGAACGGAAAACTTTTTTTATTAAACTACAAACAGTTAACTACATATTATTCTGAGTGTATGATCCTAGCGTATTCTAATATAAAATACCAATAAACACACTCATATATTTTTTAAAAAATTTTACAACTTTCAAAACAAAGCCTGAACAGATTTTATTAAGTGGTCAATAGGTTTATACTTACAGTAAGTTTGGCATTGTCAAGATATAATTTTTCACGTAACCGCCTGGTTATTATGAAAAGCCGCGTATATTTTTTTGGTATATAATTTCCATTAACAACTCTTTAATTCCTGAACCATAATTTAAGGTTTTGTGATTATGTCCCAAAATATTTCGGCCATAATCGAACAAGTTTTGATATTGAAAAAAAATTAAGTAAAATATTTGACAAATCCAGGAGCAACTCCGAAACAAAATTCCCTTATAAGATCTTTTTCAAAACTTCTATTCCAGCGATAAATAAATATCTCTTAGGGTAGACGTCTTGGTTTAAATAAAACAGAAGCTGTCCTTTGATAATGTTTAGAAATTACTTCTTCTTCTATGTGGGAAGTACAAATTTTTCATTGTATTAAATCCATATTTTTCATTTACAAGAAAATCATAGCATATAACAAATTAGTACAACCCTAATAGACATATGTTTAAGAATTTTTTACATCTCTGTTAATTGTTACGTGAATATTTCACTTTACTTTTTATGCAATCAAGATATCAAAAATATGTCTGTAACGAATTTAACTGGAAAAAAATTTTAAATTTGGTGTGAGAAAAACTTTTTTTATTTCAAAATATTTATATAAATTTCACAAATGTTTTCCAGGCAGAAAATTTTAACCCATAATTCCCCTTTAGTTTCTCTCTATGATGCTTATTATTAGTATTAGGGTGTCCCAAAAAACAATATGAGAAAAATAAGTAAAAAATGAGTTGTTGGGTTTGTTTGGTAGTAAATTTTAAGTTCCTTACATTTTAAATTATTTTAAAATTCCGTCTCCGATTCCAGGAATTTTGTTTTATTATGTTATTTTTTTTTTTATTAAACGTTTGAAGTTAATAATTACAAATAATTACAAATAATTTATTTTTGTAAATATTCCGCTTTCGCTTTGTGGCAATCTGTAGAATTATGGGGTGCGGTTACCAAAGAACCTATTTTTAGAATGTATTGTTTTAAAAACCATTTTTAAAATTTTTTCCGAGTTTTTTAATTTTTTAGAAACCGGCCAACATTTTAATTTTTTTTTTCTATCCCAAAAGAACCCAGCAAAATAAGAGCTGAGGAAGAAGTAGTTAAACCCGAAGTTGTGAAAATTTCGGTGAATCATTAATGATTTTAGTATTGGCGTGTTATTGGGAGGAAGAAGTTTGTTTCGGTGCTATGAAAAATCGATGATCAGATGGACTTTTTCATTAGTTTACGGAAGTTGTGGGGAATATAAAATAAATATAGGGAGTGGCTTTGTTTTAAAGTTAAAAATGTTATTTTAAACACACCGAGAATTATTATTCCAACCAGAATAAAGTGGATATCACTGGTATGCAAAATATGTTTTCAATAAGGCATTAAATGACTGCAGGAATTAACCATTTATGGACCAACTAAATAATTGTTCTTTTTTACCATAATTATAAATTTTTAAAAATAAATATTAAAATGGAAATGTTAAAAAAAATATTATTCTTATATGCATATCGTATCTGTTTAAAAAAATTTCGGATATAATTATAATCAGTTAGTACTCCAGTACGTATACTTATTATATTAATTATACGTTAAGGAGTTCCTAAACACAAATACCAATTTTTGCAGAATATTTGTAATGTAAAATATTAAGAAAAAATTTTCTCGAAAGAGAACTGAACTTTTTTATAAATAAAAAAAAATAAAAAATTAAAGGAGTTTTAGATGAATTGAGTTAACTATTACACTTTATGTTAAATTTAGAACTAGTTTTGATTTAAAAAAAAAATATTTGTTTTTTTATTTTGACCATTTTAAACTTTACTGATATAATCAATTTTACATCATTTCCCAAATTAATTAATTATAATAAATAATATATTAAAAAATTCTAAATTTATAAATTTTTTACAACTCCTACTTCGCCATTTCTCGAAAAAAAAAAAATCAATAAGTTGTTTCATTTTTTTTTATAGAATTACATATGACAAAAAATAACACTATAAGTAAAATTTAAGCTTTTGAAATGACACACTAAAACCCCGAGACACGCAAGCTTAATTTTGGGGGTAGAATTCAGTGGCGAACAACTTTTTGTAGTCAGGTAATTTTAACAAGATATTCAGATTTTAAATTTGCGATTTTTTTATTAAATTTTACTGAAAAGACTTCAAAATCTCGTTTTTTATTATTTTTTTCTTATTAACTATTTATTAACATTTTTTTTTCGTTACAATAAAATATATCAAACATTTTGTTAAGAAAATAAAACGGCCTAAGATTCATTAAATTTTGTTACAATAATATTACGTATACGTGTTGGTGTACTTTAACTGGATTTAAAGAAATCCCAGTGCAGAATTAATATAAGGGTTACATTATATATTGAACTACAAAAAATTATAACTCCTTATTTTTAAGATTAATTAAATAATAATAGTAATAAATAGTAAATACATGAAAAAACAATAAATTAACTCATTGCATACCAATTTCCAAAGTCTTTTCGTTAAAATATAATCAAACAATTTTTTGAATCAATACAAACTTAAAATCTAAATATCTTGTTAAAATGACCTGACCCTTCAAAACTGAGTTTGCCACTGAATTTTACGACCCAAAATTAAGTTTACATATCCCAGGGTTTTCGTGGGTCATTTCGAGGTACTTACTGTGTAATGTAAGTTTCACATTAAGCCGACATGATAATTTTTCCCGTATGGTTTGACAAGACCCATGTACTTATTTAAGGATTTTTGGTTGATTATGAACCAAAATTGTTGTTTGGATAATTTTGCTGCACAAATTTTGTTACTAACGTATAGTTTTATGGAATCTAAACCATTTTAAATGGTATCTACTTAAACAGAAAGATTGAGAAATTTTATGAAATATTTATATTGAATACACACAGAAAAAAATTTTTGTAAATTCCAACAGAAAAGTCCATTTCTAAAACTGTAATATGTTGGTACAATTCACTGTTGGCTTTTGCAACAAAATTCGGCTAATACAACTGAATTTTGGTTGCATAACCAATATATTCACATTTGAATTTGCTTGTGTCTACCTAATTTATTGGTTGTCGCATCTAAAATACACTTTTTAATTCGGTTTGCACTTCATTGTGCACTCCATTATGAGAAGAAATATTGTCTGCCAAAGAAATTTAAGAAAAAAAAAATTATTTAAAGGTAACACATCGCCATTGATGTTTTATTCTTCTATTATTTTAAATATTTTAAACATTTAGAAAAATTTAATATTATTATTAGGATCGCAACACATCAAATCTAATATATTTTTGGGCGTACGATCGCGTATTTCGCGAAAATTTCATACAAAAAATCTTCCACTTTTATCAAGAAATTTGCTTTTATTTGGTTCTGTTCAAAATTCTTTTTTGAATGATTACCAAGCAGTCCACGGAGTGTCTTCTTATGTGAGACAGGATTTTTACTACAACTTAATTTAAATACACTCACCAAAAAAAGTCTGTAATAGCAAATGAAAATTTTGCTGTTATTACGGGAAGTTTTGCTAATTTGAGCCCAGCGGTATTTTTTCGCTAATCTTAGCAACAATTGTCTGCTGACGTATAGTACAATGAAATTTGTAGAAAAAATTGGCTGCCGCTACTTAATTTTAGTAAACTTTTTGTACTATTTGTAGTGGTATTAAAAATCTGTTTGCTAAAATCAGCAAAAAAAAACTACTTAATATTATTTATATTAGTACAAAATTTCAAATTTATTTTTTTTTTTATCGAGCATTAAAATTTCTTGATTTCATTTATTTTTGCAAAAAATATTTTTGAAAAAATTAAAAAAATCAAAGGCTTAAAAATAAAAGAATTTATCATTTTGCTTTAATTTGGTAATTACTGTTTTGAAAAATATGTTAGTCAATTTTTTTTTTTTTTTTTGCTTTTAAGGTCAAATTTTAATTGTTTTTAGGGCTGATTTTTTAACTAAAAAAACTTTTCAGTGCTATTTTAAGTGGATGTCTTATTTTTAAACATGAGTCGATTTATGCACTTCCGATTCCTGTTTTTATTCTATGCAACATTTTAAGGCAATTTTAGTTTATAGATGTAACTCTTAATTGAAAATAACATTTCCTTTAATATCCACTTATTAAATATTAGTAAATTTTTTTTTGCTAATTTTAGCAAATCGGTTTTCAAAAATATGTGAAATGATTGCTGAAATTAGCTACAAAAATTTTAAAATACTCTGTACCTTGTAAAATGTAAATAGAAATAAGATTTGCTAAATAATATTTTTTTTTACTAAAAATCAGATCAAAAATAGAAAAGTCGGATTGAAAACCGTTTACAAATTTTAAATAATATCGATATAATAAAAAAAACAAATTTCTAGTACAGTTTTTTTTATTAAGTCTATAGATTATAATTATCATTACAGACTACAGAGATAATTATTATCCTTTCAAAATTAAAAACAATGCCATGTCTAATGAAAGACCTTGGTAAGTAGATTATAAAAGTACAAGAAGTTGGATTTTTCGATGACAACATTTTTAGGTAGTTAGGAAAATAGCACAAAAAATCGAGTTTTGTTGATTTTTCTTAAAACACGAATAACTTAAAAACCACAAATTTGTTATTAATTTTGATGAAGATTCGTAATTGCCATAAAAATCAGATTTGAGATATTTGTTTATATAAGGCATTACCAAGTTGCATTTTTACTTACATCTTTTCAGAAAATTCTTATATTTGGACTACAATAAGTTTTTAAAAAAAATGCTAAGTATTTTAAAGTTCCTATTTTTTTTTTTAATTTGTTGCACATTAATTAAGAATTTTTTGGAAAATCTTATTAAATTATAGCGTATTGTTTAAGAAATAACTCAACTTGAAGTCAACCCTACTTTTCGTATTTATAAATTACTCTAGCGACAAATTACTAATTCTTAAAAGTAAACTTTCTATGCTACCTCTTTAATTTTGCTAAAACTTCGCACAGAGAGTTTTTAGACATTAAGGAATAGGGGCAGAACAGGATTGCGAATTTAAACTTTGATTTTTTTTATTTTTGGACCACTCTAGTGTACATATTAACATAGTTCATGATTTGTTTGGTAAATTTTTTTTTTTTTTGGTAAAAATTTTTTCACAACGTACAATTTATTTTCAAGTATTTTTATGAAAGCGCCTATGAAATTGCAATTGTCTGTATATTTTTCAGATCGTAGTTTTATACAATTTATAAGTGAAATTTTTTTAGAGTGACTGGACGAAACTGGGATGACATTAAGGAATAACCACTTACTTTTTTAAAATAACTGTGTCACCCGTAAAAATTCTGTTATGTTAGAATAATTAAATAAAAAGACTTTTTGTTATTTTAAATAATATCCCTCCAAAAATATACTGTTCAGTAGATCAAACCGTATGTGAACATTAAGTATAATTTTTTGTGGCATTTAAATTTTGTTTTCAAAATTTAAACATTAGCAAATTTCTTCACAAAAATGTTTGAACTTTCTCTTTTAAAACTTTAACCAAATTAAAAATTGTATTCGATGTAAAAAATAACTTTTCTTAAAGTTTCCCTCAATCTAGATGAAGATAACTTAAACATAGTAATTTTCTACGAGACTATCTAAATTTTTGAAATATTGAAGTTGTACTTTTGAAAAATGCATCTAAGCAATTTTATATTAGAACGCCAAAAAAAACTGCTGAGCTTATGTAGAATGTTTTCGGAGAATCCAATACTTGGGAGCCTCAAAACAACAGTAACATTTTGCTGCATAAATATTTTTGATAACATTTTTAAAATGTGTTTTTTTAAACAAGCTGAAAAAAAAAATCAAAACTTTGTTTGCCAAAATATACTAATATCTTAGTATTCAATCACTGAAAGGGAAGTAATAATTCCTCTCCAAAATTGATTGTTTATTTATTTATTTATTATTATTTATCTATGGAATTTTATTTCTTACAGACATTTTAAAAATATTAATATTAAAATAACTTAACTAAGAGTTTAAAAAAAATATAATTGTGTTTTTTATTACTCTAGGATTAAGTGAAAAATCTATAAATCTATATAATTGATTAAATGTATTACACATTCTTCTGAGAGGGTCAGCATCAGCATAATTAGCTCTAAAAAAATTTACCGACAATGGTAAAAAATTACGGGATGCACGTTGGGGAATGTTAAATGAAATTTCATTAATCAAAAATCCAGAGCAGATTACACATTTAGCATAGTTCTACGGCTTTTTAAAGTAGAAAGCTTAATAAGAGCAAGTCGAGCGGTGTATAAAGGCAAATTATAAGGGCTAAACTGAAATCCTCGAAGAGAAAACAACAGGAACTGCTTTTGCATGGATTCAATTGCATCAGAATGCGTTTGATAAATAGGATCACACAAGAGACATGTACAATGTCTACACAATGTACGGATCATTAAACTCTTTTGGCCAGCGTTTTATACAACCAAGTGTACCCCTAGCCTTGTTTATTGCACTTGTAGTGTGTGCAATAAAATTTAGCTTAGGGTCAAGCAAAATACCTAGATCTAGGAAACTGTCGACCTCCCAGAAAATAGTTTACGGCAATTTGATTAATTCTTACAAATAGCATAAGATTGCATTTTTTCAAACTAAGCTCCATTAAATTCACGTTGCACCATTTGTAAAATGAATCCAAATCCTCTTGAAGGCGATAGTGATCCAAAATTTGGTTATAACTTAAAAAAACCTTGACGTCATCAGCGTACATTAAAACATTTGAAAACTTTATTACGTTTGGCAAGTCATTAATAAACAATGAAAATAGTAGCGGCCCAAGGTGACTTCCCTGTGGTACACCAGACAGTACATATATTCTTTTCGAAAACAATTTGTTAAATCGAACAGTTTGTGACCTATTTGACAAATACGAATATATCCTCTTTATGCTATGATTTGTAAATCCCATTAATTTTAATTTATTTATAAGAAGTGAATGATTTACTTTATCGAATGCTTTACTTCCTGTATTCATGGCTTTATTAAGCATCAATTAATTTACAGGTTGGTTATTTAACGGGACACCCTATTACATATGCATTCGTTGCAAGTTCTCCATTACTCTTAGTGTTGCAGTAAACAGTTGATACTACTGCATTATGTATGTTGCTAATTTCTACCGTTTTTGTTTTTACAACTTCTTTTACCTTTTAAGCATAGAAATTTGTTCGCGATTCACGTGAATATATACTCGATAGAAAAAAATTATCAATAATCAATTAAAATGTGTCATATTAGTTTCATTGTGACTATGTCTTTCTTAGAAAATAAGAAAATTATTTATTTTTACTATTTAAATTACTATTTGAGTCTATTAAAATTCAAGTAAAATTTGTACACAGGAGAAACAATTTACTATGCTTTAAAATACAAAATACATTATTTGCGTTATATAGCATTCGTTTTTGTGTTTCAGACACTTATCAAAACTTAAGTGACGGAAGTGAAAAATTTTCGTTTTGTGGTTTTAATAACATACATTTGTGGTTGTTGTTTATTTCGTAAGTGGAAACAATCAAAATGGGAAATTTTCCTTTGTTAAATATTCAAAAGGATGTGGTTTCAATACACAATATGGTGTAGATTTTAATTAGAAAATTATTTTGGCTTAATGAATGAAAAATAATTAAACATATAATATATGGGATGACACTTTAATTTCAGATCAGACAATAAAACTAATATTTTTCTAAAATATATACAGTGCCACCTCGCTTAACGCAACTCTCGATAAACGTAACTCCTCGATTATTCCAACTTGTAAATTGTTTGCATTGTTGACTCAGTTAACGCAACTTTTCAAAAAAAAACCTCAGTTATCGCAACTGTCCTCCCAAAAAAATCAGTTTGTGTTTTTTATTTTTATAACTTTCAAAACAACAAAAAGTGATATTCTTAATAAACTTGATAGAGGCATATCTGATTTGCGATGAATATAAAATGCACAAATCAACAATAACAGGAATTAAAAAAATGAAGCTGCATTGCTAGATCGAAAATGTTGACATAACTCCAGCGTTTCCTAAAATTAAGTGTCAGAAAGCCATTGATTCTTTTGTCTTCAATGGGCCGAGGAAAATAGAATAGCCTTAAAAGACATTATGTTCCTCCAAAATCTTTGTGAAATTGCAGTGCAGAAAAATATTTCATGCAATAAAACACACACTCAGAATATTATGTAGTTAACTGTTTGTTGTTTAATAAAAAAGTTTTCCGTTCCATTTAAAAATAAAGGAACATACATTTATTTTTCAAAGAAATATCTATATTAACTTTTTTATACATTTATTCGAAATAATTTACTATCATTTACCGATTTTTTTCAGTTCATTTATTTTTTTCAATTGTTTGAAATTTAATGAAAATTTACCCACAAAACGAAAACTTGTGGTTTATTTGTGTCCGTAACAGTTATTACAAATTTAAATTTTGTTTGCAGTCTGTTTCCAAAAAAAAAATTCAAAAAATTTCAATTTGTTTTTTTATTTAAATTGGTTGTATATATACAAAATTTTTCAATATAAATTACAAGAACTTCATAAACACACATACATACACAAAAACATTTACACAAAAAGTCTCTATAGCTTTATATGCATACATACATTTTGTATTGTACGTGTATATTAAAAAATAAAAAAAAATTCAAAAACGGAAATAATTTCAAATAAATGAAAAAAACATTTATTTTTTAAGGATTGGTAGGTAAAATTTTGACTTTTATTTTAACTGATTATATCATTTGTTTCTTACGGATGTGTCAGTTGATTAATCAACATTTAAAAATAAATAACAAATGGCATTTAATTTAAATGAAAATTAAGTAGACCGGTTTTTAAATGAAATATCATTTCTTTTAAATGATATTTTCAGTTATTTTTACTTACAAACTTCTTTAAGTGCAGGCGAAGATTTCATACTTTTTTTATTTATATTTTTACCATTAAGTTTACAAATTCAATTAGTACATCCGTTGTACATTAGAATGTGTATTTTTCATTAATTATTTGTGTTTTCATGTTATTTTTGATAAAATTAATGAATTTATTTTAAAATTTCAGTTTTCCCAACTGCCAAAATTTCTATTAGTTGCGTTATGCGAAGTTGCACTCTATATAAAAAAAATTTTTTTTTGACCATTTACGAATTTTTTTTAGAAAAAAAGTCAAGTTTGTCAAAACTTACCTCCTAATACACAAAGTAGATTACCTGTCTTGTATGGGTTTTATTATATTGTGTACAATATCAAAATATATGTACAACGCTATAAGTGGTGTTGGTTTCATATTTATAAATCAGGAGTTTTGTTTATTTTGTACTTTGTGTTATATAAAAAATACAAAATTTTATTCCATTGTACCTTAAAGTATGCTACGGTTTTTGAATATTTTAATATAGATATTTTCTTATAAAATGTCTTATGTCAGTTCAGGGATGGAAAACATGGTACAATTGTACTTTTGGTACATTTTTACGTTGGTTGGTACCGTGGTACTACCGCGGCTCATTTAGTACAATTTGAAATTTTTGCAAATTTTCAGTTTATAACTTAATAAAACAACATAACAAAAAGTCGACTTTTTTAAAAGCAACTTTATACTAAAAACCTGTTTTTATTTATTCAGCTACTATAGTAAAAAATAAAGTCAGTTTTAAGTTGAACCGGCTCTAAATTGGTGTCACATCAAATGTTCCAAATGTTGGCATACACACTGTACTAAAATATTTGGAAGTGGCAAGATTGAACAGCTGATTGAAAATTACCTCTCAAAACAAAAACAAAAATAAGAAAAAAATGTATTATTGATAAAAAGCTATTAAATGCCTTTAAATTTTTTAACAGCAAATCCTGAAAAGCTAAATTGCCCCCAAGGCAGGCGGACACACAGCAAAAAAAAAGTGTGACATTTATAAAAATTAGAGTAAAATTTTACAAAGTTTTGTGGTTAACGATGAATTTTGTTTAACCCCGTCAATTTAAATTTTTTTAAGTCTTTTTAGTGTCTAACCAAATCTGACTCAATACGATAAAACTGTTAAAAAAGCGGAACAAATTTTGGTACCGTGAGGATCGAAAAAGTACAATTTGTTCGTGTGGTTGGTACAATAACAGAAAACATATTTTTCATCCCTGTGTCAGTTTACTGTTAAATTAAAAAATATAATCCTTTTGTTTATATAAAAAAAAACTTTATTATATCATAAACTTAATATTTAACAATTTTATAATGCTTTTTTTTTGTCGAGTGGATGGAATGAATATTAATTTATATTTTTCTTTTATTTTATATTTTAATCAAATAAATTTACTTATCTCTAATACACTTAAAACTATAAAATACTAACAATCTGCTATAATTTTTAACATTAAAAATGAGAAAAAATCAAACATAATGAATAAACAGTTCTTGTTTAGTAGTGTTGAAAAATACTATAGAATAAGTACATAAAATTAGAGGGGAAAAATTGTTTTGGAAAAACGTAACATTTAAGAAAAAAATATTTTATAAACAAAACATTATAAATATTTAAAATTGATAAAAAGTGAAGGATAAAAACTAATTTAATAATGAAAATGTTTTATTTTTTTATATTAATACAAAATTTTTTTATAACATTAATCAGTCTATATGAAACTTATTAAGATTTTTTCTTTCAATGAGATGTTTTCCGTATTTTTTTATGAAACATATTTTCCTTTAGGCTAAACAAAATATCTTTTTCCATAGCGGCGTTTTAGGTGTAGGAGGCAATTCTGTTGGAGCCAAACCTTCCCAAATAGCAGTATCAAAAACTTCTTTAACTTTATCCTGAAAATATAAAGAACAAGATTTTTTTTGTTAATTTATGTATAAAACTAATTTTATTTATAAACTGATGAAAATAAAATATGTGTACATATGAATAATATATTTTAGAAAAATGATTTAATATAACTGCTCAGCTAGAAATTGCAGCTGGTAAAAAAAAGTACTGGCAGAGCACTGATTGCCAATGGTACAGCAAATAAGGTGCTGGCAGAGCACTTATTTAGAACGCTCTGTCAACATTAGTAAAAAATGCTTTGCCAGCACTTGATTTACAAAATTTTTCAATCGTTAAAATAATAAAAGCACTGGCACACTGTTGGTTTTAAACGCTTCCCCAACGTTGACAAAAAGTGCTTCGCCAATACTCGATTAATAAAATTTGCAACCGTTTATGAAATAAAAAATATATAAAGAACTGCAAAGCACTTGTTTACAAAACTTTCCCAATGCAAACACAAATTAGCCGATTAACAAAATTTACCACTATTTGTGAAATGAAATATATATAAAGATGTATGATTTTAGAACGTTTTAAAAAGAGGCTTTCACACTAATTATATATTTTTAATTTTATCAGGCTCGAGATCATAATTTTTATTGTTACTGACGAATAGAAAACACTATTAATTTTTAACATATATTTCAATATATACGCGGGCGGATAAATAAGTCCGTGACTTCCCTTGTAGTTATATGAAATGTAACAATGCTCCCATCAAGTACCACCTGTTAATAGACAACTGTCAAATTTTGAGCAAGTTGCGTTATTTACTTTGCGTTTAACAGCTGTTTAATACATACAACCTTGTAGCGTTTATTAAAAATGGAAAAAATTGAATTTCGAGTGCTCATTAAACATAAAACATAAAAGCTTGACAAATACTATCTGGGCTCTGTACCATCGATTTCAATGGTAAAAAAGTGGTTTACTGATTTTCCTTGTAGCCTTACAAGCACGGAAGATGCCGAACGTTGAGGTCTCTAAACCCAAAACAATTGAAAAAATTCACGATATGATGTTGGCCGATCGGATTTTGAATGTGCTATAAATTGTGGACGACATAGGTATCTCACATGGCTCAGTGGTTTCAATTTTAAACGATCACAATCGACCACCAACGGAATCGTGTGGAAAAATGCATGAAGTAGACTACGAAATGCCCCTGATCCGCCATATTCTCCGCATTTAGCCCCCAGTGACTATTTCCAAACCTAATGAAATGCCTCAGAGAAAAGAGATTTAGCTCCAAAGATAAAATTATTGATCAAACAAATGCATATTTTATGGACCTCGAAAAACCATATGATATCATTTTGGGGTTGACAAAGCACTTATCTCATCACTGAAAAAGCACTTTATTGCTTGTTTCCCCAGTACTTTGTCAGTGTTTTAAAAACACTCAATTTACTATTCGAAAACCACTTTATTGATTGGCAAAGCACTATTATTTTCAAAATCATTCGCTCTGCCAATGTTGTCACCACCGGTAAAAGCACTGGGCCAACGCTTTGCCGTTCGTGTTTTCTGCCTGGGTTTTATAAAGCTATTCTGTATACCTTAATGCCTGGTGGAGTTAAAAGAGATATATTAAATAAATTTTTAATACAAAATTTGTTTAATAAACCTTCTTCGTCTTTTTTAAGCGTTTGCAAACACATGTATTAGAAATTATTAAAAACCAAGAAAAAATACTATAATTTATTATTCTAATTTACTAACTACAAATACTGATACTTCTTACGGCACAGTGAAAGTACTCCTAATGAAATAAGTCCCAAGAAAAAATAATATAACGCCCAAAAATGTTTATATAAATTTGAAACCACCTTTAATTTTTTTGGAAACTATTTCATCTTTCCATTTGGGTGTTATTTCATTAACAAATAATTCCCAATTTTTTTGAATAAAATAAATTGGAAAAAATAGGTTTAAAAATCTTTGTGTATTTTTCATTCGTATTTTTTTTTTAAATCTTCATTTACATAACCGAGCCATTAGGGAGGGCCTTATGTTTTTAATTAAAGCTACTATCTAAATAACAAACTTCTAGATAAATCTTATAATTACAAATTATATCCGAAATCCTTAGTCGAGCACTGGCAACAAAAGCTATCGGCTCGTTGTTGCGAAAACAAACCAGATCCTCTAGTGGGAATTGAACCCTGATAAGCTAGAACGCTACCAACTAGCCTACTGGGGCGCTCGGCTTCGTTTTAGTGAAAATCTTCGGTAAATATTGTACATCACAAATATTCAGCATAAATTAATTATAAAATTTTATATATTAGGAACAACAGGACGTATGATAAATATTATATTGATTATAAGTACTGATGTCCGAAATAGTTAAAGTACTTGCATTTTTATTTAAAATTTGAGGTATGAAATATTTTATTATATCTGAATTTAAGAGCTAATAAATAAGTTTACATGAAAATTTTTCCAGTTATAGATAATGTTTCATATCTCCAGCGTTGAAGGTTTTACTGTAAAGATGGCTGAGGACTGACTTATATATTTTCTGGGGGTGGGTATAAAAAATATGCAAGTCTACTTTCTGATAACTTCTATAATTTGAGTATTAAAAAATACATATTTCGGCAAGATGTTTCGTTGATACTAATTACAAATTAGAGCAAGTGCGTTTTTTAATATATTTTTGAGAAGTGTAAACAGTTACAGTTTGGTGTGGTGTACTTAGGGCACATTAGCTTTCCCATGTGTTTGATTCACAATTGGTTAGAGAAATCTCCCAATAATGGACACTTTTAATGGTACCACCTCTCTCTAATGAAATATTTTTAGGCAACGGAATCACCAAATTAAACATCTCATATCCGCCGTTTTTTTAGTAATGTATATTTATAATTAGCTCATCCTATTGGCGAATATGACCAATACAGTGGTACAAGTTTGACAATTTGGATTATTTAAAAATAATTATAAATCGTTAGAATATTTGAAATTTTAATGTTTTAAATTAAAAAAAATAATCTAAAATGAGTAAATATTAAAATGAATATATTTGAATATTGAATGAATAAACAAAAAAACTAAGGTTTGATTACTAAATGACCTGTTAAAGTTTAACATACAGTTAAAATCAAATTTTATATCGAGTTTAAACATTCAATATCCTCTTAAAAATCAACTGTTGATGGCAAATTGATCACTGATTACAGCTAAATCTCTGGAAAAAAAATTTAGACAAAAATATCAATTTTAGTACTTTTTTCAATATTTGTTATTTCTCTATCAACCGTAATATTTATTTTTGAATGCAATACCCTCTATAAAACGATGTCAATTAAATGTCATTTAAATTCTTGTTTATTAGTGTGTCAGAAAATTCTTTCTATCCTTGGACTGAAGATAGAGAAGAGATGAAATTTTGTGAAAAACTAAGGGCTTTAAATATGGCAACACTGTGATTGTGAGAGATGAATATTTTTAAGCTTTTTATTTCATAGTACTTTTTATTTCATAGTACTATATAATATATATGAGGGATAGAAAAATTCATTCATAAATATTTTTTCCTAAATTGTTGTCTCCATTGCCGGCGATCGAACCCACAACTTACTGTATAACATTCCAATCCTCTAAACATTACACAACAACTATTGCAGATAATGATTCATTTGGTTGGAATTGTATTTGGTTTGAGAAACAAATCCTGTTTCTAGGTGGAGATATTTTAGATTATTTATTTATTTATTTATTAATCATACAGGGTGGCGCAAAAATAACCTTCCGATGTTTTTTGGCTGTAATTTAAAAAAAAATTAAAAACTTTGATTCTTCTTGTGGATTATTTTTATTTGGTCTTTTAATTTTTTTTACATCAAGTCGAGAATATGATGTCATGTAAATGGCACAAATGTCAAAACAGAACTGATATTAAGAGCCAATCGCAAAATTTATAGCATTTTCTGATAGGAGGATTACTTTTGCGCAACCTTGTATAATTACAGATTATATGTTAATACCCTAACCGAGCACTAGCAACAAAGGCCTTCGGCTCGTTGTAGCGAAAACAGACCAGAGCCTCTGGTGGGAATTGAACCCACGACCCCCGCACTGATAAGCTAGCACGCTACCAACTAGCCTACCGGTGCGCTCAATATTTTAGATTAATTCACAACTTCTGCACGTAAATTAAGCGATAAATTCCGCTTTGATTCAGCTTTGTAAATATCTTCGTTTTTTATTATTCCTGCCAAATATATATTTTCAATTTAATTGAGTGAATTGGATTCCATTGAAAAATTTCAAAAACGATTTTAATAGAAAATAGAATTGGGATTCTTTATAATTATTAAATGTTGGGATAAAATTCCATATGAAAAAATTGAAGACAATAAAATCCATTATTTATTTTCTTGGAATAAATTTTAGCATTATTTAGTTAGTTAGTTACTATAACCGTACAATTCGAATGACTACAAATTCGGATGTCTAAAAAAACAAATTATTCTTATGTCCTTAAGCAAAAAATATTGGAAAAAAGCAAAAAAAAAAAAAACAAAAGTCAAATACTTGGGACAAAAACACTTTAAAAAAAGAACAAATGTAACAGAAAAAAAAAACTATTTTAAACCTCGAAACAGAAAAAACAGCAAAACTAAAAATGCAAATTTATCTACTCTGGTCATCACAAATCTCTTTAGATTCCAGAATTTTTATTTTAAAAGTAAGAACATTTAAACGAATATTCTGTTTTCCTAATCTAATATTTATAAAAAAATAAACCTATTTTAAGATGCTATATGAAATTGAAAAATATTGCGTTTTAAATGAAATTTCTTTTATTTGCCAAACAATGCTTTCCAGAATTCAACTTTGTCTTAAATCTTATTTGTATTTATTTTATTTTAAATTGTACCTTTGCAAAGGTAATACTTTGTGTTTTGTTTTTTGTCAAATATCCTTTTAAATTCTACTTCCTGTAATTTAATGCTTTATAATAATATTTAAGTGGAAATTTTCTTTTCAGGGTTTTTTTTTTTATTTATATTGCAGATTTCTCTTGTTAACTTACAACCACAACCAAGTTTTTAAACTCATACACAAAATTATATATATTTATATATATATATATATATATATATATATTTTTCTTTAATAAAATGCAAACACAAAGTTAAATTTCCTTAGGGATATAAACACTATACAACGACACTTATATACAGCAACAGACCCAACAACATCAACAACATTAACAACACAAAATTACGCGTTGTATAAAATTTACGTGCAACACAAATGTTTTTCAAATAAACATTAAAATCCTTCTGATACCTATGACAACACTTGCGTGAGCGTGTTGTGTGTATGTATTTAAATATACATGTAAATCTGATACTTATACATTCACACTGTCACATATTACATGCCTTTTATGAGTATGTGTAAAAAGGTGGTAAAAAACAAACTAAAGATTCTATAAAACATGATGATGGTTAAAAAAGTTTATATTCCAGAAACAACAATAACAATTGTTGTCGTATTTTATTTTATACATATTTGTGTGTGTAAAATGAGGTATGGTAGAATCTCGTTAAATGTATATGTTGGCTTATTTTTCTGTTGGTGTTTAAAGTAACAAATTAAGGCGTGAAATTGTTGAAATTTTTTTGCCTTATACTTTTAAACACATCCTAAGTTAAGTATTTTAACTTCAGTTTTATTGTGAATAGGCTTAGCGTTGAGAGTTTTTGTTTTTCCTCTTTAAACAAGGAAAGTATTTAAGATTTAAAGGAAACATGTTTTACTATTTGTGTAATTATCTTAAGACTTTAGAATGTTAGTTGTTATGCCCTCGAAAGTAAATTTCTTAGTAAAGAATCTAAAAGATTTCTTTCTGTGGGAAAATATAAAGTAGCCCAATCATACTCAGTACTAGGTATCTTAATGGATCAATTAGGTGGCGATTTCATCTGCTCGATGAAAATGCTAATAAAATTTGTTGGCATTACTAATGAAATTTCAATCCAAATGATATTTCACTGCTCTTGGCAATCAGAAAAAAAAGTTAGTAGAAAAATTTGTAAACGGTTTTCAATCCTAATTTACTATTTTTGTACTGATTTTTAGTAAAAAAATATTATTATTTGCTATTTATATTTTACAAATTACAGAATTTTTACAGAATATTAAAAAATTTTTGTTGCTAATTTCAGAAATCATTTGAAAAATTTTTAAAAACCGATTTGCTAAAATTATAAAAAAAAATTACTAATTTTAAAAAAGTGGACATTGAAGGAAATAGTATTTCTAATTAAAACTTACAACTACAAACTTAAATTGCCTTAAAATGTTACATAGATTAAAAAATGGATGGGAAGTGAATATACCGACTCATGTCTAAAAATAGGACATCCTATTAAAATAGCACTAAAAAGTAAACAATTAAAATTTGACCTTAAAAGTAAAAATAATTTTTAAAACAGAAATTACGAATTTAAAACAAAATCATAAATTCATTTATGTTTTAGAAATTTTTAAGATTTTTCAGCCTTTGTTTTTTTTAATTTTTCTAAAATATTTTTTGAAAAATAAATAAAATAAAAAAATTTTGATGCAGACTTGTGTTGCTAAAATTAGTCAAAAATACCGCTGGGCTCAAATTAGCAAAATTTCCCGTAATAACAGCAACATTTTCAGTTGCCATTACAGACTTTTTTTGGTGAGTGTAGGAAAATAATGCAAAATTTGAATACTTCTTTTAGAAATATTCCATATTCCATACATCACTAGAGTCATATCCATCAAGACAAATCAGTAACCACTCAGCAAAAACATGGTAATGACAGGTCTTTGTAGATATCAATGCATTACTTTAAATACAAAATAATACATACATTACTTTAAAATACAAAATAATGATTTTAAAATACAATATGTACATGCATAATTATTATTTACTGCTAGTTGCTAAAATAAGAAGCGATTTCGTTTATTTTTTGATAAATTTTTTTAAAAACAAAATAAAAAATTTTTTTCTGTAGTGATTTTCCAAATATTTAAAAAATTTTAAAGGATTTCTTATAGGAAATAGTATTGCAATCAATTCACATAAAATTTTTATATCAAATAAGTAGGTATTTTAAAGACTTTTTTTCTAAATTAAAATAAAAATTATTCTTAACGATTTGTAAGAAAATATTAATTGAGTAAGGTCCACTGATTTCTTAACAGTAACTACTAACTTAACTATTGCTGTTAACGCATTGTTCTCACTTTTTTTGTAAGCGAGAGATAAACACCCATAAATTTTGTGACATCGCGAACAAAGTAATTAAGCGAGTTAAAATAGCCCGGCATTTAGATACCCTTTGTTAGCTACTTACTCCCATATGTTTATTGTTACTGAGTCAACGAAGGGTGAATAGTGTATAATTGATAAAACTTAATAAAATAGCGATTATTTATAAAGTTAGATCTCAACTTTAACAATTTTGTACTAATTATTCCAATTTCCACAACAATTATTTTTTATAAACTATTATTTTTTCATCAATTGATCATTTGATTTTTAACGCATTATGTTTATTCGCACTTATAAATTTTTTTTCAATTAATTGTGGAAAATTATGTCCCACGAATAGCCGCCAAATCACCGAAATGCAACATTACACGCGCTTGAAAAGGCATCCTTGCCAAATGGTCCCGTCCTTTTGGGACCCCCAAATACAGATCCGCTACTTCTGGTAGGAAAAATTCAGTCAGCATGGAGTTAACCCTTACTTAAGGTCCAATCACCTTTTTCGATGTAACGAAGTTGATTTAACGATGTCCGTCTGTCCGTCTGTGTGTTGAAATGGGTTTTCCAAAGACCCCAGACATGATGAGGACTTGATTATTATATATTTCTGTTAAATGTGATCCATTTCTGCTTGCTATTAAAAATCAGCCAGGTCGGTTGATAAATGGCTGAGATATTAGCAAAAGACCAGGACTACCTCTATTTTTTTCCGTAAAATTCCTTTGTTTTTATATGTATGTTGAATATTACGCATAACAAACACATCAATTTCTTTTCTTTCACCTCTTCACCTTTGATACACAAACAACAAACACATACAAAGATTTCTTATTTAAATAAAAACCAAACAAATCCCTATTGAACGAAAACTGTTCATTTAACTCTATAAACTATGATTCCATATAGCTTTCATAGCCGAGTCGTCTAAACGCTATGTGACAAATACATTTTTTCTCTAATAACGCGAGTTCAAATCCTACTGAAGACACAATTCAACTTTTTTTTGTACAGTTTTTTTTATTTTCTTAAGACTTTTTTTATTTTTTTGTTTTTTTAACATTAAATTATTAATTTAAATAAAATTTTATATTAATAATTAAATAATCCAAAAATAGGCTAAAAACATCAAAATTTGTATAAAAACCCTCTGATACAAACAAAATACAAACGGTTTTATTTCTATTTTTTGCTCCGATTTAAAAGAATTTATAAACAGATTTTTAAACCATTTTCTCATATGTTAAGAAAATTTTATACATAATTTCCCTTTGAGTGCAACTATTTTAGGTCATAACTTATAATAATTTATAAAAAAAAAATTATAAACTATTTTTCTTCAAATTTTTAAAATTAAGCTAAATAAATTAAAAATATTTTGTAATAAAAAAGCGAAATAAAATCCCAAATGCAAGCTGGCAAACTTTAAATCAAACATATTTGTAGAAATAAAACACATGCAGTTCTAGTGATTTCTTTTAACGATTTGTAAAAAAATATTTTTTTGGTCGAAAAAAGCTTTTTTTAGAACTAAAAATATGACAACACTGATTGGCATTATGATCGTGATTGTTGTTGTTTTTATTTTATTTGTTGAACTTTTTGTCTTTCACCTCCTCACCTTTTACCCACAAACAACAAATCCATACAATGGTCCTTCAATGGCCCAGTGGTCTAAGCGCTTTGTCACAAATACTTTTTTTCTTTTAGTCGCGCGATCGAGCCCCGTCTATTCAACTTTTTTATATTTATATTTTTTTATTTTGTTAAGATTTTTTGTTGTTTTTTTTTTACAAAACAAATGCGTCCAGCACAGTTGTCTTAACAATGTTGGTCAGCTTTTCTGTATAATTGGAGAACGGAAAGAGGAAACGTTTCCAAATAAGGTGCAAGCATCTTGGTTATCAATACACAACATCTGACCAAATGTGGGCGGGATCCTCTAATTGGGCGTGGCACAAAATAGATTCATTAATATCTTAAGAACGGTAAGACCTAATTAAATACTCCATAAGTGGGCTAAAAACATCAAAATTTTTATAAAAACTAAAATGTAATATGACCTATGGATACGTCTTATATATCCAAAGATCGGAAATCTTTAGTAGAACATATTTGCTGAAAATAGTTATGACCAAAACATACATTTTTTTAAATACCTATTTTCGGGAACCATAAATCTTTCAGAGTCAAAGTTTTATCACTAAACTAAATGGTAAATTTCCATTAAAGATGTCCGTATATAAATCTGTCCATTCAATATATGTCCATATATAAACTTCACTATTTTCCCAACCATGGTAAAGGGTATATAAGATTCGGCATAGCCGAATTTAGCCGCTCTTACTTGTTTTTTATAATTTGCATTTAAATTTTCTATAAAATTATTTTCCGCGTGCATTGCAAATTGTATTTTTTTTTTTTTTTTCATAAAGAGTTTTTCTAACAACAGTTGATTCCTTAAGTAAAGTGCAGTCAGTTTCGCTGTTTGCTTAAGCAAATGACACTTGAAGAAACTTAACGAAAAGTTTGTTAAGTACAATATAGTTATACAGATTTGATTACATCTATTCGCACATTTGCTTAAGCTAGCAAAAGTATAATATAGTTAGCTCTTAAATGTCGTGTGTCTAGCGATAAAAATTAGTAAATTTTTGATTATTTTTTCGAAAATAAAGATCAAAAATGGTCATGATGGGAAAATAACTTGATCAAAAAGGCGTTTAATAAGATCATCAGTAATATGAATGTAGGACCAAGGATACTAACAAATATACTGGATGTATAGAGTTAAAGTCATAAAGCCAATCATAAGACTACCTCATACTAAAAGCTTTTAACGCAGTGATTTTATTAGAAGTTTATTTGAAAAAGTATTTTTTCCATTTAATAATAAAAAAGGGATAAAAAATTATAAATTCATTATGGACCCACTAAAATAAATAAAATCGAGTAACAGCTTCTAAAACTTGTGGTATGACTCGCTGATTTGATCGATGCCTCCAACTCTGTACATTTTGCATATTTGTAGTGTTTTTAGTGGGACCTCTTTACTTAACCTGGGAAATATTACATCTTTAGGCTTTAATATTTAAGTATTTTTATTTCTATTGTATTTTTTCTTTCCTTTTTTCTTATTAAATATTTAAAGAAAAAATAATTTCTCTCTTACCTGTGTAGCTGATGAAGTCTCAATATATTTTGCATCAATTGTTGTTGCTAAGTCCCAAGCATCCGCATATGAAATTGGTTGTTCACCATTAGACTAGTCAGGTGGAAATTTATTTTATGTGTAACACAGCATACCGGAAAGTCAAAGGGAACCCAAAATAAAATATTGTAGATACATATATGAAAATAAAGAATATAAAAAAATGTACAGATAAATATTTTATTTTGTTAAAAAAAAGTAAACAAAATATTTGTGCTCTTTAACAAAAAAAAAAAAAAAAAAAAAAAAAAACGATGACAGATTTAATACAATCATCCCAACTTGACTATAACAGAAGGATTATACCTTTAGTCTTTATATAGTTTTTTTTACCTGCAATTTATTCAGTACATTCAAATTTGTGCGCAAATCAGCTTGTGTACCAACCAATATCAATGATGCTTTTGTATTGGCAAATTTTGGTGCCCATTTGGTTTTGATGGCATGGAATGTTTCAGGTTTTGCTACTGAAAAACACAACAGAAATACATCACTATCTGGGTAACAAAGCTCACGTAATGGATCTAGAGTATCCTGGCCGGCTGTATCACAGAGTGTTAGATGTACTGGACTATCATTGACCATAACATCAGCTAAAAAAAAAACAAAATATGTATAAAGATATTTTTTTTAAATAAAAAAGATATTATGGTTTTAACGGGATTTCGTATTATTTTTTATTAAATTTCTTTTGAAGGACGCTGATAATAAAATATATTTTTTACTATTGCAGGGTATTTTTTAAAATATTTATAACAAAAATACGTTCAACAGATATATTTCATACCTATATTTATATACAAAAAAAATATATGTAAACCTGTAAATGGTTTCTTTAATTCCTTTAAAAAAAACATTTTTTTGTAAGCTAAAGGTTGGCTAATAAAGAAAAATTGTTGTAGAATTTGTATATGCAATTTAAAATTTTTATTTATTTTAAGTTTTTCTCGCATTTACAAAAATAAAGTAAATTTATATATTTTTTAAATTTTATGAGGATCGAGATCATGACCTAATGTTACTGGTGTATAGTAAAGACAAATTTTGTTTAGCCATTTAGATTTATGTATTTGGAGCCTCTAGACTAAACAGATCCTAAATAAAAATCTATTAAAATATTTATTTTCTTCACTATAGTTCAGAAATTGTTCGTGTGTTTGGTGCTGTTTAGTAGCTAGAAAAAGTTAAACTCGCAAATTCTTAAAATCTAGAAACAAACAAAAAATTATACACTCACAATACTAAGTCGTTGAAAACAATCTAATATACATACAAAATTATTCGAAACTACAATCAAAAGAAGGACTACTGATTTTTCATTATATTCAGCACACTTTGTTGTTTATTTTAAATCATTGTTTAATAACCGACAAATGTAGTAAAAACAATCTAGTCGTTTAAAATAACCATTAATTTTTAACTGATAAAACGTTAGAAAAAAACGATTTTTGTGGTTTGTTTTTCAAATCGAATAGTTTTTATTTGCATGTAATAACAAAACAGAACACATACAAATTCGAATAATTTCTTGTAATTTTTATTGAAATAATTTTGTATTTTAACAAATTATTTTGATAAAAATCAAAAAGGAATTATTTCAATTTCTATTTCTAGAAATAGAAAACATAAGATTTTACATTTAACAGAAAATATCAACTCCTACTGAAAGTCTTTAATTTTTTATAGTTTGATTTTGAATGACTGATTCATATAGTTAAAAAATATAAATAAATATAAAAACAAACTCAAGATATTACTTTTTAAATAAACTTCAGTCAGTAACGAATAATATATTGTGAGTGCAGGGAACAAAATAAAAATTAAACAAATATAAAACAATATTAAATCAATGAAAGATATTTATAATGAACATTTATTTATTTATTATTTATCTATGGAATTTTATTCCTTACAGACATTTTAAAAATATTATTATTAAAATAACTTAACTAAGAGTTTAAAAAAATTATAATTGCGTTTTTTGTTACTCTAGGATTAAGTGAAAAATCTATAAATCTATATAATTGATTAAATGTATTACACATTCTCCTGAGAGGGTCAGCATCAGCATAATTAGCTCTAAAAAAATTTACCGACAATGGTAAAAAGTTACGGGATGCACGTTGGGGAATGTTAAATGAAATGACACATTCAGCATAGTTCTACGGCTTTTTAAAGTAGGAAGCTTAATAAGAGCAAGTCGAGCGGTGTATGAAGGCAAATTATACGGGCTAAACTGTAATCCTCGAAGACAAAACAACAGGAACTGCTTTTGCACGGATTCAATTGCATCAGAATGCGTTTGGTAAATTGGATCCCATATTACCGAACCATATTCCAGAATCGGGCGCACAAGAGACATGTACAATGTTTTCGCAATGTACGGATCATTAAACTCTTTTGACCAGCGTTTTATATAACCAAGTGTACCCCTAGCCTTGTTTATTGCACTTGTAGTGTGTGCAATAAAATTTAGCTTAGGGTCAAGCAAAATACCTAGATCCAGGAAACTGTCGATCAAATCAAGTTGATGACCTCCCAGAAAATAGTTTACGGTAATTTGATTAATTCTTACAAATCGCATAAGTTTGCATTTTTTCAAATTAAGCTCCATTAAATTCACGTTGCACCATTTGTAAAATGAATTCAAATCCTCTTGAAGGCGATAGTGATCCAAAAATTGGTTATAACTTAAAAAAATAATAAAAAATGAAAAGGGATTTAAAACCATTCTTTAAATATAACTTATGATTTTGATTCCAGAACTCGCAGGATTTCAATAGGGTAGTACTAAGGGATATCATCATAACTCCAAAACGGGTAAAAAAAAAATTAACGAATAAAATGCGTTAAACAAATTCAACGTAAAATATATGAAAAAACTTTTATTTACCAGACGCTAATATGAAATTTCATAAAAATACACAAAATTGTGTGGACAATTTGGTGGTGTATTCTGACTTTTATTCCAACTTTTCGGATTTCACAAAACTTCAGACTTGTGGTACATACATTGATTAGATGATTTCTTCAAATTTCAAAAGGGTGGAGGAAATCCATTGATTGAATTGATATGGAGAAACACAATTGAAGAAACAAATTTCATTTATATTTATTTTAAAAATAGCATTAAATTTGTAAATAAGGTGTCTTGGAAACAAATTGTGTTGTGTTATTGGGTATTTTTTAACCAAATATAATATTCACACAACGGAGTTTAATTTATAAGGTTTCAATAGAAAATATACAAAGGATATTCTTTTTATTTGATGTTTTAAATAAAAAGTATTTTTTTTTTTAGAAAAAGACAAGCAATACTCAGGGAATATAGAATATAAGATAAATATTTATAAACATTACAATTTACATAAGTGTTCTAACAGAGAAATTCGAGATTACATTCAAGGATCCACATTGCTTAGGTACGTTATAAAATATCAAAATAAAATAAAACTTTCGTTAAATAAACAAAGATTTGTTTATTTTACGAAATTGTTTGTTATTTTGTATGCGTGTATATAATTGTATGCTTTTTAATTAAACTAACACAAGAGGTCTACCGATACAGATCCGTAGAGCTAATGAACTTTAAATATGTTGAAGAGTAGATAATAAAAGAATAAAAGATAACTATTTTGTGGGTGTACGGTCCAAAATTTTGAATCTATTCAGATTTATAGTGCTCACTTTTGCCTATTGCATTACAACTACATTTTATTATTTAAGTCTATTGTAATTGTATACAATTTTCAAGTGTTGAAACAGCAAACATTTGACCATTTTATACAATTACTAAACGCTTTCTTAGATACAGAAGAAGGTCCTTTTGGATCAGAATATTGAGAATTCAGCGACTGGATAGTGACCGTGCTGGACTCTCAAATTGTCAATGTACATCTGGGTAATAGCGAGGGCTCAAAACAAGTTAGAAGAGGAACACTTCAATGTGATGTGATCTTACCCCCACTGTATGTTATGGTTATTAACTCAGTTCTCATAAAGCTGGAAAGTTAGGGTGGACGATGTGCTAACACTAGTATCAGGTAACATATATCCTAGCCTTCGCGGCAGGAGACAATTCCTTGGTGGATATACACTATCCGCCATGGAAATTTGGAAATCTGTGCCTAGTAGGGTGATTTGCTTCATTGGAAGCATTTATATTTAGGGCAAAATGAGGCTGTACGAGAAATCGATGCACCATAGAGTATTTCTAAACAAATCTAACCAGGTGGTGTGCGAGGGAACCCAAGAAAATCAAAAACTCTTGGTTTTCACCACTAGGGCGAAATGGAGCTTCGGACTGCCGCGACTTCAGGACAGCAAACGCACCTTCTTGGAGTTACTAGTACGATATGGTCTTACTTAACCTTCATATTATTACTATTTATTTATACATGATGGCGACATCTGCTAGCAGTGCGACATGCCTTCCTACGGACATGCTAAATTGCTCAACTAGATGCTTCCGCAACCACTACTTCTCTGTTCCTAAAATTGACTCCGATAGACCCTTTCGGATCACCATCCCTTTTAGACAGGAATGGGACAAGAGGAATCCATTAGCTGAATTTTACATCAGGGTATACACCGACGATTTAAGGTTGAGTTGTAGGATAGGCTCTGGGTCTTCTTTATTGATTGCGACATATAAGGCTCCTTCAGGTTACCGGATCATCCTAGTAATTCTGTGAAGATTATGGTCGTTAGGGAAGCTCTCAGACTATTGCGTGGGGTTTGAGTTCGGGGAACCGTGGGTATTTTTGTCGCTACCCATAACTTGTATATTACATATTGTAACTTGATTGGTCAGTATAAAGAACTGGAGGACCTGCCTTTGATAAGGAACTTAAGGTTGGGTGATCTGATTTATTATATCAACCTTTAGGGTATGGTCTAGTTCTCCGGATATCAGCTCCACGCATAGTCGCTGTTTGGCTATAACTGATGCTTACAAGGAAGTATGTTAAGCTGTCACTTAAACGAAACAACCAACTAATTGGAAGTACGAATATTTGAACAATTGTTTTTTAGTTTCTTTTTCCTCTTTTTAATTCGAATTAAATCGAATTCTAACCAATATTTCCCTGGGCTTGAAGCAAAAAAATTAGGCCTTTTGAGACCATATTTTTTGATAATTTCTCCTCATTTTTAGCGATTATTTTTCATGAATGTAAAGAAAATAAATGGTAAAAACAAAATGAGCCTTTGGAAACCCCAAATAACTTATGTATTCATAAAGTTTAGTTTGGTAATCATTGTAAATTATAAAACAGAGTTAAAACTAACAATTTCTTATTTATAGTATTTAATTTGTAAAATTTAGAAAGAAACCATAATGTATATTGCTTTGAATGTACTTAATATAAGTACAGTAAATCCTGCTTAACACGAACTCCAAGTGACCGGTCTAACTAGGGTTCCTATCAATCGGAGTCAAATAAGTTTAAATTTTTTCATTATTTACAAAATATTTATACCCAAATTTTGTAAATCCCCTGCGTTCAACGCTTCGCCTAAAAATCGAATTTTTTAAATCACTACGTCATTGCGTTGGACTTTTACGTAATCACCTTAATTGTCAAATTAAAATTATAGTCAAGCAATTTTTTCTTTCATTTCAGAGGGGGCCATTTATTAATTTTTTTTTTTTTGAACAACGCCCGAGAAAGTGTCATATTACTCGTACACAACACAAATTCAAATAAATTAATTTTGGAAAAGATAAAAACATATAAAATAATTCTGCTCAATATTTAATAATTTACCTGCATTTATGCATATATGAAATTTATGTTTGATTTGTTACATTTATCTCTATTTTTTTTTCTATTGGCAATACAGCTGATTGAAAATTATTTTTTTCTTATATAAATACATATTTGGGCCGCCTGCAACCTAAACCCGCAATAAAATGTATTAGCAATTTTTAAAATTTTTTTAAATTTTTAACACTTTTTCAGGAGCATTTTTACTATTTTCACGACAAATCGACCCAAGAACAAAAAATATTCAAATAATAATAAAATAATAAAAATAAAATTTATTGCAAATTTGTTACAAATTGTGTGTTTTTTAATAGTTTGAAAAAAAATTTCAAACCAACGCTCCAACAATTCAAGTGATGATTTTGACATCTCAAGTGATTAATTTTTAAATTAAATTCTAATTTGTAGTATAAAATTTCAAATAACGTAACGAACAGCTGCTTTAACGCTAGCAATCACATACTTTATTTAAGGGATTTTTTTTAAAAATTATGTGAAGTGAGGCGTTGAGTTTTGCAAAATGAGGGCAAATAGTTTCATTAGATTTTATATTATTATATTTTTTTTAGTTTGACTTTTTAATTTAGCAATAATTGTTAACATATATTTCCAAAGAACTATTACGACATATATTGTCGGCAATAAACATTTAAAAAATTGAGTGGTCCACAAAGAAGATAACATAATTTACTAAAATATATGTCTGTAGTCTGATTGTGGGACTATCAAAAACTGTTTATTTAATCCGAATAGTTAGATGGTCCTAAGCGAAATTAACCAAAAATTCTTTTTATCCAAGTTCGTCCTTAGCAAATTTTACTGTATATTAAATATGTACAGCAATTACAACGTATGATGGTATCAAATATTATTAATATATAAAACAATATTCATAAACCAAGTTACTTAAACAAACGTTGCTTCTTTAACAAATGTATTGCTGCATTATTAATTTCATTATAATTATGTTAGTTGAGTACATAATGATGGTGAAGGTCATATCGCCATTGATATGTGCATATTAATCTATGAAATGTATACATATCCACTCATAACATATAAAGAGTAGCAGTGGAAAGAATAAAAGCTTTGTTTATACTCGTTTGTTTGTTAATGGAGGTAATGTTACACTATGAAAATGTTACGAACTAAAAATTACAAAAAAGTCATTGTTATGACTATTGCCCAGCTAAAAATATATATTACCATTCAGTATAAAAAAAACTCCACATTGTCTAAACTAGAAAAAATTTGCTATAATTTAAAAGCTTTTCTGCACTTTTTAAATAAATGTTTAAGTAAAATCTTTTTTGAGAGTTAGAAATTTGTAGAAAGACTGATATTTCGCCTTACGAAAATGTATGACCTTTACTGCTAGTCTACTAATGTACTGTTTAAATCCTTATTTATTGTTTAAAAAAAATTATTTATTGTTTCAAAAGATACTTAGAAGAATCATTTTTTCAGCATTAACATAAGAAACGATTTAATCTGAGAAGTTATTTTTTACTGGGTTTTGTTAAAACGTTTGCCTTTTTTAAGTAAAGTATATATTGACAATAAACGTTAAAAACTGTAGTGGAAGTTAGATGAGATAAAACTGTGTTGTGAATGTGTGTTTTTTTGTTAATATGATTGATTTGATTGCTTTATTAATAATTTATGAATTAACATATTAATGCCATGAAATTTCATTCTTTTTATAATTAAAGTCTAATATTTACAAAAGAAAAGGTGAAATATAGATGTGCATACAATTATAAAATTAAACTAATCAAAAATTAATTTAAAAAGATTTTAGAGGCTGTAATAAAAATAAAATTTAAAAATTTAAGGCTTTTGTGGTGTTAAACTTATAAAAGAGGTGAGACAGTTTCTAAATTATAATAATCTTGTTTTAAAAATTTCATATTCTTTCCGACTTTTAGCGCTATGGACGGCGAACGATTCAAAGTTACACTAATAGAAAAAAGTATTTAAAATTTTTTGCTAAAACTAGTAAAATTAATTTTAAATATTAGTAAGATAACAACATATTAGTAGACTAAACAATATTTTAAAAGTATTTTTTTTTTAATTTTTTAATGCAAAGAAATGAAAATATTTCTATTTCTCTAAGCAGGATAAACTGTTATTTCCATTTAGCTAAATTTAACCAGTTTAATTTAAATTTTTTCAATATAACAGCTAAATTTTTTGTTGGTTTTTGCGGTGTAAATTGTAATTCCCAATTAACTAAAATTTAACTAAATTATAAATAAAATTTTGTATGTTTAATAGTTTTGTATATTTAACAGTTTCATTTTAGGTGTTCTACGATAATTTTAACTGATTTTTTGTACATTCCAAAAATATATTAGTAGAAAAATTAGCAAAAGGTTGATGAAATTGTGTTTTCAGCAAAAACTGTTAGTTATATTTTTTCCAGCACTAAACTAAATTTGAATAAATTTTATTTTTTTTTTTGCTAGAAAAAATTGTGCTGATCAACACATTTATAGTGAGGTCGACAATCAGATTGACAAGATTGTCGCAGCTTGTCAAGATGTAGTACAGACAAAAAACAACACTAAATATACAATTCTTCCAAGCCCTACAAAAATATAACCGTGAAAGATTGTTGTGTCTATATTTTATACATACATAAAACAAAAGGATGCCAAAAACTTGAATATAAACAAGTAAAGCAAAGCTTAATTTGGCTGTGCCGAATCTTTGAATACCCTCCATCAATGTCCTAAAAAAATTTTCTCTACTGTTTTTGATACAAATAATTTAAACAACGTTGGAAGAGAAATTATGGAGGTGAAAAATTTTTTTTAGGTGATAAACTTTCTTGGATTTGAAAAAAAATTTTTCTTTTTTTGAAAAAAATTTAGTGGTGAAAAAAATTTTGGGGTGAAAAATATTTGAGGTGAGTACAAAAATTATTCACTTCTAAGCGACTGGTGAAAAAAAATGAGAAAATATATTATGTACCAGTCGCTACTATGAAATTTTACTAAAATACACCATGAAAAATTTAGAGGTACATTTGAAATTAACGACTGTAGTTTATTTAAAAAGTAATACGTAAAGTTTGTTTTTAAATGAAGAGTCAATTGAAATTCATCGAAATATATTTTTTAACTATTTGAATCAGTCATTCAAAAAACAAACTATAAAAATTTACAGACATTCAGTAGGAGTTGATAATTTCTGTTAAATGGAAAATTTTATGTTTTGTGCTTCAAAATATGGATATTCATATAATTCCGTTTTTTACCAAAATAGTTTGTATATAAACAAAATTATTTCAATAAAAATTACAAGAAATCATTCAAATATACATACACACAAAGCCAATAAAAATATATACATCTGCGTGTGTTGTGTTGTGTTCTGTTTTGTAATTACATACAAAAAAAAACTTTCAATTTGAAAAACAAACCACAAAAGTAGTTTTTCTAACTTTTTGTCAGTAAAAATTAATATGTATTTTAAGTTGTTTTTAACGAAATAATATTGTGAGTACGCGTTTGCTCACAATCGACCACTAACGGAATCATGTGACAGCTTAGTTTAAATGGCAAAATCCATGAAGTAGATTACGAATTGCCCCCTCATTCGCCTTATTCTCCGGATTTAGCCCCCAGCGACTATTTCCTATTTCCGAACCTAAAGAAATGGCTCGGTGGAAAGAAATTTAGCTCCAACGATGAAATTATTGATTAAACAAATGCCTATTTTATGGACCTCGAAAAATCCTATTTTTTGGAAGGGATACACAAATTGGAGAAACGTTGGACTAAGTGTATGGAGCTAAAAGGAGATTATGTTAAAAAATTAATTATTTTTTTTTTGCAAAAGAAAACTGTGTTTCATTCAAAAAGTCACGGACTTGTTGACCCACCCTCATAATATCATGTTAGATTACATTTTCAGAACATTACCCAGTTTTGTTATAGTTTTGAACTGTAATTCTTTAAGTATCTATTAACCAAAACAGTCTGCTATTAAGTACAACCGTTAATTTCAAATGTTTGCTCTAATCATTTATTTAAATCTATAACATTAATCAACTAACATTTCTAATTCATAGCAACCTGCTTTGGTTAATAAATACTTTAAGATTTAAAGTGTACAGCAATAATAGGGGATACGTATAGAATTGTTAAATTTCGTTGATTTTAATCTAATTGTGTGTTGTTTCGGGTTTTCGAATAAGTTTCAACACTCAATATAAGTAGATAATCATCAAACAATAACCCTAACTGTGAATGGTTTTGTAGCAAAAACCGAAAATATACGTATACTTGAATCTTTTTATTTATATTAATCATATAATTACAAATTATATCCGTATATACCCTAACCGAGCACTAGCAACGAAGGCTAAATTATTATTTATAATCTGGATCCCTATTTGATAATATCATCCACAAAGTCATTCAATCTTAAAATATAATCACACTTAATCATTTCTAAAGTGGTATTTCCCTTGTCCGCATTTGAAATAAGTAGTTTCTTATTATTTTTTTAAGAATTTTATATTTCTATAAGATAAGGTAATCTAACAAAAACTTATCTATATTTGTTAAACCTTTTCTATTTAAATGTTTACAAAAAATATTCGTAAATATATTCCTCGCTATTTCTGTTCCTCCGTTCCTGATAAATACTGTATAAAGTCTTCACCATCTGCTATCATTTTCAAAACCAGAAAATTCTCCCTTTTGATAGGGAGAGTGTGGATGTTAAAGTTGATTTTATTCACAAATCATTTCCTATTAATAATTAATTTTTATAAAAAAAGAGATATTAAGCTCATTTGAAAACTAATATTAAAAAGAAACGATTAATGAGTTAAAAATTAGTGTTAAAACTTTACCTACTTTACGTTTAATTACGTTTCCTTTTTTTTTTTTTGTTGTTTTTAACCATATGTGTGTACGTTTGTGTTAATAAAGCTCTTGCAATTTGAATTGAAATAATTTTGTATATAAACAAACAATTTAAATAAAATTTGTAATAACTGTAACAAAAACCAATAAACCAAAAAATTTCCGTTTTTTGGGTTATTTTTTATTAAATTTCAAACAAATGAAAAAAATATTTAATTGAAACTGAAAAATTTTTAACTGAATTGAAAACTTTTTTTTTTATTAAACTACAACCGGTAAACTATATAATATTCTATGTGTAGTAGTTTAAATGCTGTTATCTTCCTTTAAACAATGACAAAAATAAAAAACTGAAAATCCGTTTTTTTAAATAAAATCTATAGCAGAAAAAAAAACAAACGTTAATATTAGCTTTTTTATATTAAAGTAGCAGACATTCAAGTGCTTTCGAGTGTTAAAATGTTTAAGTGGTTAAGCAGCTTAAATCAAACTATAAATGTATGTGTGTTACATATACATTGAATGAATGAACCCGTATAACAATTAACGAAATATGTCAGAACATGATTAACGTACACACATACGAAATAAATAATTAACTTTCTTCATGAATGGTTAAGATTTAAATTTAACTCTGTTTTTATATATTTTTTTATTATTTTGCACTAATTATAATCAAATAGAATGAACCTGTCAAAAAAGACAGAAAGCTAAGTAAAACTGAATTGGTATGAAGCATGTACCTACATAAGTCATATGTAATAAGACAAAAATAAGCCAGACAGAAAGAGATGATACAAATTAACAGGAAATTATGTTTTTTTTTTTTTTTTTGAACTAAAACGAAATTAACAGGAAACGGAACATGACAATTTGTTACAAAAATGTTTGCTTTTTTAATAGAATTTTTAAGGGGGGTTTATACTGTAGAAAAAATATTATATAGGCAATATTTAAACGGTTGTCAAAAATTCAAATAAAAATATGTTTTTAAAATGTTATACTTTTTTTTAAAATAAATGTCATAGTACACAGATAAAACAGATTCGTGCTGACAACCGACTTTGTGGCCAATCGAATTGTTCGGTCGTGGTAACCGAATTTTTCGGTTGTAACAACTAAAAGCCAATTGAGACATTAGTAATTTGACTGTGACAACAGTATTTCGGTTGCCTCAATAACAATTCGGTAGTCACAATAAAAAATTTCTGTTGCTGTAACTGAACCATTCGATTGGCAACAAATTCGGCTGTTAGAACGAATCTGTCTTCTGGGTGTAGAAACTTAGAAAAATATTATTTTTAATTTCATTATTGGTTTTTTTTTTAAATATATGAATCCATAGCCTATGTAGACTCTTACCTAATAATTGGAAAATAAAAATGTAAGAAAATACTTAAGGTCCAGTAAATTCTATGGTAATAATATTTAATAATATTATTTTTTAATTATTTTTTTTAATCGCCATACAAACTTAAAAAAAAGTGTAACTAAACCTAATTACACAAAAAGTAATTAAAGGGCCACGATAAGTAATAGCGTTTTAAAGTTGGCTACAAAATAAACAAAAACAAAACGAAATCGTTTAACCCATCTTCGATGTACAGTTGCAGTGAACACTCAAAATATTATGTAGTTTACTGTTTGTAGTTTATTAAAAAAGTATTCCGTTCGATTTAAAAATAAAGGAACATACATTTGTTTTTCAAAGACTTTTTTATACATTTATTTGAAATGATTTACTGTCATTTACCGCATTTTTTTCAATTTCATTTATTTTTCTTATTTGTTTGTAATTTAAAAAAAATTTCCCACTATACAGAAATTTGTGTCCGTTACATATATTAAAAATTTAAATTTTGTTCAAACAAAAAAAAAAAAAACAAATATTCAAAAATTCCAATTTGTTTTTTATTTAAATCGCTTGTTTATATACAAAATTATTTTAATTCAAATTACAAGAACTCCATAAACACACATACATACACATAGATATTTACACAAAATGTTTCATAGACATGCATACATTTTGTAGATTAAAAAAGAAAGAAAAATTCAAAAACGGAAACAATTTCAAATAACTGATTAAATCATTTATTTTTTACGGAATTTATGTGTAAAATTTTAACATTTATTTTAACTGATTAATCATTTGTTTCTCATGGTCACTTGTTTAAACAACATATTAAAATAAATAACAAAAGCCATTTGATTTAAATGAAAAGTAAGTAGACCGTTTTTAAATATAATATAATTTCTTTCTGTTATTTTAACGTACAAACTATTTTTAGTGAACTCATGGTTGTTAGAAACTTGCGTATGAAGCACACGTTTTAAAAAATCGAATGCAACTCTTTAATTTTTACGAATCGAAATAAAATAAAAAAACAAAAAATAAAATTTCTTGTGTATACACCTTCCTTAAGATGTATTTAATTTAAAGAACTGGAATTTGTTGCTTAAAAAAATTATGCAATATTTTTAATATGTATTTTTGGTATTAAGTACCTTAACTTGTGTTACATACTATTGAGGTCATATGGTTTATATTATTTGTGCCTGCATTGAATTTATGCATAGTATGCATATGACCTCATAGTCTTTTAGTGAGTACTTAAATCTACTCGTAAAGTGAACCATAATATGTTAAAGCACATTCAGTCACTTGCACAACTATGGAAATTGAAAAAAAATATGTAGTTATGTTGAGTATAACAGTGGCGTTTACTTAATATTGATTAAGAAAAATGCAAAACTTTTCTAATAAAATTTTAAATTTCTGAGACAACTTTATCTACATATACATAAACTGACTCATCATCGTCCAGTCTATAATGCTCGTGCTAGCAATACATCAAGACCCAGTTTTCTGGGGGAGCTGAAAAATTATCTCGTTTTTGGATTTTTTAATTATCCACAAAATATATAATATTCCTAAAAAGAATTGTTTGTGATACATTCAAGGAAAAATTTCTGTGTGTTCGGTTTTTGTCAAAATACAAAAAATTAAATATAAAACAAATTTTTAAATTTGGAAAATTATATAAGAACAGTTTATTTTCACCAGGAACGTGGTAAAAGTGGGTATTCAAATGGGGAAAATAATTACCTCAACGCCCTGTCTTTTACTAGAAACCAAAAATACAAGATATGTGTTACATGGAGTTGGGAGTAATTCACTGGAACGGTTCTTTTTGGAATTTTTCCCGAGAACGTGGTGAAAAAGGGTTTAAAAGGTAAAGTCTTACCCTTACGACCGTCCCAAACCGCTTGTGCTAGAAATAAAATATTTGAAATATTTATTGTATTTATTCCCTGAAGTTTGGGCTATTACACTGACAAGCCACTCCTTGGAATTTTCGCCGGGAACGTACTAAAAACGGGAGTTCAAAAATAAAAGGTGTGTCCTTAGAAATCTTAAATTTAAAATATGATCTCCCGGGGGTATGGACAATTCAGTTATAAGATGCAAAAAGATAAAATATATCCCTATTAATTACTTTTAATAATAGTTAAAAGATAATGGTGTCTGGTTGGAAACTTGCTTGATGCTTAAGTAGTCCAAAGGTTTTCTTAAGAAAAATGACAAGTGTTTTTAGATAAAGGAGTGACCCTATCCTCAGTAAAATACCAAATTACATACGACCGCTTAAAAGGTGACTTTCGCACTTAAGTATATGTTATATGTTTAGACATACGTCGGTTGTAAAGTGTATCTTATCTTCGATTCATCTTTTTAATAATCAGAAGTTTTTGAAAACAAAATCCCAAACAAAGTTTATAACCAAAAACTAATAATTTTTCAAATATGGGTATTTCCACAGAAAGGTCAACCGCTACCAAAATATTAAAGTTGAAGAAAAAAGACTTTTCTGAGAAAATTTAGTTGGTTAATGCATTGGATTTTAAGAATATACCTAATTAAATACATATTACCATTTGTAATTTAAGAAAAGTGGTCTGCAAAGAGCAGCTTTGCTTTTTTTGGTTTTAGCGTTTTTAATTGACATTTTTCCTTGAGTTATTTCTAAGTGTTACATATCATGTCGATTGCACTCTTCTTATAGACTAAATATACCAACAATAAATATTTAAAAACACCACAGTAGAGATCAAGCAAACTCCGAATAACGGTATAATTCAAAGATTCTTTGTACTACATTCTTCTATCCCGTTCGCGACCGAAAATAAGCATTTGTGTTTAGTTCTCCGTGAACGTTGATCGGAATAGTTTGATATTTACAATTCAAAACAAAATAACCGAGATCATATAAAAAAACCAAACCTAAAACATTTTGATCCATAAATAAACCCAAAAAAATGCCTTTGGAATCATTGTCCCGTTCGCGATGTCCCGTTCGCGATTCTAAATAAATATTTAAAAAAAATAATAATAAGGATAATAAAAAAAAAACAAAATGCTAAATAAAATCTTTATATCTCTGCTTTAGTTAAAAAATAATCTCCATTTAATAAACTGACGAAATTCGCAGAGTTTTAAACAAAACCACACAACGAAAAAAATGACTTACATTTTTTGTCCCGTTCGCGATCGCAAGTTTATCCAAAATATTTGGAGAACGTTCATATTTTATAATTTTCTTTTTGTTCTCAAAAATTGTTCTACTAAAATGCTATTAAATATTTATAAAAAGTTAAAAAAAAATTTGAGTTTTCATATTTTTTTTTCAAGTTGAGTGCGTACGAATGTCCCGTTCGCGATCCTGGAAATGCCCATATGTAAACTAAAATACTTTTTTGTTGTAGTCAAAACTTGGGTTTAAAAAAAATTTTACGTTTTTCTCTCTTATAATTTATTATATAGAATTTCATAGAAAATTCAGTTTTATTATTTGTTAAGTTGATAGCCACCCATCTAAAAATCGAAATATATATGAGCATACATGATCATACATGTTCAATATATGACCATACATGATCTCATATATAATCATATATCTTCGGATCTGAAATTTGAGGGTGTATGGACGTATATGATCATATACAAGCATACATGAATAATATATGAGCATGTATGATAATATATGCACATATATTACCATATACCCTCAAATTTCGGATCCGAAGATATATGGTCATATATGGGATCATGTATGGACGTATATGACCATGTATGCCCATGTATGATCATATACAAGCCCATGTATGATCATGTATGTTCATATATATTTCGTTTTTTACATGGGCAAACTAGTTTGTATATGTAACTATTTTCAGCTTGCAAACCAAATTCTAAAGTATTTTAAATTCAATTCAAAATAGTTTGTAAGTTAAAATAACAGAAGATGCCATTTACAAGAAATGTTATTTCATTTAAAAACCGGTCTATTTAATTTTCATTTAAACCAAATGGATTTTGTTATTTATTTTTTAAATATTGTTTAAACAACTGACACATCCGTAAGAAACAAATGATTAATCAGAAAAAATAAATGTTAAAATTTTAGCTACCAATTCCTTAAAAAATAAATGAGTTTATCATTTAAATTGATTATGTTTTAGTATTTTTTTATCTACAAAATGTATGTATGTGAATGTGTTTCTGTATCTATGTGCGTTTATGAAGTTTTTGCAACCAATTTATATAAAAAAAACTAATTGGAATTTTTTGAATATTTTTTTAAACAGACAGCAAATAAAATTTAAATTTGAAACAACTGTAACAAACAAAAATTAACCACAAATTTCCGTATTGTGGATAAATCTTTATTAAATTTCAAACAAATAAGAAAATAAATAAAACTGAAAAAAATCGATAAATGACAGTAAATCATTTCGAACAAATGAATAAAAAAGTTCAAATAGATATTTCTTTGAAAAATAAATGTATGTTTCTTTATTTTTAAATGGAACTATTCGTAATGTATTTATAAAATATTTAATTTTCTTTCACCTGTAAAAATTTTTCCTCCACAAAAATTGTTTAAGCAGCCAAAAAAAAATAATTTTTACCTCAATATTATTTTTTCACCTCCATACTGTCTTCACATCTAAATTGTTTACATTATTTTGTAACAAAACCACTGTGGAGGGCAGAGACTACAGAATTGATACTTTAGTATTGTACAATACTTTTTGTGATACTATATGAGCCTTAAAGCTAATATGGTACTTTGTGGACTCATTTGGTACAAATGTTAACCAAATGTTCTCCTTTTTTAATATATTTTTCTATTATTATGAGAAGTTTTTGTTATTGTAAATATTGCTTTGGTAACAAGTAACTAATTCGGATATGAAAAAGTTGATTTACAATAACACTTTTTGTGGTGCAATCACAACACTAAAAGTATGTTGATGCCCGAAAAATAAACTGTATAAAATATGTCGTTTCCAACAACCCAGCAAAAATATTTCATCGATTAATTTAAAATGGAATGTTATTTTTCACAAATAACGCTTTTGAAAATTATTTAGTGATAAAATTTTTCTTGAAATTCGTTTTGACGCGTTGTATTATAATATAAGCATTATAATCTGAGGATTAAAATCGACATCCAAGGAATTATTTACCTAGATAACATTGTTTAGGTAAAACAACATTCAAAGAATTATAAAAAAAATGATTCCTTCATATGACAAGCCCACGTTAAGTTCATCGATGAAAATATTTAACTGACAGCGCTTTTTAATAGAAATATTTTTGCTGGGATTGTAGATATTAAGGGATATATGGGTATAAAAGCAGATTTCATATTTTATTTTAAGATTTTGTGATTTTTCAAAGTGAAATATTCGAATTTGATGCTGCTCCATTTTTTTTTATCGGTTTTACATTGTAATTTTCTACCGAAAGTAAATATTTTATATAATCAAATTAATGATAAAAATGTTTACAAAATATGTTGCTGGTCACGAAATAATATTTTTATATGTTTAAATATTTAACAAAACGACACATGCTACCAAAAACCTCTCGTCCCACTACTGCACCGCATGCCATATTTTTTGCCAGCCCTGCTTGTTTAATTTACGAAAGAAGTTCTTTAATTGGGCATGGGCACGTATGATTAATATTAATACGCAAAATATAACTCATGCGTACATAAATGTATGTGGTAAAAACTATTGGTCTCTTAAAGACTGATATTTTTGGGTAAAATTGTATCTACATATTATAAATCCCTCCAAACCGTACTGTGTTCTTCGGCCTATTACTCTTATGAAAAGTGTTAAATTTTTTTTTTTCAATTTATCATTTAGAACACAATTTCAAATTTGTTTTTCAAAAAGATTTAAAATTGTTAACATAGATTTATGCCATGAATAATATCAATGATGATGTATAAGGAGAGTGGATGTGAAAAAGAGCATGAAATAAGAGACTTTTTTTTAATAAACTCTAAGGATGACATAAACAAAATATATGAACGTATATGGCAGCAGTATATCAATGTATACTAAACCAAAAAAAAAAAAATAAAAAATGAAGGAAAAACTAAACGGAAACAAAAAAAAAAAAACACATCCTACACACAAAAGTTGAACAATGAATGTTAGAAAAATGTATTTTCTAAAAAAAAGGAAAAAAATGGCAATAAGGATACAAGGATGCTCGGAAGTAGGCTTTTGTTTATGATGAACAAAAACAAAATAGACGAAAAAAAGTAAAACTTTTACAAATTGGTTTCTTATATTACTTGATTATAGTAAAATATTCATAAATTCAAACGCCATAGAAAAGACAAATAAAGGAAATGAACAATCATTGTTGTATATCCAAGAAGTAAACACTTTTTTTGTTTTGTTTTGTGTAATGTGTGACAAAACGAATAATACTCATACATTATTTAGATTTTAATTTTTGAAGCATACTTCAAGGCGCGCTAATGCCTGCTGTTAAACTTACCATTATAAATATCTGATGCTGTTGGCACATGTTCTGTATTAAAACGATTCTCAAGATATGAGAGTATTAAATTTGTTTTCCCCACGGCACAATCACCAACAACCACACATTTTACACAAGGTTTTTCCTGTGATTTCAAGGATTTAGATTCTAAAATGAGATATAAAGAAAAAGGAATAGTTATATTAAAAATTCATTTACTTTTTGAAGACTTTGCTTTAATATCTAATTAATTAGAAAACCATAAAAAAAAGACATCTTGGAATGCAAATGAATTTGATATAACCCCAATTTTGTTTAATTAGTTTTTAATTTATTACAAACTCTTACAACATTATTGTTGTTTGTTTTTAATTATTTCTATTTTTTTCATTTCTTACATACTTTACTATGTATTTATTTTTCCCTTATGCCCGCAAAGATTTTGTTTAATTATACATAATGATTAATGTGACCAACTTAAAAGTTTTCAAATTTTACAAAAAAAATATTTACGACAAAACATTTGTAAGAAATCAATTTAGAGTTTGATTGCTTGTTGCGAAACCTATAGTTTTAGAAATCCATTATACATATCACTCATTTGCGAGAAAACCGGCATAACTCCAAAAAGCGATTCCAAGTCTAATTACTGACAAAAGTACAAAACACTTTTTGTTGCAACTCAATGAAAGACAGAGGTATTAATACAATATTTTGATATGTGTGATTTTTTTATTATGGTGTGATCCATATTTTTTTATCATTAACTCAAATGTCGGGTATTTTGAGTTTTGCCGATCTTCTCACAAATGAGCGATATATTTAGTTAATAAGCCTATACTTCAAGCAACACATATCCAAAATTTCAGAATTCTAACTAAAAGTGTTTAGGCAGACCGATTAGGGAAATTTTCTTTTCCTTTCTAAGATCCAGTTTTACCATGTTCCTGCCGAGAATTCGAAAAAGTACCTCCTAAAAGAACCAAAAATTTTAAATTTTTGATATCTCGCCAAAGCGATTTGGGAAAGCGGTTAAGAGTGTAATAGTGCTACTTTTTATGTACTAATTTCAACACGCTCCTGAAGAAAATTCGGGAACTTTTGTGTTTATTATCCAAACAGCTCGGGCAGGCCTTATAGGGAAAACATTTTAGCATTTTAGCTCCCTTTAAAAAGGTACCTTATCAATAAGTTAGCCCAACCTCCAGATGTCATATATTTTGAATTTTATTTTTGTAGCCGCAGCGGTTTGGGCAGGCCAAAAATATTTGCCTTTTGAGCCACATTTTTATGAACACTTTCCTGACGAAAATAACGAAAAGTGTCTCATCAGTGTATAAGCTCAACCGGGGAACACATATTTTACATATCAGTATTCTAGTCAAACCAACAGGCCGTTTATGTATTCACTTTTCCATTTTGAATCCCAATTTTTACTAGATTGCTGGTTAACTATCGCAAACCTCAAGTAAAAGTAAAGTTAATATAATATGTATTAACTGCTTAAATTCAGTGCAACCATTAACAGTTAATCCACTTTATATTAGATAAACTTTAAAATTAATTTCAGAGAGGTTTGGGCAGGACATCAAGAGGGAAACTTTTCCTCTTTTTACCCCTTCCTGTAAAAATTTCCACAATTCGTGTCTAAGTAGTTATGCCGGAGGATAAACTCGCATGCCAATATACAAAATTTCTAGTTCCAGCGGTTTGGATTAAGCACTTTTTCTCTTTTCAAGCCCAAATTTTACCAAATCTCTTTAGCGCAATTTAAAAGTACCTCGTCAGTAAATTAGACCATATTTCAGGGAAAACAAAGTTAACTCTTCAGGTTTCCAATCAATACCGCTTTGACAGGAAATGAAGGGAGAAACTTTTCCACTTTTAAAACCCAATTCTGAAGTTCACGTTTTGGACCGAAATTCCAAAATTATTTCAACTGTGGATTAGCCCATACTTCAGGGAACATATATTGCAAATATCATGTTTTCAGTCAATCCAGTTTGGGCGAAACTTCCCCTATATTAAACCTCTGTTTTGTGCCTTGATGATGATGAAAATTTGCAAAAGTAGCTGAATAGTGCACACATATTTTAAATTTCAGGGTGTTGGATAGGGAGGCTTTTACCCTTTTGAATTGGTTATTAAAAAAGGAATAAAGGGCAGTCTGTGTATTCGTCTTATGATAAGGGAAAGATCATTGGGAATGTAAATTGTAGAAGTGACTACATTATTCTCAGGGTGAACTTCAATGAGAGACTACGCGTCTTCGCCTTGAACTTTTAATTTATTCACGGATGGTTTAAAGATGAGCCAGAAAGTTGCGGTTTTCTGTCGACATTTGGATATTGAGGAGTCTTATAAGCTTCCCGATTACTGCAGCATTTATCAGGTGGAAGTTCTGGCGCCCAAAATGCCTGCTTTTGTCCCTGAGACAATTGGTTCCTACGTTAATTTCTAAATTGCGGCTCAAGCGGGTCCTATGATGATCTCCGACGATTTGACATATTTATAAATTATTCATGGGTGCATGGACTCCTTAACGTAGGTAAAATTTTTCAGGCAGGAGAGTGCACAACTATTGGGTTTGTACGCACCGGAATATTGAGGATAACGAGATTGCGGACGAGCTGTAGAAGCTCAGGGTTCAGTTTCTTGGCGAAATGGACATTGGTGCACCACTCCAATTCTTGCAACGGGACGTAAACTCCACTGTGATGGGCAGATCTGAGGGACTTGGGTGGAATACTGAAACGTACAGTTTGTTGAAGATTATATGAAAGTCTTACACTAACCAAAAAAAGTCTGTAATTGCAACTGAAAATTTTGCTGTTATTACGGGAAATTTTGCTAATTTAACCCAGCAGTATTTTTTGCTTATCTTAGCAACACATGTCTGCTGACGTTTAGTACAATCAAATTTGTAGAAAAAATTAGCTACCGCTTCTAAATTTTAGTAAACTTTTTGTAAAGTGGAATTTAAAATCGATTTGCTAACATCAGCAAAAATATTTACTAAATATTATTAATATTAGTACAAAATTTGAAATTTATTTTTTTATCGAGCATCAAAATTTCTATATTTAATTTAATTTTTTTTTTTATTTTTCAAAAAAAAAAATTTAGATAAAATTAAAAAAACAAAGGTTTAAAAATTTAAAAAAATATTTTAGTACATTTTTTGGCTTTTAAGGTCATATTTTAATTGTGTTTAGCGCTGATTTTTGAACTTAATAAACTTTTCAGTGCTATTTTAAGTGGATGTCCTATTTTTAGACACAAGTCGGTATATTCACTTTTTCTAATCTATGTAACATTTTAAGACAATATAAGTTTGCAGATTTGTTTTAATAAGAAATAACATTTCCTTCAATATCCACTTTTTTAAAATTAGTAAATTTTTTTTGCTAATTTTAGCAACTCGGTGTTCAAAAATTTGTAAAATAATTTCTGAAATTAGCAACAAAAATTTTTTATATTCTGTAAAAATTCTTTAATTTGTAACATGTAAATAGCAAAAATATTTGCTAAATAATATTTGTTTTTACTAAAAATCAGTACAAATATAGTAAAGTGGGATTGAAAACCGTTTAAAATTGTTCTACTAACTTTTTTTCCGAGTGTAGTCGACGTGTCTTCTGTTATCCTTAACTAGAAGTCATTGTATAATTCTGGTGGGGGTACCGACGGGTCAGAGATGGACTGCGGTTCTTGCCAAGAGAGTGGGAAAAAGGGCGTGCAATAATCGTACGTTTTGTGGGGTACTTGCAGACAAGTCGCTAGGAAGACTATCTATTCCGCGATCTGGAGGAAATCTTTAGAATCGGAATTCTAATACTGCTGGCAGTTGCTACACTCAGAAAAAAAGTTAGTAGAAAAATTTGTAAACAGTTTTTAATCGCACTTTACTATTTTTATACTAATTTTTAGTAAAAAATATTATTTAGCAAATCTTTTTGCTATTTACATTTTACTAATTACAGAATTTTTAGAGAATATTTACAAATTTTTGTTGCTAATTTCAGAAATCATTTTACAAATTTTTTAAACCCGATTCGCTAAATTAGCAAAAAAAATGTACTTATATTTAAAAAGTGGATATTGAAGGAAATGTTATTTCTAATTAAAACTTACGCCTACAAACTTAAATTGCCTTAAAATGTTACATAGATTAAAAAACGAGATCGGAAGTGAATTTACCGACTCATGTCTGAAAATAGGACATCCTCTTAAAATAGCACTAAAAAAGTTTTTTTAACTCTTAAAATCAGCCCTAAAAACAATTTAAATTTGACCTTAAAAGTAAAAAAGAATTTACTAAAATATTTTTCAAAACAGAAATTACCAAATTAAAACAAAATGATTAATTCGTTTATGTTTTAACAATTTTTAAGATTTTTAAACCTTTGATTTTTTTTTTTAATTTTTTATAAAAAAAATAAATTTAAAATTTTGTACTAAATGTTAGCAATGTTTTATTGCTGATTTTAACAAACAGATTTTAATGCCACTTTACAAAAAGTATACTAAAATTTAGTAGCGGTTACTAATTTTTCTACTAATTTGATTGTACTACACGTCAGCAGACATGTGTTGCTAAGATTAGCAAAAAATACCGCTGGGCTGAAATAAGCAAAATTTCCCGTAATAATAGCAAAATTTTCAGTTGCCATTACAAACTTTTTTTGGTGAGTGTAGGAGAGTGTGGGACACCCTGGGTGCTTTCACGACTTACTGATCTTTTATGCGGGTTATCGTTTATTTTCTGGTAACGCTAGGGACCCATTGGTCTATGCAAGACTTTTGACCAGGCAGCTCAATCTAACCAAACCATTTTTATCATGCTGCTTGCTGGAGACATATAGAAACGGATCTCATCAGTGAATTTCAGAACACAGGTTTCTGATTAGGACAGGCCGTTAAGGGGGAGACATGTCTCTTTTTATCCGTATTTTGGACATGATCCTATACAATATACAAAATTGTACATTATTAGAGATGTCGTCTACGAAGAAGCATCCTTGGTGCCAAATTTTAAGTTTCATGCTACAGAAAATTTTCTAATATATTTTTTTTTTTTTTAATTATACAATTTCACTAAATTTGTATTAAAAACGCAACTTCGAAATTTAGAGAAATTCGATTTCTATCTAAATTCTTGAAAATTATCTTAGAACTAAGATGATCAGAAGAAGTTTTTTTTCGGTTGGCCCCATTACTCATTATCACTATTTATTTGTTACTAACCTTTAGTTGATAATTTCTTTGTTTTACGTTTTCTTAATAAAAACTTTGCAGCACCTTTACGACTTCTACGAATTGTGTCATCGTTACTGGTATTGGTCGTCGTGGTTGTTGTTGTTGTTGTACTATCATCACGTGAAGTTGAGCTTGTATCGCTTGTAGATTGTTGCTGCTGCAATGAAATAAAAACGAAAAATGAAAATAAAATAGCAGTTATAGAAAGATGCTTTTGCACGTCTTGCATTGAAAGTGGTTTTGTTTTTATCATGGATTTCTTTTTGCCATCAAATAGAAACATTAAAGAATTCAAGATGTAAAATGAAATTTTAATGCAATACATAAAGTCAAAGTTTAAATGGTGTAAAATAAATGCTTCTTACTTTTATCATCATTATCGTCATACATTACACAAAAGTAGTAAAAAAAAAATTGAGTTTTTATTATTTTCGCTTAATGGAAAATCTTTTTTTAAATGTCGTTTAAGTTGAGAGTTATAAACATTTTATTTATTTATTTTTTTTTTTTTTTTTTTGTTTTTGAAAAGATACTTAAGGCAAAAGAAATTGTTAAATTGAATCTTGGTTTCAACATTAAATTGATGGGGGGAATGTTTAAAAGCATAAAAATAAATATGTAATGAAATGTTGTTTGGTTGACTATAAAAGGTTACATATTGCATTGGTAATAAGGAATTTTTTTAATGAAAAGACTTTAAAACTGAAATGTATTATAAAATATTAATGTTTACCTACATATAGACATCAGCATATAGTTTCTATAAAATATATGTTAGAAAAGTCATTGCAGAAAAATCATAACCTGTTTTCATCAGTCTCATCAGTCATCAGTTTAAAGCAGAATAAGTCAATATTGAATTAATTTAAAATGCCTGTAAGTTGTACCCCTGGTTGCGTGAATGATTTTTCAATTATCAGAAATTTGAATGCACTCCCAACATTTGAATTTATCGGCAAAAATCGTTCTTTCAACTGAGATATTTTTAACTAAATTATTTTTGCACTGGTTTTAAATTTTTGAAGGGCTTTAGAAAGATGAATAGTAAAGCTTTCCAAATATATAAAACACCGTCTGAAAAGTCCGTTGGATAAGCAAGAAAACAACAATTTTTTGGCAAAATTCGACTTTATTTATCAATATCAAGAGCGATACAATTACTAAAATGGCTTTCTAACATTTCGATAACTTTTTTATAGAATGATTTGTCTTTGGCCTCAAAATAGGCCTCTGTTTCGGCAATCACCTCTACATTCGAACCAAATCTCCTTCTGGTGAGCATTTTTTTGAGATATGTATTTAGGTAAAAATACTTGGGAGCCAAATCTTTCGAATATGGTGGGTAGAGAAGCAATTGAAAATGCAATTCGTGTAATTAGACCATCATTTGAAATCATGGACACGTTGTTGTTTTTGGTGCACTGTGAGCAAACGTGGCACCTATTTCGAAAACAGCTTTCTCATTGACAAATGTTCATTTAAAATAAAGCCGACGCATTCCTTCGATATCTCCTGGAACTTCACTCTAAGGTCTGCCGAATCGATTTTGTGAACTTTTTTGATGTTTTCCGTTATCACCACCTCTTTTGGGCGACCAGAGCATTCGGCGTCATCGGTGTTTGTACGACCTTTTAAAGTCATCAATCACTTGTAACTTATTCAGCAATAAACGAATTATCATTAAATTTTCACAGGTATTATCTGAAGGTTTGTAGTTCAAAATAATCATATGGATTGTTTTAGTGGCGCCACTTATGTGTCATCCTAAGAATTTTTCAGCCCATGTGTTATATGTTTATACTTAAAAACCCATGTGAAAATATTATTGAAAATATTTCAAATTTTTTATTTTTTTTTTTAATTTTTAATTTTTTTAACTTGGGCGTCTTTATTTTCTAATTCCCAGCAAATTCACTCATTACCAAATAACGGGTAAAGTAATGTACAGACGATGGCTTTCTTTACACCTTACTTCATTGATGAATTTTACAGGCGATGAGTCTCAAAGTAATGTATATACCCATTACTTTAGAGGTGATAATGTAAGGGGTTACTTATACGGTTACGAGAATGGAAAAAGTAATGTGTCTAAAAATAGATTTAAAAAAAAACAAGGAAGGTTGCCAGCCAAGAACTCTACTCTCTAAGGTTACGTTACAATGAAAAAGGTTACGAGCTATCATTACAAGGTAACGCATGAGAATATCGCACCCATTACCAAAGTTTTGCTGGATTATTAATTTGGAAACCTGTTTTCCCTATTTTTTTCTTTGAAAATGCGTTTATTAGTGAGTTAAGAAGTCCTTATTTGTTAGAAGCGGTTAACAATTTTTAATGTTACATTATCTTTTTTTAATAAATTTAATTTTTACCAGTATGCGCGATAGTTTAAATAAATAAAATAAATAAAAAATGGTTTATTTTCACAACCTTCTAGTTAATTTGATGACAGTTTACAAAAAAAAGACAAAAAATGAAAAATCATTACTTTTAACGTATTTTGTAGTTTTGTAGGAAATATTATTTTTTTTAACATTTAAAAATAAATGATAAGTTATTTTAGTAGACCGCTTTTTTAATTAATTTAAACCACAAACTATTTTAAGTAATGCTTTTATTGGAGAATGGAATAATGAACTAATAAGGTACTTTGTAGGAAATATTATTTGTTTTTTAACATTTAAAAATATATTATAAGTTCTTTTTCGAAGACCGGTTTTAAGTTATTTTAAACCACAAATTGTTTTGGGTGTGCCCTTTTATTGAAGTATGAGATAATGAACTGATAAGGTACTTTTTGGAATTTTGTTCCTCATTGGTGGCCAACAAAACTGCTTTTACCAAAACCCGAAAATTAAAAATACCTATACCCTGGAGTGTTAGGCAATCCACTTCAAAGGATGATCTTGAAATTATCGTCGGGTATAAAAAACTGTAAAAAATCTTCCCCTTGAAGGCTTTCTTTGATTAGAAACATTCTCTGGGTATGGCCTAATTCCCTAAAAATGTACCATTTGGCTTGCACAAAGCCTTTAAAAATCTGAAAACTTTAATATGTGTTCTTTGCGGGATGGGTTAATTTAAGGTTAGATACTTTTTGGAATTTTAAACAAAAGTATTTTAAAAATTGTTTAAAAAGAAAAAGAGACCATTAATCACCCAGCCCAAGCCGCTGGAGTTAATAATTTCAAATTAGGCGTTTACGTTCATCCTACGGTATAGATATCTAATAAGAAAACATCCTACGGCGTAGATATCCAATAAGAAGGGATTTTTAGAAATTTTATCGGGGAATAGCAAAATATTTGATCCTTCGAGTTTAACTAATTTACTAAAAAATTTCTCAATTTTCGCCAGGAATATGTATAAACGGGGTTCAAAAGGGAAATATCTTTTGGCTAGAAATGTGAAATTTAAAATAATAAACTAAATGTGCTCTTTAAATTTACAACAATAATATGAAAAAATTGGGTTGAAATGTCAACATATTACATTTTTTGGATTTTTCAAAAAAATTGGTGGAAATGGGTTGTGAAAGGAAAAAGTACCACCTTTAAAGTTCTGTGCAAACAATCTTTTAAGCTAGGCCAAATTAGTTTCTTAAAAGCGAGGTTTTTTATTATTCACATAATATTTAATGTTTTTAAAAGAAAAATTGAAAACGATCCAATCTTATCATTCAAATTCCTAAATAAATTGTTTGGCATACCTTTTAAGAAAATATCTAAAATATTTGAAAAATGTTAAGAAAAAATTATAAAATTTTAGGAAGTTTGTAAAGGGTGTCCCAAGAAGAACGCAATTTTTAAATTTTAAATAAAACACAGATATTTAAAAAAAAAATCGTGAAACTTTATTATATCGTAAAGTAGACAGAATGAGGTTATGTATGGAACAATATATCGTGCAGATGGCCGCCGCGGCTTTGCTGGCATGCACGCGATCTTCTAATGAAATTTTCAATGACCGTTTTGCATGAATGCTGCGGTATTTCATTAATGCAGCGTCCAATTTCCTCTTTTAAGGCTTGAGTCGTCGTCGGCTTATTCGCGTAAACCATCGACTTTAAAAAACCCCAAAGAAAAAAATCTAATGGTGTTAAATCGCTGATCTGATCTGATCTCCAAAACGCGAAATAACACGACCGGGAAATGACTGATGCAGCAATTGAATTGTTTCTTTGGCTGTATGACATGTGGCGCCGTCTTGTTGGAACCACATGCCCTCCACATTCATTTCTTCAATTCTAGGCAAGAAAAAACTGGTTATCATTTCACGATACCGAACACCATTGACTGTTTGCGCTTGACCTGCCTCATTTTCATAAAAAAAAGGTCCAATGATTCCTCCAGCCCAAAAACCACACCACACAGTGACACGTTGAGGATGCATTTGCTTCTCGTGAATCACTCGAGGATTTTCCTCACCCCAAATGCGACAATTCTGCCTATTGACGAAGCCATCAAGATGAAAATGGGCCTCGTCACTGAAGATGATTTTATCGGCAAAATCAGCATTTTCATGTTGTCTCTCCAATACCCAATTGACGAACTCCCTTCGCTGTCCATGGTCAGTTGGCTTCAGTTCCTGAGTCAATTGAACTTTGTTTGCATGAAGATGCAAATCTTTCGTCAAAATTCGCTGCAAAGTAGATTTGGAGACACCAATTTGCTGAGCTCGGTGTCGAATTGAGGTGGATGGAGTTTGAGCGACATCATCACGTACAGCTGCGACATTTTCGGTCGATCGACCTGGTCGATGGCGGGTTGTTGTCTTTACATCACTAACAGACCCAGTTTCGGCAAATTTATCCATTAATCTCTTTACAGTTGACTCTTTTGGAGCATTATTGTGACCCCAAATTGATCGCAATTTGCGAACTGTAGCCGCAAAACTTTCACCATTTTGGTAAAAAAATTTCACAATGAGAATGCGTTGTTCATTCGTGTAGCGCTCCATTTTTACTAACCTCGTACCTTCTACTAGCAAACAATAACAATTGTTCAAATGTCAAACAATGACACTTCGAATGTTGCCAGATTTAAAAATTGCGTTCTTCTTGGGACACCCTTTATAAAAAATAAATAAAACAATTAAAATAAAGCCGAATCTTTGAATACCCTCCACCAATATCCTAAAAAAATGTTCTTTACTGTTTTTGATTAAAATAATGTAAAACTTTTGAAGTAAAATTATGGAGGTGAAAAGCTTTTGTTGATGTGAACAAAATTTTTTAGTGGAAAAAATTATTTGATGTGAAAAAAATTTTTTGAGGTGAAAAAATTGTTTGTGGTGAAAAAAAATTTTAGGGGTGAAAAAAATTTTTTAGTGAAAAAAATTTTAGTGGTGAAAAAACTTTTTTGAGGTGAATACAAAATATTATTCACTTCTAAGCGACTGGTGGTAAAAAATGAGGAAATTATTATTATGTACCAGTCGCTACTATGAAATTGCACTACTCGTACACAAATTTGTATGGAAAACTTAGAGGTACCTTCATATTTTCCCTCACAACTATTTAACCCTCACCATATATGATGAAGGGTATCAAAATACATTTTTTAATTAAATAAATTACCAAAATAGTTTACTATGACTTTGTTATTTAACATAATTTTTAATTACAGAAATCTAAGATATTTTTTTTATGTGTAAAGGACTTTTAACCAAGTATCGTTATATACAAAATTGATTGATTACATGAACAAACGTAAATATATTTTGTAAAAATAATTTAATTTTAACTTTTCTCTCTTGGAAATCAATCTGCATTTGAAACATTATAACGTTGAAATTTTATTTTAAAAAGATTTATACTTTCAAAATGTCAAATGCAAGATACATTTTTTTTTATATTTGTAATGCTAATAACTTATAAAAATGACGACGATGCAATGTTTTTTCTTCAATAAAAATGTATAAGAAATATACAATATTATTAGATGTAAGTATATAAAAATTTGTGTGCATGATGTTGCATAAATTTGTTTCTTTTATAAATACATATTATAAACATATGAGGACAATACAAGTTATAGGAAAGAAAAAAATCATTGAAATGACGCACGTACGCGTACTAGCTTTGTGGAAGAAAAGAAATTGTTAAAAAAAACCAAGTGGAACTAAAAAAATGTTTTGCATATCAAAGAAATGTAACATATAAATAAATATGCAAAAACAAAACTAAAAAATTTAAATTATTGGAGAATTTTTAAGAACACTGCTGCGATTTTCTTGACTGTCGAGCATATGCCAGCAAAACTTGATATTACCAGGTAATGTGAAATGCAAACAAAAAATGTAAGTACTTACACATTGGTCAAATATCCAATTTTTTTAACATTCGGGTGTAATTCGAGGTAATGGTTATCCAAAGCTTACGAGTATAAACATGAATAAATCCTTACAAGGAAAGTACCAAAATAAGTAGTACCACTGGTTAGCAATAAGTGCAATCTGTGCAATAAATTAAGACTATCAATTTGTATAAAATTGTACTTCCCCATTGAAAGTAGTTTTATAAAACAATACCAAAAGCTCATTATTTATACAGAGAAAAAAACATGGTTTGAGCAATCATATACGAATTGCATCATATATTTTTGAGATTATGATTCTGCCAACCATAGTCCTACTACATATAATATAGTTGTCACATAATAACAACAATTTTACCACAATATGGTGCCTTCAGTTATGATATGATTCGAAACTATGAAGAAGTTCTTTAAACTTAAGAGCATATCTTTATTTAACGTTGTTCCTAAAGGAAAAATTTGATATTAAAAAATTTTTCAAGAAAACTTTTTTGATTCCAAAGACTTTTTTAAATAAAAATACTTCAAAAATTATTTAAGTTCTAAGGACTTTTTTAATCAAAAAATATACATTCGATGGACTTTTTCTAATAAAAAATTATTAGATTCTAAGGAAATTTTTCGATTTTTTTTAAGATAGTATATTTAGTTTTTTAGAATTTTTTTACAATCTAAGAATATTTCTATGAAAAGCTTTTTCTAGAATCTGAGTATTTTTCACTTAGAATTTAAGATTTTTTTATTTAAAACTTTCTTTATAAGTTTTTTTGAGAATATATAAATTTTTATTTAAGAAACGTTTGCAGAATCTAAGAAATTTACTTTAAGAAAAGTCCATAGAATCGAAAAACGTTTCTGTCAGAAAAATTTCTACACACAGATAATAAATTAAATTTTCAATTTTAAATTTAAATTCTTCATCAGAAAATATAAATATAACCAAAATATTGGTTTTTCTAATTAATAATGGTACACTCACAATATTAGTTCGTTAAAAACAATTTAAAATACATATCAAATTAATCGAAAATACAATCAAAGAGAGGACTACTGATTTTTTATTATATTCAGCCCATTTTGTTGTTTATTTGCAATCTTTGTTAATAATGGACAAAAGTAGTAAAAACAATTGAAAGTCGTTTGAAATAACCATCACTTTTTAACTGACAAAACGTTAGAAATAAATGATTTTTGTGGTTTGTTTTGAAATAGTTTTTAATTTGTATGTAATTTTACAAATCACAACACACACAGATGAATATAATTTGATTTTCTATGTGTGTATCTATATTTAAATAATTTCTTGTAATATTTATTAAAATAATTTTGTATATACAAAATTTTGGTAAAAAAAATATCAAAAAGGAATTATATGAATTTCTTTTTTTAGAAAAAGAAAACATAAAATTTTACATTTAAAAGTAAATATCAACTCTTACTGAATGTCCGTAAATTTTAATAGTTAGTTTTTTGAATTACGACTGATTCAAATAATTAAAAAATATATTTCTATGAATTTTACTTGATTCTTCATTTAAATTAAAAACTCTACGTATTACTTTTTTAATAAACTACAGTCGGTAACGGAAAATATATTGTGAGTGTATTATTCATACCCACTAACAACAATTTATGGAAGATTTTGTCATTTGAACAGAATATTAAATAACAGTTCTGTTTTTCCAATCAATTTAAGTATAATATCAAATTTCCACAATTTTGCTTATTATAATTAGATATTGTATATAATAAGATAAGCAACCGAAATTTTTATTACTATAACAAATTTTTTATATTCAAAATTTAACACCAACTTAATGTAAGTGTTTATGGTGCAGTGGGTAGAGACACATCCTGATAGTCATAGGGTTTTAAGTTCAAACCATAAGGAATTTTTAATTTTTTTTTATTTGTTAAGATTAAAAGTTATAATTTTTTTTTCTTTTGTGGCTGCTATTTTATTTTTAAACAAAAATATTCAAATTTGAAACCTGAAAAATACTCCAGTTTGAAATTTGACTAGAAAAAAGATAATACAGTTTAGCCTAGAGGAAAAACAATGTCCTGGCAAACAAATGATCGTCGGGTCTAGCCCAGTTCGCGGCAATAAAAAAAAATTATATTTAAAATAAATTTTGTGGAACGCGTTTCTATTAGTAATATGACTACCACGACTGGTTCGGCAGTACTTCATCCGATCAACCCAATTTTTTAGTACATTTTAGATTGTTATGGCTCGAATCTTTTCAATGGCAACTTCGATTTCATGTTTCAACGCTTCAATTGTCTCTGGATGGTTTGCGTAACATTTATATTTAATGGCTCCACACAGAAAATAATCCAAAGGGCTCAAATCACAGCTCCGAGGTGGCCAATTGACATCACAATTTCGGCTAGATATTTGATTTTCAAAAATATTGCATAAAATATCGATGGTTGCGTTGGTTATGTGACATGTGGCCCCATCTTGTTGAAATCAAATGTCGTCCATGTCATTCTCTAGAATTTTTGGAAACAAAAATTCGTTGAGTATGGCACGTTAACGCTCACCGTTGACGGTAACGTCGGCTCCTTTCTCATTTTCGAAGAAAAATGGCCCAGTCGTGGTAGTCATGTGAATGATATTGTGTTCCATCCTTAATCCGATTTAAATTTTAAATTTTAAATGGCCCACCCTATATAATCTATAAAGAGAAAAGTAATCAACTAATAAAATCAAAATTTGGAATTTGTAAATAAAAGTATTAAAAATTTTTAAAAGCGAAGATGGAACTAGAAAAATTCGGTGCAACTACAAATGTATTTTCTGTGTGTAAAAATCATTTATTTTGTATAAGAAACCTTTTCTTATGAAAAATTATATTATTAATATTCTGTGTACTTTTTCTGCCAGTAAGTCGTTATTTTACTAGAAATGAATTAAGAAATATATTTAAAAAAAAAAATATTATTGTTTTTATTGAAAAGAATTAAAAAATATAAAATCTTTCTATAGAATATTTTTGGCAATAAGTCGATTAGTGTAAATTATAATGTTATATGTATAAGACATTTTCTAAAATAAAACCCCCCGCCGGAAAATGATCATATCGCTTATTTGCTCATAGTTCCATAATTATCATAGTCATAATATTTGTTACCACAGTATGGTTACAGCCAATCATGGAAAAATAAAATATTTACAATAATAATGATGGTAGCTACCATATTGATGGTTAAAAACTATTTATAAGCCAATAACTTGATTGTACCAACCATACCCGACTACAGCAAGCATAATATAGTAGCAGTGATTATGTTGCAACCATGTTTTTTCTCTGCGTGTTTGTATACTTTTTATTCAATTATTAATGAACATAATGTCAGCAACGCATAATTATAAGTGATATATAAAGTAATAATATCGATAACTCGTTATTTCATAACTTTCAAGAAAGTAGTGATATATCACAATATTTGTACTTTAGATTTCAAAGTACAGCAAAGGTAATACCCGAAATAGGTCCAAACATTTACCTAGATTTTGCTGGGATGTACATATATGCCACACGGATGTTGAGGAAAATATCTTGTCGTAGCATACGCAACAAAAGTTTTAATAAATGACTAAAACACTCACATAGAAACTTGTTTAAGTATTGCATATATATAATTTAATAAACGTATGACATATGAATGAGTTTTCTACCATCTATTCTTACAAAACATTCTGCACAATTTAATATGCGCATATAAAATAACAACACTCCAACAAAAATAACAACAACAAAAAAATCCTAACTATAGTTAAGTAGCTTAAACTTGTCTAGTATATGAATGTTGGTATTTAGTATGTAAAATGGTATGCACAAACTAACGTAATGTGAATAAATATATGAATGGAAAGGAAAGTTTGTCTTTTAGGCAAAAATCTTTACGAATTCTGTCTAAGAATAAAGCGATGAATTTTCTTCTTAGTAAAATCCAAAAACCCTTCTAATGATAAACCTAAAATACTATGCTTGTACAAATATTTATACAAAAACACCGTTGAATTTTACTCTATAGTATTTATTAATATATTTAGTTTATCAGGACAATTGGCCATTTAAAAAATATATTATAATAGTCTACCATTAGTTAAGACATAAAATAGTTAACACAAAATGTTATTAGTTGAAAGCCGACATTTTCAGTGCTTTTAAGTTTTAGAACTAGTACATATCATAGTCAGCGCTTAGTAACAATTTGTACAAAGTTTTAGTGATATGCTCTCGTGATTAGTTTTTCCTTCTTTTGTATATGTTTAAACAGAAAATAAAAAAAAATTAAACGAATCCTAATGACGCGAAGTCAATTCTTTTTTTTTTTTTTTAATTCCGGTGTCAAAAAGGGCGAATCACCCCCTGGTACGAAAAGTACGTTTGTGTTTTTTCATAAAATTTTTACAGAGTTTGTTGAATATAAGGTAATTGGAACACAGCAATTTTTTTTAATTACCAATATTACCCTTAGTCCTGGGTAGAAAAATACAATCGGCAAAGTGCTGCCAAAGCATCCGTGACTGTCCGTTGTGCCTTAGTATAACATGGAATTAACAATAGCTTTAAACGAACTTAAAACTTAATTTTTAGATAATTTTTCAAGAAACTTCTTATCATAATTTTATAACACATTCTTATAGCATTTGTTAGAAAATTTATGTAAACAGTTTTATGCTCCGGAAAAGTGCTTTCAGCTGAAGCAAAAATTTTAAATATTTTAAATTTAAACAAACCAAAACCAATCTTAAGTCACTTAAGCCAATTGTAGTTTAGCCCTAAGTGCTTCTGTCAAAATATTTCATTATGATTTGTAACCAAGTACTTTTAAAGCGATCATATTCCTACCGATCACTCGACAGGTCACAGGGTTTTAGTATCACACCTGTCATATTTTCATTATACAGGGTATAGGTCCTCTTTCACAGTCACAGGTCACAGGATAGATGATCGATTCAATGATAAACAATACACGAAAATTTGTTTTTTTTTTCTTCATAACTCAGGAATCAAATGAGTCTCCACCTTAAAATTTTGCCACTAATGTAGAGAGGCCTTAAAATTAATTTTTTTTTTTTTAGAATTTTAAAAAAATTGGATTTTGAGATATGAGTCTTTGAAGATTAAACTTAAAAAAATTACCTTTAACCTTTTAATACTAAAAAACTTTTGGGATACCATTTTGAAGTTAATTTTTTTACTTTTAAAATGATACTAATATAAAAATTTTAGGTTATATAGTTTAGAAGTTATGGGTGTCCATACAAAGGGACACTTTTTCGATATTTTACGTTTTTGCCAATTTTCATGGCGTCATATTTCGAAAACCGAGAGGTTTGGGGTCGAAAGGTTAACGATTTGATAAACACTACCCATTTCTAATATTTGTGGCGAATTTCATTAAAATCGGAGATGACAAATCCGAGTGCTGTGCGGTTTGACATGGAATGACCATAAAGCAATAAAATATTAAGAAAATCAAAAGTAAAAAAATTGGGAAAAACAAAAAAAAAAACCTAAAAAAGCAAATATGGGTACACTCACCAAAAAAAGTCTGTAATGGCAACTGAAAATTTTGCTGTTATTACGGGAAATTCTGCTAATTTGAGCCCAGCGGTATTTTTTGCTAATCTTAGCAACACATGTCTGCTGACGTGTAGTACAATGAAATTAGTAGAAAAATTAGTAGCCGCTACTAAATTTTAGTATACTTTTTGTAAAGTGGAATTTAAAATCTGTTTGCTAAAATCAGCAAAAAAAAATTACTAAATACTATTAATATTAGTACAAAGTTTTAGATTTATTTTTTTTATCGAGCATCAAAAATTAAAAAAACCAAAGACTTAAAAATCTTAAAAATTGTTAAAACATAAACAAATTTATCATTTTGATTTAATTTGGTAATTTCTGTTTTGAAAAATATTTTAGTCAATTTTCTTTTTTTACTTTTAAGGTTAAATTTACTTGTTTTTAGGGCTGATTTTTAGAACTAACAAACCCTTTTTAGTGCTATTTTAAGTGGATGTCCTCTTTTTAGACATGAGTCGGTATCTTCACTTCCGATCCATTTTTTAATCCTATGTAACATTTTAGGGCAATTTAAGTTTGTATGTATAAGTTTAAATTATTAGAAATAACATTTCCTTCAATATCGACTTTTTTAAAATTGGTAATTTTTTTTTGCTAATTTTAGCAAATCGGTTTTCAAAAATTTGTAAAATGATTTCTGAAATTAGCAACGAAAATTTGTAGATATTCTGTAAAAAATTCTGTAATTTTTAAAATGTAAATAGCAAAAAGATTCGCTAAATAATAATTTGTTTACTAAAAATCAGTACAAAAATAGTAGTGGGATTGAAAACCGTTTACAAATTTTTCTACTAACTTTTTTTCTAAGTGTAAAAAAAAAACACAGAAAACAGCAAAAAAAGGCAAATTTGTTTTCTCTGATTATGGACACATAGTTAACCATAACTTGAAATATTATCCTTGGAATTTTTTTTTGTTTAAATATATTTTAATTCTTTATTATTATTATTATTTTTTTTTTGTACCTTTAACGTATTATTGAATTTTTGAAAAGGATTAAAATTTGCAATATGATTTAAAAGTACCCAAAATTCGTTCCAACCTGTAGGATTTTTTTTTTAAATTTCATAAAATATTCACTATACATAAAATACCTTAAATAATTTCTAAAGCAGATAAATAGAGATGTATATTTTGGGGTTTATTTTGTAGAAGAAACATCCTGAAGTATCATCATCTACTAAAACTCATGTATCGTACATATTTACTCCTTTATAACAACTTTTATTTTCAATGTGTTAATTGTAGTGTTGAAAATGTTTTTTATCTTTTAGCATCACCCCCATATATGTATTTGCCCACAATTATACACAGTATAAATATAAAACTTAAAGCATATACTTAAGTATGTTACCAACTATATATATTTGTGTCTGTCTATAGTTATATTTATGATTTATGGCAACCACTTTGTATTTATAAGTATAAAAATATATAAGTTGTATGCTTCAACGCTTCTTTTTAACCAGATTGCATGTGTGAATGCCTTTCATTTATTTTATTTTGGTAGTCACGCATAAGTCATAAATAAATATTCTCTCAACTCTTTACATGCATGTACATTCACACAATCATACAATTATAATTATGCTATATGCTGATGAAAATAGTATAACATACACCCAGAGAAAATGTACTTTAATTTTCGTTTATAAATTTAATAAAAAGTTTTATATATATATATAAGTTTTAATTGTTAAAAAATTAAACTATTTCCCTGAAGAAGTCACCCAATGTGGAGACGAAAAATTGGAAAATAAATAATCATTATTATTTTTGTACAAACAATATCTCAAGCTCAATTTAAAAAAATAATATAATATTTTTAAAACATTTCATATATAACATAAATAATTATGGTAATGAAAATGTCTCTATTGCCTGTTTATGATAATTACACACATAATTTCTTGCCAACTGAATATTTTGGTTGCAGCAACCAAATGCATTCCTTAAATAATTAATATATATGGTTTAAACTGAAATTCTGTTGTCAATTGAAAAGTCCCCATTCTGACACATAGATGGCGCTACTAGACTTAAATCGATATAATTTTTAGTAGGCCCTAACCTTCAAAAGACACGTGTATAAATTTGACAGCTGTCGGATCATTAGTTTGTGAATTATAGCATTTTGAGTGAAGCAACTTTTGTTATTGTGAGAAAATGGATAAAAAGGAACTTCACGTGTTGATAAAATATTGCTTTTTGAAGGGAAAAAATACACTTGAAGCAAAAACTTGGCTTGATGACGAGTTTCCGGACACAGCCCGAGAAAAATCAACCATCAAGGATTGGTATGCTAAGTTTAGACGTGGTGAAATGAGCACCGAAGACGGTGAACGCAGTGGACGCCCAAAAGAGGTTGTTACGGACAAAATATCAAAAAAATCCACAAAATGATTTCAAATGACCGTCAATTGAAATTGAATAAAATAACAAGTACTTTAAAGATATCAACTGAACGTTTACATCATATCATTCACGAATATTTGGGTATGAGAATGCTCTGTGCAAAGTGGGTGCCGCGCGAGCTCACTTTTGACCAAAAACAAGTCAATGAAAACAAATGCGAAAATTCATCAATTGGGCTTAGAATTGATTCCGCATCCACCGTATTCTCCAGATCTGGCCCCCAGTGACTATTTCCTGTTCTCAGATCTCAAAAGAATGCTCGCCTGGAGGAAATTTTCCTTGAATGAAGAGGTGATCGCCGAAACTGAGGCTTATTTTGAAGCAAAGGACAAATCGTACTACAAAAATGGTATCGAAAAGTTGGAGGGTCGCTAAAATCAGTGTATCACCCTTGATAAAAAAACTAATTTTGCCAAAAAAAATGTGTTTTACTATGGTAGGCCGGGGACTTTTCAATTGACCTGTTATATACCGAATTTCGGTCGTCACACAAAACTACATCGGCGGCTCCATCCAAGCCATTCCGTTGGCAGAAAATTCGGTTGTCACAATAAATCTGCTTTCTTTCTCTTCATTACACTGGGGGAAAAAAGGGGTCAGATGCGAATTGGGACCTAAGGTACATTCGACATGACCGTTTTAAAAACCATGACATATTATTTGGCGTTGATTTTGTGATATGTTTTTTTAGACCCTAGAACAAGACTTAGTAAAAGTAACCGGTCCTTTTCACATGATGTGTCCTGGTATAGATCCTTTTCCCACAGGGTAATGAAAGCATAACTTTCCACAAAAATCTTGGTAAATAGTTGAACCTATATCAGGTATATCCTTTGAAACCTAAAGTAATACGTTACAAATATTGTGATATATCCCTACTTATTTAAAAGTTATTTATATACATATGTTATATCACTACTTGTTTAGAGGCTTTAAATAATGTTTCGCTGATATTGACACAGATTAACAAAAATACTGAAAATGAGTTTTTTTTATTGTATTATAAACCTATTTTTTTTTTTTTTGCTTATTATTTTTTCCGGTTTTTAGAATTTTTTTATTTAAGCTATTTTTTCTTCATAAACGCAGATACAAAATATGGTTGCACCATGATCACTGCTACTATATTATGCTTACTGCATTCGGATACGGTTGTCACAATCAAGTTATTGGCTTATAAATAGATTCTAACCATCAATATGGTCGCTTTCATCATTATTATATTAAATATTTAGTTATTTCATAATTGCCACTTTCTGTTTTATTACATGGTTGGCTGTAACAATAAATTATATTACATTATAATTTACACTAATCAACTCATTGTCGAAAAAATTCATTGTCAAAAAGATTATACATAAACATTTTATATTTTTTAATTCTTTTCACTGAACACAAATTTTCAAAAAATTATGATTATTACTTCATTTCTTGTAAAATAACGACTTTTGTGTGCAAAAGAACTGAGAATGTTAATAAAATATTTTTTTATTGCGTAAGAAAAAATCTGTAGAGCCCAAGATAAGTTTTGTACGAAAAGGTTTCTTCTACAAAATACAAATTATTTAGAAATTTTTCTAATAGAAATTCATATATTCTTAAAAAAACCTTAGATTTTAAGGCCTTTCTTTGAGTTGAAAATTCAGTTAGACTCTAAGGTCTTTTTCTAATTGAAATATTCTTAGATTCTAAGGACGTTTTATAAAAGACTTTCCAAAAAAATCTTAAAAAGTCCTTAGAATCTAAGAATTTTTTTATTAGAAAAAGTCAAAAGAAACTAAGTTTTTTTTTGTTATAAAAATGTCCTTAGAATTTTTTTAAGTATTTTTCTTGAAGGCTCTAATGTTTTTCTCCTGATACCGATAATATTTATATTTTGCATTTGGAATTGAACACTAACAATGGCAAAAATAATAAATTTTTGATTTATCGCTTTATTTAGGCAATATACATATGTAGCACAACCAATAAATCCAATAATCAAATTATATTAGTTTTCGGTATAAATAACACTTACAATAAAATAAAATTGTTAACCTAATTTTCTTATTTTAAAGGTTATGGCGTTTGTCGCTTTATGGAAATTGCGAAATTGAGCGAGATTGACACAAAACATCAATTAATTTTAATAAAGATTAACTCCGAGTATATCAACTAATTTGAAAACAATCTCTTAGCTAGTTTTGTAGTTAGAGAGGTATTTGTAAAACGTATCCTGATGGTAGCCTGTGTATCCTGGAACAAAAATAATAATTCATTTTACAAGTTGGGACCCCAGATTAGGTTTGCTTATTATCAATAATATTTACCAGAGCGTTAATATATTTTTGACGATTTTTTAGTGCCCCGGTAGGCTAGTTGGTAGCGTGCTAGCTTATCAGTGCGGGGGTCGTTGGTTCGATTCAACGAGCCAAAAGCCTTTGTTGCTAGTGCTCGGTTAGGGTATTAAGATATAATTTGTAATTGAATTTGTTATTGAATTTAAATATGTTTTTCTGTTTTAAAAAGTTAATATTTCCAAATTTACGAAAGTTTGACCTTATAGCCTTCTCGCTTAAAAGTCGCTTATTGTAGAAAAAAAATTTGCCAAAGAAGAGAAAAAGAAGCAGTGATTTTGATTCTGGTGTTGTGAAAATTTGGATCGGAACCAATGATTTTTACATAGGGGTGTTATAAGATGTAAGTTTTCTTATATGATTCTTTTTCATTGCATCTAAATCCCTTCTTATGGTTTAGTAAAAAATGAGATCTTTTGATGTTCCCAAATAAGTTTTGAATTTTTTATTTAAATTTTAACGCATATCGAAACAGTTTTGCTGGATCAATATAATATTTTCTATATCAATGGTCATGAGTTTATAGTTCGTAACAGACAACAAACTGACAAATTTAGTTAAGCATAACAACAATTTCTCCATCTTACAAAAGTCATTTGTCATCATTTTCTTAAATAAAATTGATGGATACAGAGTAGTTGGCAATTTATGACCATCGGAATTCAACTGAATATATGTTTAGACAAATAAAGGTACAAAAAGTGAATTTCGGCAGTTTACAAAGCTTTCATTAATTCACATTCAGTAATCGATTCAGTATTAAAAATTCAAAATTAAAAATTGATACAAATAACTTAACCAAAATTTAGTAAAATAGATGTTTTCGTTTAACTTTCATTATTTTTAAAATCAGTTACCCGTCATAGATTTGAAAATAGCTGAATTTCATTAAAAATTACATTTTTTGAAGTTGTGAAAAAGCACTGCTTTAGAATGGGAAAACTAAATGATACTTTGGAATCAATGAAAAATTGATTCCTTGAGAATTACTTCTATTTATTTTTTCTGCGTAGTTTATTATATTTTCTATTAATGTGATACTAGTTATTTGATAAAAGACCGCTTTTTAGCAGCCTTGGACATTAGAGGGTTAAAAAGTCCATAGAATCAATCTTAAAGAAATATTCTTAAATTTAAATAACTTTTTCTTTAATCAAATTATTGTAATAGTATGGTTATTTTATTATCATAATATAATAACTATATCATACAATAGTACGACTATGGTTGGCACAATCATAATTCCAAAAATATATGATGCTTTTGGACTATGTTTTTAGTCTCAGTAGATTTTACATGTACAACATGACTTATTTTCTGCACTACCCTATTTCTAACCAGTGATTTCATTATTACCAGTAATTATTTATTTCAGTACCTTCTTGGTAATAACCATTTACAACTAGTGACATCCCCATGTTAAAAAATGCATTAAGTACTTTTAATTTTTGTGTTCTTATTTTATTTCCCATAATATTTAATAAGTTTTTCTGGGTTTATTACTATAAAAATTTATTCTATAGATATTACATAGATATGATGAAGCTTTTTCTTTGAGTGTATAAACACATCAAGATATATTTAAATAAACTTAAGTAGAAAGTTTTTTGAATGTTAGGTTTTTATACTTAAGGTTATTTGTGTAAAGAATAAATTTCTACTAAAATATCTTTAGATTTTTATGAATTTTCTAGGGGACTATTTGGAAACCATTAGTAAAAAAATATAATATTGAATGGAAAAAATAACAGATAAAGTAATATATCAGTCGACAATAAAAATCCTCTAGTACTCTTTGAATTGTATTGTCACAACGATTTTTGTTTTTTTAAATGAATAAATTCTGATTACAAATAGTAAAAAACTCTTATCCTTATTCAAAAAATTTGCAGTATTTTTAACTAAATGTTAATTAAGATTGTGTATGTTATTAAAAAACAACAACAAAAACAAATTCAATATAAATGTTAGTATATATGTAGGAATTTTAATTCAATTTTCTGTACTCATTTTATACATTTAACTAACACACATAATATATCCAATCAGTTTTATTTGATGTCATTGATTTTAATTAGATTTTATTAACTTCTTATTTATGTACACAGATAAAACAGATTTATTGTGACAAGCAAATTGCTACTTAACTAAATGGTCTGGTTGCAGCAATCGAATTATTTGGTAGTCGTAATCAAATGAAGTTCTGCATCAATTAAAACATTAATTTTTCAACTGAAATTCCATTGTAATAACTAAATTTCTTGCTTATAATATCATAGAGTGGTTTTAAAATTTGTTTAATTAAATAATCTAACAGCTTTACTTAAATTTTTCACTTGACTTGTATAATTTTTGGTATTTTTCATTTCTTACCACATATACCAATTCTGCCAAATTTATATTATATTTAAAATCATAATACTATAAAAAAAAGTAGAAATAAATTTATTGACCTAAAAACATGATACAATCGATTTAACAACAAAACTATACATATCTTTCACATTTATTATTTGATAAATAACAACAATTATTAATATTTTATACCACAAAAATATTTATTTTTTTTTTTGTCTATTTATAAAATTGTCAATCTTTTTAACTTTCAATTCATATAAATGTCCTTTATAACGAATGAAAAAAAATATAAATAAAACCATGAAACCTTGTTATCTGAAAGAATATATTTTGTTTGTCATATTTGTTGGATTTCTAGTGCAAGTCTGATAGCAACAGCTGTGCTTTCTGGAAAAAATATAAACACTATAATAACAAAAACAGTATGAAAAAAAATAAATAAAATTCATAACAATTTTCTAAGACACAACCACAAATAAATGTCAATCTTTATGATATACAAACATAAGCTTAAAACCATATTATTGTGTTTATGTGTAGAAATAAACTTTTTTAAAGTACCTAAGCATAAATTTAAAAAAAAAAAATAAATTTTTAAAATAAAAAAAATTATCAATTTTCATATATTTTTACATTTAGTGCTAAATCAACAACACAGCAAAGCATATAGAATGGTAAAAAATAAAATTAAGAAATAAATTACAACAGAATAAGAATAAGAATAACAAATGAGAATTAGCAAAATTCCAATTAAAAATATTTTGTTGATCTTTAAAATTGCAAAACTAAACCAATCATGAAAAATTATCAAAGTATCCTTTGAAAACTGGTTTGGTTTATAAAACTGTTGCTGGTTTACATATATATAAATATATCCAACATAAATATATTACAAAACAATTTGTCTCATTTGGCTTATCATAGGATAAGTAACATATTACATATTTCTATATATTTGTCATATATTGTACGTGGTAGAAATATAAAAAAAAAACTCATTCAGAGAGACAACCATAAGACAACTGTCATGTGTATGTGGTGCTCCACTGCCGTGTGGTATAAGAAATATTTTGTGGTATGAGAAAATTATTTTAATTTATTTTTTTATATTGTACTTTTACTTTAATTTATTTTTTTTTTTTACTTTTTTTATGAGATATTTATATCGGATGAAATATAAAGAATATGTAGACTGATACAAAGTAAATTATAATAATAAATATGACATCCCTATATGAAACTAAAATTCAATTGAAATTTTTTTTAGTTATTTAATAGTAATGCTTAACAAAATTTTCTGAAATTTTTAAATTTTCATTTGTCGTTGTATCTTCAGCTGAACTCCAAACGATTCGGTAGTCACAGCCGCAAAATTCTACATTTAATTTTTTAAGTATCACTCATTAATAACTTCTCTTTATGGATTTAATGGAATTTTATAAATTTTGCTGTTTCTGCTTATGTATTTATTTTATTTAATTGAACATTATTCTAAATTATAAAGCACAGAAACTCATATAAATTGCTTCAAAAATTTAAAAAAAAAAAAATAAAAAAACAAAACATTCACTATTCGGACACTTTTGCACAGTGCAGGAAATGGACATTATCACGATATTTCTCTGATAACATTTAACGGTATTTGACCGTTAGTTATTCTTATTTGTTGCCATCTCGTTATCAAACTTTTATTGCTCTATTTGTGTATTTTTGTTTGACCTGTGAAGTGATTAAACATATGAAAAACACAAACTGATATTGAAAACAATGTGATCAATTTGTTGCAAAATATTCATGCCATAACATTGCTGAAAAATTAAATTTAAGTAAATCCACGGTAAATGATATAAAAAATGACGTAAAATAGCTTGCAGTAATGCTTTCTCATGGTGATGTCCGGCAGATTGAACGTTTTCTACATAATAAGGACATCAAGACCCCGAAAAATACTGCAAAAAGTATTCATAAGGATTTCAGTTCCTAGATGGTTAGACGTGCATTAAATAGAATTGGTTTAGTAGCCATTGTGAAAAGGAAAAAGGCAGCGCTTTCCGATAGAAATGTGAAAAGACGCTTTCATTTCTGTAAAACACACACAAATTGGACAGTAGATGACTGGAAACGGGTTATTTAAAGAAGGAAGATTACCTGAATATTCTACACACAAATTTACCAGAATTTGTTGACGAAAGTGCTTATCCAAACGAAGAAGTTTTTTTCAGCAGGACGGGATCCGAAGCCCACGGCCAAAATAGTTAAAAGCTAACTACAAAACCAAACTTTTGGAACAAAAGAATTGCCTGCACAAAGCCCAGACCTGAATCCTATAGAAAATTTATGGGCTATTGTGAAAAGAAGGCTGGGAGCATATGAAAACCCACCAACAAATGTTGACGAGCTTTGGGAGAGAATTCAACATGAATGGCGAGCTTTTGAGCGTGATGTCATCCAAAAGTTGGTGGAGAGTATACCAAAACGTATTGAAAGCGTATAAAAAATAAAGGACTTTGGACGAAATATTAAACTGGCAACATTAATTGGTTTCAACAACCCCGCATGCAAACATTGCAAGTGTCCGAATAGTGAATTTTTTGTTTCTTTTAATTTTTTTATTTTTTTAAAGCAATTTATATGAGTTTTTGTGATTTATAATTTATAATAATGTTTAATTAAATAAAAAAATACATATATTTGATAATATACCTATATTTGTATTATTTTCATTACCTTACTTCCTTTATGCAAAACATCCGGATAGTTTTGCTTCCCACTGTATATATATATATATATATATAAATGCACATTTTTATAATTTAAAATTTGTTTTTTTTAATGATAATTTTATGTTTGCATATATATAATTTTTTATTAAAGAATATAATTAAAAGTTACTCATACGTTATGATGTCACATTGTAATGCGTTAATATTACTCATACGTTCAGGCATTCTCTTTTAAAAATCTTGTGTGTATATTTTACATTCAATTCCATGTATGAATTTAAATTTATTTTTTGTTACAATTTTATTTCCATATGTTATAATAAACTTTTTTGTTTTTATTTTCAAAGAAAATTTTTGTCTGTTTAAAACTTAAATTGGGTTCCTAGGATTGTTTAAGCAAAAATGTTTAATTTTCATCGGTTATTTATATTGTTATAAGGATGGGAAAAGTAAGGTGAAAAAAAACAAATTTTTTGAAAAAAAAAAATTCAATGTTATATATAATATTCAAGCTTAAGGTCAATTTTATAAAAAATATTTATTTTTATCCAATATTTCGCTATCTCAATGGATAGCACAGCTTCTCAAGGGATTTTTGGTTTTTTAATTTTAAATAAATGTTTTTTTTTAATTTTTTTTTTTAAATCTCTGAAGAAGCTATCCATTGCGAATGCGAAATATTTGATAAAAAATAAATAGTTTTTATAAAATTGATCTTGAGCTTGAATATTATAACATAGAACTTATAATAAAAAGGTGGAACAAATTAAACTGAATAATTTAAGAAATAAATAATTAAAAATATATTTTAAAAAATATATTTTACTCATATTTTTGATTAAATATAACAGTCATGCTAGAAACCAAACATGGATTTCCTCGTTGTCAGCCGAGAACACTTCAGTTATTTTTCATGATATTGTATTCTTTCTCGAAAAATTCATACACTCATACGAAGAGAAAAAAACACGGTTGCAACATAATGCTTGCTGCATTCGGGTATGGTTATCTAAATCAAGTTCTTGGTTTATAAATAGGTTCTTCAATATGGTCCCTACCATCATTATTATATTGAATATTTTATTATTTCATGATTGCCACTTTTTATTTTATACCATGATTAGCTGTAACAATATTGTGGTTACAAAAATTCTGACTATGAAAAAAGTAAGATAATTAAGGAACTATTAAATGTTGACAACAATCAATAAATAAAACTGTCCAACAGCATTTTTGGAACAGAATACAGAATTCTGAAAGGGTATGTTGAGTAAATCATTTTTGTAGAACAAACTTATGGTCCAGCACGTCTGAGTATTTTTTTACAGTGGGTCAAAGTTTTCATTTTTCGGTCGAAGGGAGCATTATACTATATGAAAAAAATGCTGTAAGTTAATGTCTGAGAAAATTCTTATGGTCAGAGTTGTATTGTGGAATTGTATGAGGATTATTTTTGTGGAAGATCTTAACCCTCTAACTGGTCTCTTTATCGGTGAATTTGAACCTTTTTTCGAGAAAATCAAAAAAATATCTTTTAAAAAAGGACATTTAAGGATTAAAATATTCTACGAAAATGTTTGCCGGAAAATTTCAGTGGGGGTCACCAAAGACACCATTGTTGTAAATAAAGCTCTTTACGATTAATTGGCAAAATTACACGCCAACTTCTATAAAAAAATTATAATTTTGTTTTAATAGTGGTTTATTATATAGTATGTACATATTTATTTTTTTGCTTCAAATTTTCGAGTAAAAGGGAATTGGGAAATAGCAGTAGTATGATAATGGATTAAAGATTAAACTTAATATGCTTTCCTGTATTTAGCTTGACGTGAATGTTCCGATGGGTCAAGGTTTCTGTACAAGCCCCATACGTATTCAGCAAGCATTACACTTTGGGATTTCCCTTTGAATCTTTCTTCCAATACCTTTATATCCTGCTGAAACCTTTCACCGTGTTCATCTGAAACCGCTCCAAGGTTTTCATTAAACAAATTGAGATGAGAGTGCAGAAAATGCAGCTTTAGTGACATCTTAACGCCAATATTGTTAAAACCGATTAGCATGCTTTCAATATTTTCTGCATAGTTTTGTGCTTTCGAGTTTCCAAGGAATTCTGATATAACCAGCTGCATAACCATACAATTCTTCATCTTGTAATAATTTTCTTACATCGGGTCCAACGAGCATTCCTAGAAAAGGTAATTTACATTAAATGAAATAAATTATTTCTTAAAACCGTATTTTACCTTTTAATTTTGCTGCAGATAATCTGGGGAAAATTGTTTGAATGCGTTTGAAAGCATTTCCTTGTGTATTTAAGCTTTTAATAAAATTTTTCACCACGCCCAACTTAATATGCAGCGGTGGAAGTATGACCTTATCTTTTGGGACAAGGGATTCATGGATTACATTTAAGTCACCAATAATATTTTCTTTACGTTCTTCGAAATATTTAATATGATAATGGCTGCTGGTAGCACGTGAATCCCATTTGCAAAGAAAGCACATATATTTTGTGTATCCTGTTTGCATTCCAGCCAATATTGCAATCATTTTGAAGTCTGCGCATACTTCCCATTTATATTTATAGTATTCAATTTTATTTAAGAGATTTGAAATATTTGCGTATGTTTCCTCCTTTTTTGTGGAATACGCAACCGGTATTGATGGATGTTGATTTCCATTGTGCAGTAAAACTGCTTTTAAGCTGTGTTTTGAACTGTCTATAAATAGTCGCCAAGCGGAAGAGTCCAGTGGAAGCTTTAGATATTTTAGAACCTCTTCAATACTGCAACAGTATACAAGTTCTTCTGATTTTTTAAAATAACTTTCCAGATCGGCGTGTCTTTTTCTTGGAAATGTAACTTTTACATCGGCTTTTATCAAATTCCTGTTTTTCAATCTGGAACATAATATTTCAGCTTTCTCTTTTGTTAGTCCTAAATCTCTTACAAGATCTTCAAAATAAGCTTGGTCTATCAAATTAGGACATATGTTTAAACCATCAAGAGGCAAGTAACTTATATCTGATATGTTTTCAACCGCCGCTGTTATTTCTGTATTGGCGACTGTCATATTGGCCGAAAATGTATGTGTAGGCGATTGAGGGACCGGAACACCTTCACAGCGCACTTCTGGTAAAATGACATTATTTGTTGCTTCGTATGTCATTATCGCGTAGTGCCTTTGGCTTCTACCAAATTTGTAATTTACGCAGAAATAGCATGTATCTGATTTGTGATCTTCAGGTTCAATCCATGTAATAGGCGCAGAAAATGGCAGCGCCTTAGTACCGCCTTTGTACCAGGTCAAAAGACCACTTTCGCAAGTAGTACATACGGTTTTGGTATCCAAGCTTCAGATAAAAACGGTATTCCAAAGAAAAGAAAATATGGTTCTTCAATTGTAGGGAATATCTTTCTTCTGCTTTGATGGTGCGTAAAATGTCCACAAGTAAAACATAACCAATCCCTTAATTCGCAAACAGAATCCGCCATGCTTATTTAAGCTTTAATTTTTTATAATAATTTTAGTAAAAATCACACCCGATTTGTAAGTCACAGCTGACTAGACGCGAGAACTCAGTGTTTGGCCCGGCCGAACTTGACGCCGTTTTAACCTGTTTTGTATATGTTGGTGTATAATTTTACTTTTACACCAATGTTGTAAATAAAGCTCTTTACGCTTAAAGAGCTTTATTTACAACAATTATTGAAGAATTATTAAATAAATTGTATCAGTTTTGTCACCCATGCAAAAATTATAATATATGATAATTTTTATCCAGGGTGTATTATTTTCGAAAATGCCTTATATATATAACATTATCTTTGACATCAATTCATTGTCGACAAAATGTATAAAACGATTCAATATAAAGTTTTTTTTTTATTTTTATTCCTTATAAATTTTTTCTTTAAAACATATGTTTATTCCCAGCAAAAACATGGTAATGACAGGTCATTACTGTGTGGATTACTATGTAATGATAGGTCATTACATTTTGAATTAATTTAAAGTACAAAATAATGACCTACTGATATTGGGTGGTAGGAGTAGTTATATGTAAATGAAACATAATGATTCACTGGAAGTTACTGAAATAAGTACCGAAATCGTATTTCTGTTTTTTTAACTTCTATTGTTTAATTTGTTTTGAAAAACTATACAACAAAATAGAAAAATGTCTTCTGTAAAGTTATTTTGCAAAAATTTTAATATTTTTAAGGGTTTCTAATGTGAAATAGCATTGCATCTAAAGGGTGTCCCAAGAAGAACGCAATTTTTAAATCTGGCAACATTCGAAGTGTCATTGTTTGACATTTGAACAATTGTTATTGCGCTACACGAATGAACAACGCATTCTCATTGTCAAATTGTTTTACCAAAATGGTGAAAGTTTTGCGGCTACAGTTCGCAAATTGCGATCAATTTGGGGTCACAATAATGCTCCAAAAGAGTCAACTGTAAAGAGATTAATGGATAAATTTGCCGAAACTGGGTCTGTAAAGATGTAAAGACAACAACGCGCCATCGACCGAAAATGTCGCAGCTGTACGTGATGATGTCGCTCAAACTCCATCCACCTCAATTCGACACCGAGCTCAGCAAATTGGTGTCTCCAAATCCACTTTGCAGCGAATTTTGACGAAAGATTTGCATCTTCATGCATACAAAGTTCAATTGACTCAGGAACTGAAGCCAGCTGACCATGGACAGCGAAGGGAGTTCGTTAATTGGGTATTGGAGAGACAACATGAAAATGCTGATTTTGCCGATAAAATCATCTTCAGTGACGAGGCCCATTTTCATCTTGATGGCTTCGTCAATAGGCAGAATTGTCGCATTTGGGGTGAGGAAAATCCTCGAGTGATTCACGAGAAGCAAATGCATCCTCAACGTGTCACTGTGTGGTGTGGTTTTTGGGCTGGGGGAATCATTGGACCTTTTTTTTATGAAAATGAGGCAGGTCAAGCGCAAACAGTCAATGGTGTTCGGTATCGTGAAATGATAACCAGTTTTTTCTTGCCTAGAATTGAAGAAATGAATGTGGAGGGCATGTGGTTCCAACAAGACGGCGCCACATGTCATACAGCCAGAGAAACAATTCAATTGCTGCATCAGTCATTTCCCGGTCGTGTTATTTCGCGTTTTGGAGATCAGAATTGGCCGCCTAGATCGTGCGATTTAACACCATTAGATTTTTTTCTTTGGGGTTTTTTGAAGTCGATGGTTTACGCGAATAAGCCGACGACGACTCAAGCCTTAAAAGAGGAAATTGGACGCTGCATTAATGAAATACCGCAGCATTCATGCAAAACGGTCATTGAAAATTTCATTAAAAGATCGCGTGCATGCCAGCAAAGCCGCGGCGGCCATCTGCACGATATATTGTTCCATACATAACCTCATTCTGTCTGCTTTACGATATAATAAAGTTTCACGATTTTTTTTTTAAATATCTGTGTCTTATTTAAAATTTAAAAATTGCGTTCTTCTTGGGACACCCTTTATATAAACTTAAATTTTTTAATGCAAAAGTAGATATTTTAAATATTTTTTTTATAAATTCAAATTATTCTTATCGATTTCTTTAAGTAAGAAAATTTTACTTCAGTAAGGTACACTATTATTTTACTAAGAGTATCTACTTACTTCACTGTAACCACATATTTCTTCACTATGAGTAACCAGGCTGGTAACTCATTATTCTCAATTTTTTGTAAGCGTGAGGGTAATGAGCACCCATGAATTTAGTGACAAAAGTAATTAAGCGAGTAATTAGCCTGGTAACTAGTGAAACCATTTGTGTGCTACTTACTCCCTTAATTATTTGGTAATGTCTGTTTTTGCTGGGTTAATTTATTTCTTATAAAATAAACCTTTCTTGTGGAAAAAGTACTCAGAATGTTAATATAAAAGAAAAGTGTATCAGAAAAAGTATGTATAACCCAGGAGTTTATTTGTACGAAATGATTTTTTAAACAAAATACAAGATTTTTAGAAATTTTTCTGATAGCAACATTTGTAAATTCTAAGATTCTACAAACCGTTTTTTACATAACAATTTATATATTCTTAAAAAAAAAAAACTAAAAATCTAAAAAATGCTTATATTCTGAGTATTCATCACGAAAATTACTTGGATTTTAAAAACTTTTTCTAGTAGAAATATTCTTCAATTCTAAGGACTATCTTCTTAAAAATGTCCATAGAATCTAGGTTTTTCTTAAAGTCCCTAGAATTCTAAAATTTTTGCAAGTATTTTTCTTTAAAAAAAAAGTTCATTGAATCAAATATCTTCTCTAGAAAAAAATATTCCTTAAAAAAATATTCTAAAATTTAAATAACTTTTAAATAGTTTTGAACATGATATAATTGTAGGGACCACATTATGGTAAAATAATTGTTATTTTATTTTCATAAAATGATAAATATATTATAGTACGACTATGGTTGATATAACCATAATCCCAAAAATATATGAGGCTCTTCGAATATGATTATCCCATAATCTACATGCGTGAAGAAAACTTCATTGGTTTACTGAAAATTTGATTATTACACTCAGAATATTATGTAGTTAACTGTTTGAAGTTTAATAAAAAAGTTTTCCATTAGATTTAAAAATAGCGGAACATACTTTTATTTTTCAAAGAAATATCTATATTAACTTTTTTATCATTTATCATTTACCATATTTTTTAGTTTCATTTATTTTTTTCATTTGTTTGAAAATTAATAAAAATTTACCCACAAAACGGAAACTTGTGGTTTATTTGTTTTCGCAACAGTTATTACAAATTGAAATTTTGTTTGTTGTCTGTTTCAAAAAAAATATTCAAAAAATTTCAATTTGTTTTTTTATTTAAATTGGTTGTATATATACAAAATTATTTAAATTTAAATTACAAGAATTTTATAAACACACATGCATACACAAACACATTTACACAAAAAATGTCTATAGCTCTACATACATACATTTGCATTTAGATTAAAAAAATACAAAAAGAGAAACAATTTCAAATAGATTAAAAAAATACAAAAAGAGAAACAATTTCAAATAAATGATGAAATCATTTATTTTTTAAGGAATTGGTAAGTAAAATTTTGACATTTATTTTAACTGATTATATCATTTGTTTCTTACGGATGTGTCAGTTGATTAATCAACATTTAAAAATAAATAACAAATGGCATTTAATTTAAATGAAAATTAAGTAGACTGGTTTTTAAATGAAATATCATTTCTTTTAAATGGTATTTTCTGTTATTGTAACATACAAACTATTTTTAGTGTATGCATTCGAAAAGTCTGTGATGTGTTTTATTTTTAAGGGAATATGAGTTGCATAGAGCATAAAGTGATTCTAAATCCAGTTCTATGTAGCAGAAAATAATTCTACATAGTACATTCTCACTAACATATTTTTAGGACCTTCTCACGAAATTGGCTTTTCAAAAATTTTCTTATGTTTTTCAAAACAAATATTTTTGACAAAATAATATTTCTTACTTAAAGAAATAACCCATTTTACCTATCAAATAATTATTTTATTATTTTGTTGCAAGTACTTATTTGTTTTTCTTTTATGGCTTTTGTGGTTTTTACATTAATACTATTATATTTCTGTGCATAAGTATTTAGTTGTTCCAAAACAAAAAGTTGAAACCTTTTTTTGTAATTTTATGCACTTTTCAAACTTATAATATTTACACACACACATGTAACTATATTCGGTATACATATATCTCTGGAAAATTGTAATAATAGTAGAATTAGTGGTTTTTCATTTGTTAAAGGAAATTATTGTTGTTTATTATTTTTTTTTTTTTTGCTGCTGTGGTTTTTATTATATTTTTGAATTGTTTATAACTAGCAATGACTAACATTGTATATGCCATTTCATATATTTTTTTTATATTTTTACTGTTGTTGTTACTTTTCAACTTCATTGTAGTTTTTAACAAAATTTTTAAGCAATTAGCGTTTTATTTTATATGAGTTTCTATTGGTATGGATGGATGTTAGGCAGTCATGCAATTTAATAAAAACAAACCACAATATTCGTTGCAATTGGGGTTATTATGTGATTTTTTTTTTTTATTAACTAGTGTAGTTTTGAATTATTTCAAAATTGTTGTTTTATAGGGTCCGCCATCTAACGATTTTTTTTCAACTAGTGCTTATTTCGTGAATGGTAACACTTAGCTCATGTCTGATTTGACAGATAATTTGTTTTATCCTTCCGCTGAACGAATATGGTTGTGTATACGCTTGAACAACGATGGGAAATATTGCGACAATACTTTGAAAATCATGGTAATATTGCAGAATGTCATCTTTTCAATGTCATCTTTTCAAATGAAGCTCATTTTGTTCTTGGCGGGTATGTAAACAAGCAAAATTGTCGCATTTGGGGCACAGAAAACCCGCACGCATACATTGAAAAGCCGATGAAAAAACGAGTCTCTGTTTGGTGCGGATTTTGGTCCAGAGGCATAATTGGGCCATTTTTCTTCGAAAATGAGCAAGGAGTGGCCGCTACAGTCAATGGCGATCGTTATCGGGCCATGTTGAACGAATTTTTGTTCACAAAAATTGAAGAGGATATTGGCAGCATTTGGTTTCAACAGGACGGCGCTACGTGCCACACAGCCGAAGCTACACTCGATGTTTTGAGCTCTGTTTTTGAAGATCGCATTATCAGCCGCAGAGCTGATGTCGTTTGGCCACCTCGGAGCTACGATTTGACACCCTTGGATTATTATTTGTGGGGTGGCGTCAAAGATAAGTGTTACGCCGACAAGCCAGAGACAATTGACGCTTTAAAGGACAATATTCAAGAAGCCATTGGTGAAGTACAGCTGCACACAATCGATAACGTGCATGGCCAGCCGAGGCAAATGGCTGAAATTATTTTCCATTATTAACCGGAAGGATTGTACTTTCAAATAAAAAAAGAAATTTGAGAAAATATTCAGTAGTTTTTTTTTATAGCATTTAAAAAAAAAAAAAAAAAAACTTATTTGGCGGACCCTATATATTGCTTTGTGACCATTATTATAACAGGAGAGAGAGAGAATGGCAATAATAAAAAAAAGAAAACCATTACGTCGCCAAGTGGTTTAGATAATTAATATTATGTGGTTAATTGCTGCGGAATTTAAGTAAAATAAAAACTTATAGTTTATTGTAAACAATATAATTTAATAATTTGAAAATATTTTAATTAAGGTTACAAACATTTAAAGTAGCTTGGCTTAAACATAAATTTTATAAAAAAAAATTAGTAAATTTAAAAAAAAAATACTTTAAAATTCTTATACAAAAAAAAGGAAACTCCAGGCCGTTTATATTTTAAAAAATATAAACTAAAAATTTTATATTCGAAAGATTGTGATAATTTTAATTTCCTTTTCAGCTCATTAGTTTGTTTTTTTACAAAGTTTTTCAGTCTGCAATTTTTGATGAACTCATTTTTAATAATACGGAAAAATAACGTATGAGTTATTTAATTATATGTTAAATATTCATCATACGCCCTGGTTAAAAAAAAACAGTATTTAACAGAACTTTCTACCCCATATAGTGAAACAATTATAGTTTAATTGCTCGGATATTTTACTTTAATAACATAATTACACCCTACACCAAGTTGTTCGTTTATGAGTTAGTGCTAATGTTTGTAATTACCAAAAATACCGGACTTACAAGGAGAAAATATAAAAAATTCCTTGAATCTGAATATTTTTTTTTTCTATGAAATCTTAAAATATTTCCATATAAGTTTTTGATCCGTTTGAAATATAAACCTTAAGCCACACAAACTTGAAAAACGGTAGAGCCGACATATTTTGGAAAATGCGTTTTTTTTTTTGGATAATACATGGTTTTCAAAAGCAGCAAAAATCAATACAGCGGTAAAAAATTGTGAGTTAAAATATGAACGTACCTCCAACTTTGTATGGACTTTTTCTAACTTTTTCCAAAGATATTTTTAAGATAGTCCCAGAATCTAAGAATATGGCTACGCAAAAAGTCCGTAGAATCTAAGTATTTTTCATTATGAAGAATCCTCAGAATGTAAGAATTTTTTATTAGGAAGACCTTAGAATTAAAATTTTTAAAGAATATATGAATTGTTAATATTAAAAAAAAAGAACATAGATTCATTCAATTTATTTCTTTTAATAGAAAATGTCTGAGATTCTAAGGACATTTTAAAATTTTTTTAGACACTCCTTACAGTCACAGAATCTAAGAATTCTTTTATGATGAAAGTTCCTCATAATCTAATAATTTTTCTTTTAAAAAAGCCTTAGAATCTATGTTTTTTTAAGAAACAGTTTGCAGAATCTGAAAAGTTTACTTTAAGGAAAACTCCATAGACTCTAAAAATGTTTCTATCAGAAAAATTTCTAAAAATTAAGTAATTTGTACACGAAATCTATTCGTTCAATGCAACTCTTGGGTTCCACAGAGTTTTTCATATAAACAATTATTTTATAAAAATTCTGAGTATTATTTTTAAAACGAAATTCGTTATTTTACAAGAAATGAATTAATAGACATACCCAATAAACATTAAAAAGTTAAAAATTGTTTTAAATATTGTGCTTTGTTTTAAGTGTTTTTTACAGACAAAATTAATATCATACACTCACAATATATTTTCCGTAACCGACTGTAGTTTGTTTAAAAAGTAATACGTAAAGTTTGTTTTTAAATGAAGAATCAATTGAAATTCATAGAAATATATTTTTTAACTATTTGAATCAGTCATTCGAAAAACAAACTATACAAATTTTCAAACATTCCGTAGGAGTTGATATTTTCAGTTAAATGTAAAATTTTATATTTTCTGCTTCAAAAAATAGTAATTCATATAATTCCTTTTTGTTTTTTTTTTACCAAAATAATTTGTATATATACAAAATTATTTCAATAAAAATTACAAGAAATTATATTATATAATATACATACACACAAAGCCAATAAAAATATATACATCTGCATGTGTTGTGTTCTGTTTTGTAATTACATCCAAATAAAAATACTTTCAATTTGAAAAACAAACCACAAAAGTAGTTTTTTCTAACTTTTTATCATTAAAAATTTGATGGTTATTTTAAACGACTTTCTATTGTTTTTACATTTGTCGATTATTAAACAATGATTAAAAATAAACAACAAAATGGGTTGAATATAATGGAAAATCAGTAGTCCCCTTTTTGATTGTATTTTCGATTAATTTAACATGTATTTTAAGTTGTTTTTAACGGAATAATATTGTGAGTGTACAATTAAAAATAATTTGATTCATGTTTTTCGATTATATTTAAAAATTTTAAATAAAATTAAAACATTTGTACAAATTTACAAATTTCATGCACAGATTTTTATAAAATCTGAATTTTATTCATGGATTTAAACCAAGAGGTAAACCATATTTGTTTGGATGTAAACTCCGTCCTTTAATTATATTTTTCCTTATTTCAGAAAGATTCTACAAATGTCTGCAGTTCTAAATAAAAAAAAGGATTAGTAAAAAAAACCTCGAAAGTCAAAGAAATCATGATTAATGCACTGTGGGAGGTGGGTAAATAAATTATAAACTAAATACAAATGGCAAATGTGTTTAAAATTACTTTGAAATATATTTGACAACATTTTCGAAGTTCATTAAAATTTTGAAACCTGCATTTAGCGTACATTGTATTTAGCCAATTCGCAACCTCCCCAAATATACAAAAATAAAATTATAAAAATGAATGTATGAAAAAAAGAGTTATTAAATTGTACCAACACCAAACATTACCGTGTTTTTATAGCTTTGTTGAAACTTGAATTTAAGGCTGGAAAATAAGTGCTATTATAATGTTGTTTGAACTTGAATTGAACTGTGATTTAAGGCTTGAATTAAAGTATATACTCACTGTAATGTTCGACTTGAATTCCAGTGTCCGTTTTGCTGGAATATTCTATTAAATTAAAGTGTAATTAAAGTATAAAACAAGGCTTGAAACTGGAAAACAAGACTTGATTAACATTTTATTTAAGCTTTAATTCCAGCAAAACTGTCAATGGGTAATTTTTAAAAAAAATTTTTATTATTTTTAATGAAAATAATTAAAAAATATAAAATCTTTATTTAGCATCTTTTTGACAATGAATGGCTGACTGAACTGATACAATGACTGTAAATGTCAAAGTCATGTTTTATTTGATTTATGATTATTTATTGCATAATCATTTTATACTTCCATAATAATAATACTTCATATTTTCATAGTAAGAATTTTTATAGCTGCAGAATTTTTATGGTTGCAGCTAATCATGTTATAAAATAAAGAGTGGCAATTATGATTATTATAAAATATTTACTATAATAATGATGGTAGCGACCATATTGACAGTTAGATCCAATTTATTAACCAATAACTTGTAACGAATGCAGCAGGCATAATATAGTAGCAGTGATCATGTTGCAACCATGTTTTTCTCTGCGTGTTCTCTTAAATGGCAGCCCAATCCCAACCCGATTGAGATGTGGTTGATTTCAAAACCCAATATAAACCAGAAAGAATTCCGAGTTGGTGATGAACTATTCGTCGAATTTGAGAAGCAATGTAATTCAATTTCTAGGGGTTATATTTAAAGGCTCATAGGCTCAATGCCTAAGAGATGCTGTGAAGTAAACAAAAATTACGGATATTCCACGAAATAATGAACACTTCAAGATTTGTGTGCTTTTTTATTTTCTTTGAAAGTTGCAAATATTTTGAACACTTGAATTTCGACAAATTTTGTTAACATTTATTTTTCTATTTAATATTTTTTAATTGTTTTTTTGTATTTACTAAAAAAAATAATAATAAAAACTTATGCTGAAAGTCTTTTGATAACAAATACTAATTTTCAGTTAATAGGAGATTTTAGTTGCAAATGTTTGGACCTCTATTGTTTGCTCAGACATTATTTTTATGGGAAAGATTTTATATACAAATTTCCATGATCGTTAGCGTTAAGACAGTTTTTTATGCAGTTAATTCAAGCAAATAAATAATATAGAAGCCCATTAACCTTTTTTTTTTGTTGAAATGGGACTTATGCCACTTTCATGATAAACCCTTCATATGTTTGTTACATATTTTTCATATTTTTATTTTCCACAAAAAAAAAAAATTATGCTACTAAATACTTCTAAAAGTTATATCAAGACACCTTAAAAGCTTATAGAATATAATTTGTACAACAGTGTTGGTAAAGCACCATTCACATTATCACTCAAGTTAGTTATATATGCTAGAAATATATATTTTATAAATGTATAAAATGATATTTCATAAATTGTAAACAATTTATCACAAGCCTTATTTTCACACTGTTACCTCATCGCAAGTATTGTGTTATTTAGAAATAAATATAAACAAACTTTAAAAGTAATTAATAGTGAGAAAAATTAATAACTAGAAAATGATAACCATTTTGATTTTATTTGTTGCGTGTGTTTCAATAACAATCTGAACACCTAAAAGATTTTCTATTACACTTTTTAAATAAATAGACATTTAATGACAAAACGCATTCGATCATACTTGTATAAAGTAAAATGCAAACGTTTGCGTGATAATGTGAAGGGGGCTTAAATGCAAATTGTATGTACATGTATAAGAAGATATGAAAAAACGAGAAGGAAGAATGTGACACAATATGCAGACATGCATAAAACACTATGCACACACGCACACACACAGGTGTAACAAAATACATTTTATATGTTTGACTGGGAAGAAAAAAACAACCCAAAATTAATTAACTTTACCAGGTACCTAAAAAATTAGGGAAATTTTATTTTCAAAGGGAAATTTATATGGACTGTCAAAAAATACCAAAACTGACAAAAAACATTTTTTTAAACAAGCCAAAGTAAAAAGTTGGGGAAAAAACTTTTTTCAAAAAAAGAACAAAACTAGCAGAAAAATATTTTTTTTATTAGAAAAAAGCACTTTATGCAAAAAAATATGAAAAAAGCAAAACAAAGCTCACAAATCTTAAGAAAAATCTACTTTGAAGCTTAAAAGTGGAAAATCCAAAAATAGCTGAAAAAAGCAAATATGAGGGGGAAAAAATAAAAAAAAAAAGCAAAACAAGCAAACTTGTCTTCTCTGTTAAAGATTGTAACAAATTTAAACACAGGTCTAAGACCCTATAAAGCATATATATTCATGCACCTTGTGTAATTATAAAAGGTACCTATGAATTTTTCATAGAAATAAAACATTTTATCATATTTTTTTCAGCAAACGCTAGAGTTGAATAATATTTTACATTCACCTCAAATATTTTTACTTCTCAAATATTTTGTCTCCTCAAAAAAATTTTTTCACCACAAAAAAAAAGAAATACCTCCAAAAACGTTTTTTAACACAAAAAAATTTTTGACAAAAAACTTTTTGACAAAAATTTTTTTCACCACAAAAAGTTTTCCAACTAAAAATTATTTTTCACCACAAAAATTGTTTTCAGCTCGAAAATCTTTTTATAATTTTAGTTTTTTTTTAGTTTATCCATTACAAAAACACTATGGAAGGTATAAAAAAAATTCGGTAAGACCGAATTTAATGCTTTTACTTGTTTTTAAACGGCATTGTCAGTGAAGCTGGAACTTAATGACTTGTGACATGTCACTTCACTGTCATAGGAAAGGTCACTGAAATCTGCTAGAAACACAATTTCACTGATTTGAATCAGTTATGTATCCGAACCATTCGATAAGAAACAATTCGGTGACAGGCCATTTGACAATACCATGTAAAAGAGACAAACGCAATTGTTATGTCTTTCATATCACCTTTCTTTTATTAGACAACTTTAATGTAATGATAATCTTAGGACAAAATTTTATGTCAATGACAATTGTCATGTTTCAAGATTAAAATGCATATAGCATCATAAATTAACTTGCAATTAAAAAAAAACATTAGTTCATATTTTCTAGCAAATTCTCTTCAAGATTTTTAAACTTGTTAAAGAACAAATAGATATTAATAATTGCCTCTCTAATATAATACACACATATCTTTAGCTTGGTGTAAAAATGTGCCAAGTCCACATTTTATGAAAATGTTGACTATAATGCGTCATGATAAAACAAGTAGAAATATAAAAATTAAAGAAAAAATTTTACAATTTTTTCAGTCCTGGTGCCGTGAAAAGGGGCTAAAAGTAATTTATCAAATAAAAATTTGCTAATAACTCCAGCTTGAAATCATAAATTGAATAGAATTTAAGTTGAATTGTTCAATCGTATTAAACGCAATTTTGAGTAGCTGCTTAATTAAAAAAAAAAAAAAATTTTATAAAATTATTAAATAAAATTATTCAATAATAGAGTAATTTAAGATCGGAAATTGGATATCATGGATAGCTAGAGGACGGATATGGGTACTAAAAAAATGGCAGTAAAATAGTAGCATGTCTTGTAAGTTAAAACGAAAATATTTCACAGAAATGCCTCTGGGAAATTGGAGAAATGAAAAATCCTCTTGGTCTGTAACAGCCCATTATAATTTCTATCTTAAAAAATTACACCATCTTATTTAAGATTAAAAAAATCTGCTTTTTGTATTGATTTTTTGAATTCTTAAATTTTATATTGGGATAAAAATAAAAAATATACAAATCGATTAATTTTTCCCTCCTCTATTATACAATCGAGTTAAGTCACCTATGAGCTACAAAATACTTAAGCAAAAATCTACCAACAAGGAAACTACATAGTGGTATAATCCGTAGATATTAATTTTTATTATCCTGGCGTCGTTATATTATGACACAACTCGACGAACCATTATATTCGCATCTATAATTGATATCACAGCGCAGTAAAAAGCATAAAATAGTATAAAAGTTTGGCTGCAACCAAAAATTTAAAAGTTTTAAATTTAAATTCCAGGGTTGTTATAAATTGCTTTAAAAATTTTATTATTGGATGTTTTTAAAGAGCCTTAAAAATTACAAAATTATCGTAAATTAAAAAAAAAATAAAATTGAGTTTTTAACTTTCTAAAAAAAAACTTGATTATTTACGGGATTTAGAATAGAGAACAAAATAAAAATTAAACTTAAATAAAATATCTGAACCCATTGAACAATTTCAACCAGTCAACAATTTTTTTATTTAATTTTTTTTATCAACACTCAGGGGTTGTCCCTATGAATGCAGTGCATTGTGTTGATGTGAGGAAAATAGGTTATAAGGAGGAGGAAAGAGGGAGTAGTGGTTTTGAATATTAGACTTGCATTTCCCTGTATTATAGTTGTCAGGGAAGACCTCTGCGGGGAGTTTATTTCACATACGACTAGTCCGACATATGAACCACTGTACAATCGACCACAAAGGGACGGGCTCTACAAGCGAGTACGCCATAGTAATATCGATAGAAGAGTGTCACACAGCCCACATTGCGTCGATGCTACAATGAATCAAAAGAACTGAATATCCTACTGTCATTAATAAACGCCGAAGCCCTTCCTTCAACATGGGCCACAAGTTCCAAAATATACCTTGAAGCACCTGCCCATATATGGGAGTTATACACCCACTGGTATGAATTTCTTTATTTATTGATTTTTTTTGTTTGTTTGTTTGTTTAGGAACATTTAACATTTTAAATTTTACATTGGATAGATATTGGAAATACCTAGTGTTTAATACTCAATTTACATACATTTCCTTTTCAACTCCTCAACATAAGATTTCACACTAGATTGTACCAGATAACAGTTCGAATCTAAATTATTTTTTCAGGGCAGTTATAAGTTTTTTTTTTGGCGAACGTAGGGGTCGTCTTTCTCATTTTTCGTTACACCTTAATCATTTACAGTTGGATCTTAAAGTGTGATATATCAATGTTTTTGTCTCAAGGGGACAATTTTTTACACTAAGGGCCATTGGCCTCAAGTATCCCGTTCCATTACTTACCCATCAGATCTCAGTTCCTACAAACCTAATGTACAACCCTAATATCGGCCCTTAGAGCAGAAAATTGGTCTCCTCGATATATCATACTTTAGGATCCGACTGTAAATGCCGAAGATATAACTAAAAAGGCGACGCTTAAGTTCGACAAAAATAATAACAAATTGAAATTTCCCTGCAGAAGTACGGCTTACATTATTTTTGAAAGTAACGTGCCACGAACTATTGCACACCCTAATAAAAATATTTGTTCTATATTTTTTTCTTTACAACATATCTAAGTTTTATTATGATCAGTGGGTTACATCATTGCGTAGTTTCCTTACAAAAGTTACAAAAGAACTTGTCAGCATAAAATCCTTTTAATTGCTTATCTTTTGTAGTTAAAAATTATTAAAAACTTAACATTTGAGAAAAATTTTTGTGTTTCCGTTGAACTTTTTTAAAATTGGATTTAGTCCCTTTTCACATGAAGCTAATGATATAACTAGTGATTGTGTTTTTGTTTAACCAAAAAAATTGTGTTAAAATCTAGGTGAAAATGTTTAAATGGATTTTTTCTTTAAAAATTTATATAAATATGTGGCTGGCAATATACAAAATGTTTGGTAAAAATTTACATGAATACCACCTGATCTAGTTTCTGTTTGTTATATGGAATTGAAAAAAAAAAAACGGTATTCAGAACTGAATACTAAAGAATGAGGTATATAAGAGTATAAAAGTAAAAAAGTAAAAACTAAACAATATTTAAATTTTAGATTAACTTGCATTTTTTCCAGTATTTTCTAACTAGCAGCAAATATTTATATATCAGGCTCCATGTATTTGCTGCAACATAATGTTCATGTAAAAGTTATAACTAAAAGATGTTAAGCATAAAATTGGGGTTAAATGAAAAATATGTGTGTTTTATTAAAAAGTAACTGAAATACTTTATAGAGAATTATATATCAAATATGGAATATATGAATTAAATTACGAACTTAATAAAAATTATTTTTACTGCACTTTTTGTTTTCCTTAAAATTTTATAAATTTTATTTGTTTATTTGCATATTGTATATTTTTATGATATGATACTTATTATGTCATTCAAAGTGCCTTGAATATTTGCCTGAATCATGCAAATATTGTTATAAATTTATTTTACGAAATTTTTTATTATTCAGATGTAACACTTTTTTATGCACGCAGAGAAATAACATGGTTGCAACATGATTACTGCTACGATATTATATTTGCTGCATTCGGGTATTGTTGTCACAATCAAGTTGTTGGTTTATAAATAGGTTCTAACCCTTAGTATGGTCACTAGCATCATTATTATATTAAATATTTTATTATTTTATGATTGCTACTTTAAATTTTATTACATGATTGACTGTAATCATACCGTGGTAAGAAAAATTCTGAACAAAATATGATAATTATAGAATAATAAAACAATCAAGTGAAATAAACATAACTTTGACATTTCAGTTATAATAATGTCTTGTTTTCATGTATCACCCTGACTTGGAATTTCTCACCCCCCAGATTGGCTGTTGTACTGTGTAATTTACACTGATCAATTCATTGTCAAAAGGATTCGATATAAAAATTTTGTATTTTTGAATTATTTTTAAGAAAAACAATAATATTTTTTTTTCTAGAAAATACGTTTATTAGTTATTTTCTTGTAAAAAAAACGACTTTCATGTGAAAAAAATGTTAATTAAATAATTTTTGATAAGAAAAGCTCTGTAGAACCCAAGAGTTGTTTTTTACAAAATACAAGATTTTAAAAAAATTTCTGATAAAAAAATTTTTAGATTCTATGGAGTTTTTCTTAGAGTAAAATTATCAGACTCTGCGAACTGTTTTTTTAGATAAAAAGTCATATAATCATAAAAAACTTCTAAGGCCTTTTTTTAAATATAAAATTCTTAGATTCTGAAGACTTTTCATCATGAAAACTACTTAGATTTTAAGGACTTTTTCTACTAGAAATATTATTAGATTGTAATGACTTTTCTAAAAGAAAAATACTGATACTCTAACGATTGTCTAATAAAATTTTAAAAATGTCCTTAGAATCAAAAAATTTTTCTATTCGGAAAAGTTAATAGAAACTATGTTTTTTATGAAGAGAGATCTTAGAACTTAATTTTTTTTTTTTTTTTGTAATTATTTTTCTTTAAAATAATTCTATATAATCAAAGAATTTTTCTTGGAAAAGTTCTTAATATCAAAATTGTTTTCTTTAGAAAAAACATTTTTTAAATTAAAAGGATTTTTTCTTAGTTTCGAATCCTAATATAACTGAAGGGACAATATTATGGTGAAATTGTGATTATTTTATTATCATAATATAATAACTATAAAATAGTACGAATATATGTTGCTCTTCGAATGTGATTACCGCAACCATTTTTTTTCTCTGCGTGTCCAAATGACCTGAGATTGAGCTCGTAAAAATGCCTTAACCAGTCTCTTCACGTGCAATCTGCACCGATCTGCAAGTTCGGGACTAAAAGGCGGTTTGAGCAAAACTTCCCAACAGCTATACTCTAAATAGTTTTTAAACGGATTTGCAACATGTGGCCGAGCGTATCATAATCTGGTGGCATATTCCAGGCATTTTTCGGCCAATGCCGGCTTCAAACGAATCAATTGTATTCGATACAGGTGATCGTCTGGCCCGATTTCAGCAGCTTTTAATAGATGGGACTCTTTTGGTCCCACCAATTACATAGAATTACCTTAGCGCCATGGATATTTGATTTTGATGTTGATTTGGCATATGATTTCTTTCACTTCGGGTTGTCGTAATATATCCGTTATTTATCGCCAGTAATGATTTGATGCACAAATGACTTTGTTTTATAACATTCAAGCAGCAATTCGCTCATGCAAAATCGTCATTTAACGCCTCTCGGCTTCAACTCGTGTGATACCAAATTTCCAAATTAATTCTGCCCCTTGCAAACATTTTAAAATTTCTGCCTGAGTGACTGCCAATGATCTTGTGCGTTGTTTTTGAATTTGGCAACAATCTTCAACAAGTAATGCCATCATCTTCGAAATTTTTTGGCTGATCTTCCGTGTCAGAATCACCACTACTGAAACGCACAAACTATTTCTCGCACGTTGAAATCGATGGAACATATTTAGAGTAAGCTTCGGTAAGCAATCTATGTGCTTCAGCTACACTTTTTTGAATTGAAGAAGTAAAGCAAAACTTACCGCAAATGATGTTTTGTTTGGTGTTTACTCTACAAAATCTATACAAGTTATTACAGACACAAACCATGTGTACAAAAAACGCCATCTGTTGTGAATCACGCACTTTTAAGTTATACATACACCCAACATATTCACAAATATTTCGAAGGAAAGCATTCAAAATTAAACTCTGTGATTTTTATGAAATTTGGATACGCGATAAAAAACAAAAACTTTCTTATTTTTATCGGCCATTTAGGGGATTAAAGTAAAGAACTAAGAGAAAAAACCAGGCATTTTTGATACATTTTTGTTAGGGACCATGTCAAAGTTATTTCAATTCGTAGTTAAAATTGCTGAACAAAAAAGTATTCGTCAAAAGAGAAAGTTTGATGCATTGTACATAATGCACGGTTTAACGCAGGGTTGCCAGGTTTCCAAATAAGAAATAGGACGAAAAAGCAGACAAAATATGTATCCGCATAAATAGGGAGAAAAATATTTGAATTCGGACATCATAGCTGTATAATTTTCAAAGTACCCAAAAACTTATACAGTAAAACTCATTTAAGACAAACTCAGATAAAACCAATTTTTGGCTTTTCATCAAAGCATCTCATAATACGAATTCGATAAAGATGAACCGTCTGTTTAGGCGAGCTGCCTTTGGCAGCTCCACAAAAAAACAAAATTTTATATTAATTTTCTGTTTTTAATAGAGTTTTTTAAAAAAAAAAAAAGGTTTTAAAAACTTTGTTAATTTGCCTTCAAATATTTTTTTTTGTGTATTGGAATTTTATTTAAAATTTTTATAAATGAGAGCATTGTTTTCTTATTTGAATTGCCCAAGCAGAATAAGATCGGCATCATGTTGGCAAACAACCTTGACAGTATTGTTCTGTTAACGGATTTATAACAGCGGCCAACCGTTGGTTGGAGCTATATTTTCTATCGAACTTATTTTCTTTAATAAAAATAAAAAAATTCCCTAAAGGCAATCTTGTGCATTGCAGGGTTAATGTTTGTATTTTTTTAGAATCCCAAAGTTTTTTTTTACAGAAAATTTAAAGAACTTTCTTAACCCGCGTTATTTAAGGAATATTCACTTTTTTCAAAATTGTTATTCAAACCATGTTGACCAATTTAAACAATATTATAATTTCAGTTTTTTGTTTACGATTTTCATACATTGCATATGTGTACAAAATAATGCTAAAATATGTATAGCGAGATAAATACGATACATAAGATAATATATGCATTGTCATTTCAAAACTCAACATTCAATGAATGATATTCAATGTAACTGTTTGTTGCCCGAAACAAACAAGTGTTGGTGTCAAATTTTATATGTTTTAACAATATATAAAAGAATTGACATGTATATTTTACTATTGAATGAGTTGTTGTTGTTGTTGCAGTTGTTATAGTTATTGGTATTATATTTGAACTCTACCAAATACCTGACTTTTCATGTGTACTCATTTTCCAATTCTGGTTAAAAATAAAAAAATAAAATATAACAAAAATGTTTGACACCTTCAGGTGTTGTTATTGGGTATGATACAAAATATTGTTAACAAAAAAAAAAAAAGAAATATATATTTTATAGTTGATGTTTGTGTTTATTCAAGTGTCAATACATTTACACTTTTACATACTCTATATATTTTTATTTGAAGTTTTTTTTTTCTATGTGCTGTATTCTACGAATAATATACCTGAGTTTTACTAACTTTTCAATCAGTTTTAAATTTCTACACAATACACAGTGGGCTATATTGAAAATAAAATTCAGTTGACGCCATAAAAATTTACACACCCAATGTGATTTCGATTGACGAAACACCCTGAAGCTTCTCGAGACCCCAAAGTAGGGGACCGCGTGCCTTTTTGGGTCCATGCCAGATTTTTTTTTATTAACCAATTCCAAAAAAATTTAGCTTTGTGTAATCTGCTAGTAAATGTCTACACTCAGAATATTATGTAGTTTACTGTTTGTAGTTTAATAAAACAGGTTCCATTTAAAAATAAAGGAACATACATTTATTTTTCAAAGAAATATCTATGTTAACCTTTTTATACATTGTTTCGAAATAATTTTCTTCAGTTTCATATTTTTTCATTTGTTTGATATATAATAAAAATTTACCCACAAAACAGAAATTTGTGGTTTATTTTTGTCCGTTACAGTTGTTTAAAATTTAAATTTTGTTTGCTGTCAGTTTAAAAAAAAATATTAAAAAAATTTCATTTTTTTATATAAGTTGGTTGCTTATAAACAAAATTATTTCAATTTAAATTACAAGAACTTCATAAACACATATACATACATACAAAAACAAATTCACACAAAAAGTGTCTATAGCCATGCATACATACATTTTGTAGATTAAAAATCTAACAAAAATACAAAAAAGGAAACAATTTCAAATAAATGATTAAATCATCTATTTTTTAAGGAATTTATAGGTAAAATTTTAACATTAATATAACTGATTAATAACTTGTTTCTTACGGATGTGTCAGTTGTTTAATCAACATTTAAAAATAAATAACGAAAGGCATTTTATTTAAATGAAAATTAAGTAGACCGGTTTTTAAATGAAATATCATTTCTTGTAAATACAATTTTCAGTTATTTTTACTTACAAGCTACTTTAAGTGTTCACTTATGTGCCACTTAAATGGTATATTATAAGTAAGATTTAAAGAGAGAGAGAGAGAGAGAGAGAACTTCATGTAAATACGCGTTTGTTATCGTTATTTCTGTCAAGCAACAAACTTGCAAGAAAATAACATTGAAAAAAGCAAGAAAATTCATATCTTTGGATATTCCGTAAAAATTATGCTTATTTTTGATATTTTAAAACTAAGTTTAAAAACAATTTTTAAAATTTATAAATATTTTTCTTTATTTTGATTTATCACGTAGACAGTAATAGCGGAAAAATGAACCAAACAAAAGAAAGAACCAAAACAAATAATACTAAATATGAATTGATACCCTGTGGAAAACAGACCTGTCACAGGACACGTGACGTGACTGGTCCATTTGGACAGGGGCCGGTCCTTGGGCCAGTTCTTTTTTTATAAAAAGAACCCGCCACTTTATCATTGGCTTGTCTTAGTGATATACCCTTGTGTGACCAGCCACGGGCTAGGTTCTTCAAGGTCAATTGACTAAAAATGAAGATCATAAATGTAACTTGAAATTAAAAATTACTTCTAAATTTAGAAAACATTTTTATATTTTATTTAACCTTTTTATTTTATTAGTAACTTATTTATAATTTGTCATTATAATTATTTTATTGAAACATAAATAAAAACAAACTTTAAGCTCAAAGAATAAATAAAATTCAAATTTCGACAATTACAACACCAAATAAAAAAAAAAAAAATAATTAAAAGTTAAGAAATTTACAAATTAAAATATAATTTTAGATACAACTTAAAAGATCAACATTAAATAATTCCTTACAGATAACGGAAATTGCGGTCAAATTAAAAGAATTTACGTTTCTTTCGCATATTTGACCACTTCACTGATACGTGATGGATCTGGTCAGTTTTCACCGATTATGGAAGAGGTCACAGGGTAGATACTTTCATTTCGGTCCTATTTTAAAAGAGGATACTGTTTTTACGGTCCTTTCAGACCAGTCCTGTTGGCACCTGCAAGCGAACAGGTGCTCGAAATTCAATTTACCCCTTATATTTTGCAGGATAATATTATTGGGTCTATAATTTAAAAATGCGGGATTCACAAAAGATGGAGTATCTTTTACATATGGTTCGTGTATTTAACAACTTATGTGGAATTTTTTAGGGTATACATCTGTCATTTATTCTTACTTAAACATTGAAAAAAAAGTGTTTTTTATTTTGCTTCAAAAATTCCAAATTTTGTATCGACTAAGTATCATTGGCCGGAAGTTTTGCTTTACTTTATTAAATTTGAAAAAAGTGCAGCTGAAACACATCTATTATTCAAAACATACTGAATATGATCCATCGATTTCAACCTGGACGAGATGGTTTATGCAACTTAGAAGTAATGATTTTGACACGGAAGACAACTAAAAACTTTAGAAGATTATTAATTGGAGGTATAGCTCGATGAATATTGTTGTCAAACTTAGGAAGAACCTCCAAAATCATTTGGAGTCACTCAAGCAGCAATTTCAAAACATTTGCAAGCAGCTGGATTCATCTTCAGTGACGATAACATCAATTTATAAAAGTAATATTGTAAGATATGAGCTTTTTTACCTCATACATATCGCAGTTAATCCTACCGAAATAAAAATCAGATGGCGGGTAAAAACCGTTCAAAAACTTATCATCTCACGTTGTTGCCATATGTGAAGCCCTTTTCTCTTTCACAACCTTTCATTTTTTCTATATCCCCCTTAATTAATGTAAGGATTTCCTGAGTGTTTGGCGGGACTAGAAAGGTCCAATCTAAAATGAGCCGCTTAAATCGGGCCAAACAATTAATTCGAAATATAATCTTCCATCATGACAACGCTCTGGCGCATGTTGCAAAACCGGTAAAAAAAATATTTAAAAAAAGTTGTTGATAAGGTTTTCATCACCCACCTTATAGTCTAGACCTTGCCCCGACAGACTATAATTCATTTCGATCTTTTGACGCGGAGTTTATATGTTGCCAGAAAGATTTTTCACAATAAACGCTCAAAATTTGCCAAAAATCCCACATTTTTAAGTTAAAAACATTGAAAAAATAATATATGCATACTTGATTCACAATAAATATGAATTTTAATGCATGAACTTTCTTGTCCTAATTACGACACGGTGTCTTGCCTCAGCCCCTGCTGGAGCCTCGTGAAAACGTAATCTCAAACGACATTGACAATAATTGGATGAAGAAGATTCATTAGAACCTGAGCAGCCAAAAGGAAAGTGTAAATATACCCACTGTGCAATATATACAATTAAATTGTGGATATTTATTTGAGGTTTTTCGAAAACTGCAGTATGTTTTTATGTTATTTTAGCTTTGTTTGCTAAAAACCTGATTTTTTTTTTGTTTGTTTATAAAACGACCAACATTTTAACACATCAATTTGTTTGTTTTTTTTTTTTTTGTAAGTTTAAATTTTTATAAAAAAAAATAATTTGTTTAATATAACTAAATGAATATCAATGATACATGTGGTATTTTGATTAAATTTTATATTTACATTTAAATTGTGGATTTAGGTGTTTTTAGTCAAATAAATAATTATTTTTTAATGAGAGATTTGAGGGTTTTAATTAATATAAAAATTTAAATGTTTTAGGAGTTTAAAACTTTTAATAAAATACAAATAATGTTTAAAACTAATTAAAATTGTGCACAGAGAAAACAGATTCATAGTGACAATCTAATTTCTTGTCAACTGAATGGTTTGGTTTGAGCCTCCGACATATTTGTTTGTAGCGACCGAAATTCTTTTAATATAATAGAATTTCCGTTGGAACCATATATTTCAATCTTAACAGGAATATATTTGGTTGCAACAACCGAATAATTCGGTTGCTGCAACCTTACTTTTTTACTCGGGTTCTCAAAGAAAGAAGTTTTGATACAATTATATAAAGTCTTATATGTAATCACATATCATATCAAATTATATCTTATTTTATCTAAAAATTAACATTAACAAATGACAACATCATTAGACAAAAGTGCTAGTTATTAAAAAAGCATTGGAAAAGCTCTGGTGAAACAATATTTTAAAAATTTGGATGTCTAAAAATAGATTTTATAAAGTTTATTTAAAATTTTTGGGCATGCTGGGATTCGAACACAAGTTACCAACTTTAAGCTTTTTACTACACACAGAGAAAACAGATTCAGAAAACCGAATTGGCAAGAAATTCGGTTTTCTGAATCTGTTTTCTCTGTGTGTAGTAAAAAGCTTAAAGTTGGTAACTTGTGTTCGAATCCCAGCATGCCCAAAAATTTTAAATAAACTTTATAAAATCTATTTTTAGACATCCAAATTTTTAAAATATTGTTTCACCAGAGCTTTTCCAATGCTTTTTTAATAACTAGCACTTTTGTCTAATGATGTTGTCATTTGTTAATGTTAATTTTTAGATAAAATAAGATATAATTTGATATGATATGTGATTACATATAAGACTTTATATAATTGTATCAAAACTTCTTTCTTTGAGAACCCGAGTAAAAAAGTTTAAATATGATCATACGTGGCCTTACCTAATAATATATTATCATATATATATAAATATATTTACATACATCAGTATGCATTATTATATCTTATTATATATTACATTATTTTTTTTATCACTTTATATTGCGGCATATATAACCACATCTAGTTACATATATCTTTATAAATTTGTATATGATTTATATGATAAGATATGTTATATATTTTATTATATAAAATTATACATAACACTACCTATAATTGCATATGGCTTACACGGGATTATGTTTGCTTATAAATGACTTATACAGAACAACATATACTTACATACTGTCTATAAAGAACCATATATAATTATATATGCTATCTAATAATAATATATGGTCCATCATCAAAAATATTTTTTAATATAGAATAAGATATAATTATATATGATTCAATATATAGTCCAATGTAAGAAATTTTTTGATATAGTATAAGAGTACAATAGTTGCAAACATTTTTGAGCTTTTGTTATATCAAGATTATTTTAAAGGGTTATTCAATAAGAGCGTTACAAAAGTTTTTTTAAATAAAACAAAAACGGTTTTGGATATCAATGAAATTCTTTATTCCTGTAAAAGTACATTCGATGCCATTATGGATGGAACTCGATTTCTTTTGCATGGCCACCACGGGCACGCTTGCAGAAGTCCAGACGCTAAACCCAATTTTCGACGGGTTTCAAGCATAAATCGGCCGATACTGCTGCAATTTAACGTTCGATATTCGTACGAAGTTCATCAATCGTCGCTGGCTTGTTGGCATAGACCATAGACTTGACGTAGCCCCACAGGAAATAATCTAACGGCGTCAAATCGCACGACCGAGGCGGCCAATCGACTGGAACATTTCGTGAGATACCACGTTCTCCAAACTTAGTTTCCAATAAATTGATTGTGACATTCGCTGTGTGGCTTGTGGCGCCGTCCTGTTGGAACCACATGTCCTCCAAGTCCATATCGTCCAATTGGGGCCAAAAATATTCGGTTATCATTGAACGGTAGCGATTTTCATTCACAGTAACGTGCCGGTCTTGATAATCACGGAAGAAGAACGGCCCAATGACGCCGCCGGCCCATAAACCACACCAAACCGTAATTTTTTCGGGATGATGACTGATGGAGTACGTGTGGATTGCTGTCTGACCAATAACGCATATTTTGTTTATTGACGAAGCCATTCAGCCAGAAATGAGCCTCATCGCTGAAGATGATTTTTCGATGAAAATCCGAATCATTTTCAAGTTGTTGCTCAGCCCAATTCACGAACATACGACGCTTCTGGTGGTCAAGCGGCTTCAGTTCTTGCGTTAATTTGATCTTGTAAGTATGTAGGCCAAGATCTTTTCGCAAAATTTGCCACAACGACGTCACAGAGATGCCCAACGCTTGAGAACGACGTGTGAGAGACACATTTGAGCTTTCTTCAACTGAAGCCTCAGCGGCAGCAATATTCTCGACACTACGGGCACTTTTTGTCTCACTGGCACGGGAACATTTTGTATTGTGCCTGTAGATTCAAATTTTTCCACTAGACACTCAATTGTTGATCTGCTAGGACGATTATGACGACCATAAATTGGACGTAGCGCTCTTAACGTTGAGGCCACTGACTCCGAATTTCGGTAGTAAATTTTGGCTCGTATATCTTTCCATCATGAAATGGCAAACCTTACTGAAGAGAAATGTCAAAAGAGCGGCAAGAAATATGGCGTCGTTTGCTGTCCCTGTCGCTCTACTTTTGTAGCGTCCCTGTTAAAAAATCCTGTATAAGATATGACATAAAATATAATTCGAAACCCAGTCAGGGAGATATATTTTTTCTTGTATTTAATTTTTTTTTTTTATTAATTTTATTTTACAAAACTTTAAAATTTTAACCCATTTCGGGACCACAAGTCCTAGATATTTTTGATAGAATATAAGATATAATTAGATTATAATGATGCAGTTACATATATTAATATCTGAATTTTGTTTCCAAAAGTCAAATAAGTCGTGAAAATTTATACATATATTTTTTTTGTTTCTTTTAATATTATAATTTTTTTTCCATGTGTCCGTAAGATATTGTATGATTATATATAGTTATATTAAACTATATATAATTAAATATAATATTACATATAGTTATATATATTTATATAAAATAAGATAAGTACAGAATAAATTTAGTCTCATTATTCAGCCGTGATATGTATAAATTTTTCCCATTTTTCCCAAATTTCCGAAAATATAATTATATAAAAGTCCGGAAGATATAATTACAAGGGCGGATCAATAAGTCCATGACTTTTCGAACTTCCCTCGTAGTTACGAGAAATGCAACACTGCTCCAATCAAGTACCACCTAGACTACTGTCAAATTTTGAGCAAGTTTCGTCATTTAGTTATTAATCCGCCCTCGTATATATAACACAATTTTAAGAAAAATGCAGTCTGGCAGACCGAGTTCAAATCCTGGTGAAGGCGTTTTTTTTAGAATTATAATTTTATTTAATTTAAAATTTTGTATACGTTTTATAATAAACTAGGTTCCATATATGCACATATATTGTTCGATATAATCTGATACAATTCGTTTTGACATTATTTAAATAAATTTGGATCGAGCTTAATATATAAATATAATAGTGAAACTAATCTGATCTGCCGTTCTTCGGATCAATTTAGATCCTTCTAAATCGCCAAAATATATTGATGGATCTAATTTAATCTAACATTTTTCGGATCAAATAAGATCAGCTAGATATTACCGCATATATTAAAAAATATCAAATTGGATATGATTAAATATTACGCCAAATCAATAATTTTTTACTCGGGAAGACAGTAAAATAACTCAAATTTTGAAAGATTTAAAATCTCTTGATTGCATATAGATATCGAGTTAAAAATTATTTTACCTCAATATCTATATGCATTTTCACCATTTTTAATTAAATTTCATGAATTTAAGACTTTAACTAACCACTAATTATTCGTTAAAGTTTATTAAAAATCTTTAAAATTCGTTATTTTTATTCATTATAATTTTTTGCACTGATGCCACAAATTATTTGCATTGTAAATAATAAACAATTGTATAAGTTCTCAGAAAAGAACAAGTAAAACTTTACAGGAAAATGCTTTATTTTTTACTTTACATTTTAAAAGTTTATATTTTAAACAAATTTACTACATCATTTATTGTAACAATGATCTTAAATGTTAATGTGACCAACACATTTTAAGTAAATTTTTTAAAAAAAATCTACATTGCAGGAAAAGCTTATTAAGGTAATAAGCAATATACAATTTTTTTTGTAAAAATTTGCTATTCGAAACTATTATTTAAATAAAAACTGTTTAGAGGTTTAGCACTTTTATTTTAAATAAATCACATAAAGCCGTACGAAATGATTTTTTTTTAATTTTTATTTGATAGCTAATTATTTGGCATTTAATAATTATATACCCAGCAAAAAAAATGGTAGTCATTCTGTGACTATAACTTCTTTCATTGCTTCCTAAACTTCAGTTGACATTCTTTTATGATTTTTTGGTGTTATTCTAAGGCACTTCCAAAAGCATTCATGTGATCATATTTCAAATGCAGTGATCTCGATATAAACCCGATGCATATCTTAAAATATCACTCTTCATTACTTCTAAAGCATAAGTTATAGTATATCGTATATTTTTTCGAATCTTAAGCAATTATTCAAATTGAGAAAATAGTTCTGATGAAATTTTTTAATTTTTTTATTAAATCATTTCATGAGGGTTAGAATTTTTATAAAAGTTTTGAAAAATCAAGAAAAAGAGATTTTTTTTACCTTTAATTGAAACTAGCTGGCCTGTCATTTGCATTTTTCAGCCTCAAGTATTTATGACGACGCAATCTCTGCATTTTTGCATTATGTATTTTATTTAACACTACATCATTTCTAGTTTTAATTCAGAATTTACCAAAATAATTTAAAATTGTGTAAAAATTAATTCAAATTGCCCAAAGATGTTTTAGAATTGTGCAAAAATTATTTAAAATTGTTCAAAAATATTTTAAAATTATCTAAAAATATTTCCAAATTAAAATTATCCAAAAATATTTTAAAATTTGTCTAAAAATTCATTAAAATTTTTGAAAAATGTTTCAAAAATGCTTTTTCACTAATGCAGAATTATTTATTTGTTTTAATAAAGAGTATTTGTATATCAATGCATAAATTTCGCTTCTTTAAACTTATTTTTCTGCATTCTTATGAATTAAATTTTCATCAAAGCTTAAATACACTTAAAAAAGTTTGTAAGTTAAAATAACTGAAAATATCACTTAAAAGAAATGATATTTCATTTAAAAACCGGTCTACTTAATTTTCATTTAAATTAAATGCCATTTGTTATTTATTTTTAAATGTTGATTAATCAACTGACACATCCGTAAGAAACAAATGATATAATCAGTTAAAATAAATGTCAAAATTTTACCTACCAATCCTTAAAAAATAACTGTTTTTTTCATTTATTTGAAATTATTTCCGTTTTTGTATTTTTTTTTTTAATATACCCGTATAATACAAAATGTATGTATGCATATGAAGCTATAACTTCAGCTTTTTGTGTAAATGTTTTTGTGTATGTATGTGTGTTTATGAAGTTCTTGTAATTTGTATTGAAAAATTTTGTATATATACAACCAATTTAAATAAAAAAACAAATTGAAATTTTTTGAATATTTTTTTTTTGAAACAGACAGCAAACAAAATTTAAATTTGAAATAACTGTTACGGACACAAATAAACCACAAGTTTCCGTTTTGTGGGTAAATTTTTATTAAATTTCAAACAAATGAAAAAAATAAATGAAACTGAAAAAATCGGTAAATGATAGTAAATTATTTCGAATAAATGTATAGAAAAGTTAATATAGATGTTTCTTTGAAAAATAAATGTATGTTCCTTTATTTTTAAATGAAACGGAAAACTTTTTTATTAAACAACAAACAGTTAACGACATAATATTCTGAGTGTATTACAAAGTTCATCATTTTCCACTCATGCATCAGAATATCTAATCATTGTATTATCATTGCTTCCTCAGAGTAAAGTATGAGTAATGCTAGTAGTTACATTTGAATACTTCCATCCTATGACACGCTAATGTTAAATTCATTAATGAAACCATCAGAAAAGAAGTGATGCCTTTGCCATAGTAGTGATGCTTTTATTGCTTCTTTGGCAGCTTCATTTTTGCTGGGTAACTTTATTTGATCTTTTTTCAATATTAATATTTTATTTATTCAGCTAAAGATCTTTTCTTTTTTTATAAAAATTCTTATTTTTTTTTCAATATTTCGCTAACAATTTGTTAGCATCTTCAGGAAAACAAAATTTTTTATAATTATGAAAAGTTGACAAAAGTTGTCAGATGCTAACAAATTGTTAGCGAAATATTGAAAATAAAATAAGAATTTTTATAAAAAAAGAAAAGATCTTTAGCTGAATAAATAAAATATTAATATTTGGCACTTAGTAATAAAAAAGAATTTATTTGTGTAGCGCAATCATCTTTTTTACAGCGCATTGGGAAGGACCAGTTCCAATTATTCAGCTAAAAGTTACAGCCAAAAATTTATTTTTTCCATCCTGATAAAATAAACTTTCCCTCATAATTTTTCAGATAATCTTGAACAAACTAAAAATTATCTTTATAAAAAATGGCTTCCTTTCGTATTGCAAATATAGGGCAATAGAAAAAATTATGCTATTTATAGTCTAAAAACATAAAAATTTTCACCACTTTTACTCATAAATTGGTCCATACAAGAGAATGAATTATAATGATGAGACTTAAGTATTTAAATAATTAATTGCCATTAAATATACTTTCAAATGGAGTAATTTTTTTTTTTTTTAATTTTGTAAATTTGAGTTTTATTAAAAATAAAACATCTTAACCTCTAAAAAAAAATACCCTTTACTCACGAAATTGCATTCCTTTTAGTCCTATAGTTGGTCACATTATTTAAAGAATACTCTATAACTTGGGCTTTAATATCACAGAATATAAATTATATTTTAAGATGGATTACCTGGCCATATAAAAGCTACTTATACTGGGTACCATAATGTTGCAGCAAAACTACAGCAAGTACAATAAAAATAAATATATAAAAACACAGGCATTTACTAAAAGCCAGTACTTGTAATTTATTTATTTTTTTTTTTACCTCTACAAAATGTATAAAACATTATGTTGTATATACGTTTGTACGTATAAATATATATACATTTTTTTAAATTTTATGCAGCTGCGTATAGCAAAAAACAAAAAAAATAATAATAATACAACAGTAACAATGTTGTTAAACATCAACAACAAACTAGTTGTTGTCATTATTGCTGATGTTGTTGCTGTTGCTAATGTTGCCTTACAGCATATGTAAGCAGCTATCATATGCTCAGTTGGGAGTTGCAAATAGTTAAGTTGTTAGCCAGTTTGTCTGGTAATGCTGCTGCAGTGTAACTTACAACAACACTTTGCAAAATATAAAGTTTTTTTTTTGAGCTTTAAGATATATATTTTTTTTTTCACTAGATAGTTGTTGTAACGTTTGTTGTACGTTTAGTTATTTTGCCTGATTGTTGTTGCATCAATTGCTGTTGTAGTTAGGTATTGTTGTTGTTGTCTTTTGCAGTTGTTATGACCATGAGATAACTTTGACTTATAAAGTTACTACATGTCTACTAAATTGTATAGATGTATGTGTTTTATAATTCGTGTTATTTTCAATTTTATATTTTTTCCAACATTTTTTTTTACATAATTTGGGGGAAAATCATGTACAATAAATTGAATTGCGCAAAAAAATAATACAAATAATTTTACTTGAATGACGTCCTTGGATTACAAAAAAAACCGTATACATCAACATAATATTATGCAATTTTAAGTTATTTTAAATTGCATTTTATTTTTATTTTTTTGTTTATATAATTTATAGTCAAATAATATAGCACAAATAATAAATTTATTTAGGAATTTTAATTATATAATGGCAGATTTAAATTGATAGTGTAATTTGAAATAATAATCAACTAACACTGAATCTACCGAAATAGAAATTAAATATAAATTAATTATAAATCAAATAAATATTTGTTCGATAAAAAAAATTAATTTAAATACAAATTTATATTTTAAATAAATTTATATTTTGCAATAAATTTACTATTTTTAAAAAAGGGTAATATACCAATTATTATTTGAAAAGTAATCAAATTGGGAAGTGTCCAAACGACACATTAGTAGTTACCTTGAACGAAAAGAGGAGTCACTTGAAATTTGAGCACTTGTGCTATGACTGATGAAAACAGGTCAAAGATCTACCGTGTAAAACAGCATAGGTCTAAAACCCTGTGAACAGTCCCCTGACCAGCCCCAACTGGCGGCAACTAGAGCAAAAAACTTATAGCGGTGGGCTAATCACCTTTAGGTGTAAATATACGGCGTACCTAGCCCATGGCCCATTAGATCAATTAAATATTACAATAGCATTCAAGTTTTTTTTTTTTATTTAATTTAGAATTATGTGAAAAAGTTTAGTTTTTTTTAATCAAACAGCACTTAAATACTGCCAAAAAAACTCTAACTAAGTTTACATGGATAATCATTGTGTAAATTCATAAAGTAAAATGATTTGATTTTTTTTGCTGCTGCTTAAAATTGATTTACTCCCATGTTGCCAAAGCTTACAAAAAAATTTGGTTAAACAGTTATAGCTAAATTATTAAAAATTAAAAAATTTTGCAATAAATTTCTAAATACCTTACTTTCTGTTGAAAATTATAAAAAATATTTACTTAACATATTCCCAAAATTGTATTAACTTTAAATTAATAGAAAAAGACCGCCTTACAAAATATATCTCTAGATATTCCTCTAAAACATAGTAAGTTGATTGGCTTTCACGTGAAAAAACTGTTATTCTCGATATAAAAAATTGATTTTTACGACAATGAATTTAAATGAAAATTTAATACAATTTGTTTACAGGCAAATTTAATATACAACACTATTTAATTATCTAGTGAATAAGTGACATTTTAGCCTATTAATTTTAAGAATTTAAATTCTGATTTGAGATCATTAAAGTTCTAGTGAAATGATATAACGGGAAGAACAATTTACTATTCTTAATTCCTAACGCCCATTATCTCAATCACCAATTACACTCTGAAAAAAAGTTAGTAGAAAAATATGTTAACGGTTTTCAATCCCACATAACTATTTTTTTTTATTGATTTTTAGTAAACAAAAATTATTATTTGGCAAATCTTTTTGCTATTTACATTTTACAAATAACAGAACTTTAACAGAATATTTAAAAATTTTTTTTTGCTAACTTTAGAAATCATTTTACAAATTTTTGAAAGCCGATTTGCTAAAAAAAGTTTTTGCAACCAAAAATAGGACATCAAATTAAAATTGCACTAAAAATTTTTTTATTTCTAAAAATCAGCACTTATATATGTTCCTTTCACTCCTCGAAATTAAAATCCAAAAAATTTACTAAAAATGTTTTTTTTTAAACAAAAATTAGCAAATAAAAACAATGTGATCAATTCGTTTATGTTTCAACTTTTTTTTAAGCCTTTGATTTTTTTTTAAGTTGTCTAGAATATTTTTTGAAAAAAAAATAAATAAAAAAATGTTGTTCGATATAAAAAAAATAAAACTCGTAAGGCAATTTTAAAAGAAATTAGCAGCATTAAAGTGTAACAAGTGTATCTAAAAATAATTGAGTCAATTTGTGCATTTTAAAAATTTTTTTTTTATAAATTAAAAGTTTGCTATATTTTACAACTCATTGAGTTTACAGCAATTTACTACAATCAAGCAGCTCTTACTAATTTTGTATACTAATTTGATTATACTAATATTAACCCTCCGATGAGTGAGAAGGTCCCTAGGGACCTTTTTGCATTTTCAAACTGAAATTACTCCTACTTCGGCCACAACAACCCCCCACCCACCAAAGTTACTCTGTATTCCAAGAGTATTTTGTTGCACATCTTTTGGAAAAAAAATCCAGCCGATCGGATCATTACTTTAGGAGTTACAGAGAATAGTACGCGGACGTGTGAATAGGTCCGTATGGACCTTGTACTGAATTTCACTAATAAATGCATGTTTTTGGGCATCATTATAATTTTTTTATTGTTTCAACACATAAATTACTTGTTCTGAACACAAAGACCTAAACTCAAAGACATTAGGGATGATGATAAAAACAAAAAATTCTAAGAACAATTCGAAGACATGAACTTTATTGCTTTCAAGGAAAGGCACAATATTCTAATTTTATACTACTAGCAATAAACCAGTTCTTAGAATTTTTTGTTTTTATCATCATCCCTAATGTCTTTGAGTTTAGGTCTTTGTGTTCAGAACAAGTAAATTATGTGTTGAAACAATAAAAAAATCATAATGATGATGAACTAATCCCTAAATGTCTTTGAGTTCAGGTGACGTACGAAAGAGTATAAAAGAAGTTGTAGTTTCGTAAACCAAATCAGTCAAAGTTTAGACAGCGAAGAGTAAAATCGTGTGTGATAGAAACAAAAATATAAATATGGCAGATGCAAGTAATTTGGACGTTGCTCAAATGGTTGTACGCCGTAGTACACGTTATCAGCAAATGACTGCGGATGAAAGGCGTGCAGCTTATAGTAGATTTGCTGATTTTGTGGAGGAAGACATGGATGAAGAAATTGATATTGCTGCAATTGATAATTATGAAGGTGAGGATGACGAAGATCGCATATACCAACCTGCTGAAGAGTCAGATGCCGAAACTGAAGGATACGTCGAGCTAAATGAAGATACTGATGACGACAATGATGAAGAGGAAGAAAATGATGGACAGGAAACGAATGAAAGTTACTATATTGGTAAAGATGGCACCCAATGAAGTAAAAAAGCACCACCAACATCACGCACTCGTAATCATAACGTGGTCGTCTTCACAAGAACGAAACCAGGACCAACAGGAAATATACACGACCCCTATACAATAATGCGTTCAATCATGACACAGGAAATAATACACTTAGTGCTACGTGAAACAAATCGTAAAGGCAGGGAGGTTACAGCTGCATGGAATTTGGCGAATCCCACGAAGAAAAAGGAGTGGAAGCCAGTGACAGTGAAAGAGTTTGACGCCTTTGTAGCTATTCTTTTGTATGCTGGACTCACAAGATCAAACCATGAACCAGCTATGGAATTACGGGGCGCGACGCGTTGCCCAATATACAAAGCTGCGTTGTCGTACGATCGCTTTATGTGTATAAAGCAATTTATTCGATTCGACAATGGAAATACTCGACAACAGCGACTCATCAACAGCAAAACTGCGGCTATTGACGATATTTGGCAAATGTTGCAACATAACTTGGCAGCAGCTTACACTCCTCATGAAGCACTAACAGTTGATGAGCAGTTGTTCCCTTACAGAGGCCGCACCCGCTTCACGCAATATATTCCGTCAAAGCCAGCTAAGTATGGTTTGAAAGTATGGTGGTTATGCGACTCACAGAGTTATTATCCTGTGAAGGGAATGATATATTCTGGAAAACTGCCACACCAACAACGGGAGATAAACCAAGGGCAGAACGTAGTGCTGGATCTTGTGGAAAAATATTTAGATGCTGGCCGTACTATATACGCGGATAATTTCTTTACCACTCTTGACTTGGCGCGTATTTTGATGAGGAGGAAGACCGCATATGTTGGTACAGTGCGCTACAACAAAACATTCATTCCACAGGAGTTCAAGAAGAACCCGAAGCGCACCATCAATAGTACATTATTTGGGTTCAACGAAGGGGTTATAGCGTTATGCTCATACGTGCCGAAAAAAATAAAGTGGTGAACTTGCTCTCCACAATGCACTACACCTGCCGCGTTGACGAGCAAACCGAGAAGCGGAAGCCCTATGCCATATTAGATTACAACGCCAACAAATGCGGCGTTGATACCATGGATCAAATGCTAGGCACTTACAGCTGCAAAAGAGCAACACAACGATGGCCGTTGGCCATGTTTTATAATATGCTGGACGTCGCTGCATTGTCTGCTTTTACGATTTACAACGAAATGAAGCCTATAAAAAGGAGTGACAGACGGCGGTCGTTCTTGTTACTGCTAACGAAACAATTGGCCACACCAAATATCGAAGAACGTGCCCTGAACAACCATATAACCTCATATCCAAGAATACGCAATGCGATGGAAACATTCGATGTCAGGGTAAGAAAAACATCTTCAAATTCAAGAATAGAATATATATTTATTTGTTTTTTATTTTTCTTTTCATTTCAGGTATTACCAAGACCGATGGAAGGCAATGCAACGTCGTTTGCGGCTAGGTAGACCGTCATGTCGCTTTTGCCGTTCTGAGTACGGGCGGCAGCGGAAAACGCGGGCATACTGCTTCGGCAACGCTGTTTGCGGAGAACATAGCACACTTTTACATCGCTGCAACACTTGCGCACAGGGCGGGGGACAAGAAGTACACGCTCAACAACAATAATTTTTAAACTTTTTTATAATAGTCTTAAGAAAATTCAAGCACAAAAAAAATAAAAATTAAAAAAATTGAAAAAATTATTTTTGTATGTAGAATTTAGTTATAAACAATAAAAACAAAAAAATCAAAAAAAAAATTTTTATATGAAAAAAACATGATTTACAAAAAAGGTCCGTAGGGACCTTTTCACACGGCCGTGAAGTTCAAAACTGTCACTCATCGGAGGGTTAATAATATTTAGTAAATTTATTGCTGATTTAAGCAAACGGATTTTAAATTCCACTTTACAAAAAGTATACTAAAATTTAGTAGCGGCTACTAATTTTTTCTACTAATTTCATTGTAACACACGTCAGCAGACATGTGTTGCTAAGATTAGCAAAAAAATACCGCTGGGCTCAATTTAGGCCAATAAAAACAAATTTTTCAGCTGCATTACAGACTTTTTTGGTGAGTGTAGCCACTAAGTGGGACTTTAACTGACACATTTCTTGTTGTTTCCCATACAAAATTAAAATGTAACTGGAGGTTAAATTCCAACGGGACATTAATTAATGGGGCATAAGTCGTATTTTATAATGCTGAATGTGTCTATCCAAACAGTTCAACCAAAAAACGATATTTGGTCTTTTTTTCTTTCTTGGACATATAAACAAATTCTTTGCTTTAGCTTAGACTTTTTCTTATATTTTACAAGCATTTTTGTTAGCAAAATTTGTCCATAATGTTTCAAACTCCCAAATACAGACCAAGTGAAATGTTAAAAAAATATCTCTACTAAAGTGTTTAAAAATCGCAGGATTTGACGAGAAAATTGTTTTATTTAAAATTTTAAAAATGACAGTTTTATTTAAAACTTCTTGTGATGATAGGGAAATAAAATATTTTGCTGCTCCTACACATATAAATATTAAGTGTCAACCGAATTGTGAAGCATATTTTGGAGGCTGCAACAAATACTATTAGTACAACCATATTCAAATATGATTCCTTATAATTGCGTGTTGAAACTAAAAGTCAGTTGTATTAACCAAATTCTGTTGTTTAAATTAATATTCAGTTGAAGTAACCGAATGCAAAACATTTTTACTAAATTTATACAAAAATTAAAAAAATCAGTTTTCATTGTAGCTGCGATGACGACATATATTTTGACTTTTCTTAATATAATGCAGCCCTTTATGATTTATAGAAAACCTTAATGTGGCACTTATTGCTAAGTACTTGCCCACCCCTGGAATATATCAATCCATATGAAAATTTTATTACATTCTTGAAAAATTACCTCAAAGAATAAGTTGTTTTTAGGGTATTCAATTAATTGACTTTTTATTTTAATCGGATAAATAAATATTTGGGTGTTTTTCTTAACCGGTTAATCGAATAAGATATTAAAATTAATCGATTAGTCGAAAAACAAATTATTATAGAAAAGTATATGATTTATTTGTTGTTTTAATAATTTCATTTAAAAAGGAAAACAAAAATAAGTTCAGTTAAATTTTAAACATTTTAAATAGTTAAGTCAGACGTACGTATACATCAATAAAACATTTATATGGGAGAACTTATCTAAAATCAACATTACTTAAACGTTCAAATATTTAAAATTTGACCTTTATTAATATAGTCAAGCACTAAACTTTAGATATTTGCAGTTTAGCTAGCAGGCTTCAATCAAATAAATAGGAATAGAAAACCTTATATTTTATTTTTTGTCTTTTCGTGTGCGGTGAAAACACATAAAAAATGTAAATGAACAGAGAAATTTTGTTGAGCACCGATTTTTCATCTATGTGTATGTCCCTTCGTCTCTATATTTAATTTTTGTAAATATTTTGCAGGGGATTTTGATATAACTTTATAAATAATTTTGTTAAAATTTTTTATAAGATAATTGTTTCAATTGACTTGTGAAACTTTTCTATGTTTGAAAAGTTTTTTAGTTTCCAAAAAAAATTTTAATTGTGACTAAGTATACTCTTGTAAATTATTTTTTTAAATTCTTTTGTTTTAGTTCTTGAATACAGTTCTAAAACATTGCTAATCTTCAGGCTTTTGAAATATTAGTTTCTCAAGAATATTTTAAATGCTTTTGTGTTGTATAAACCTTTAAAACAAATTTAAAAAACATGTTTTTGAAACACTTTTGTATATTTTTTAACAATTTTAATTAATGGTTTAAAATTATTCGAATTATTGGTTATTCGGAATTTGGACATCTTAATTTCGAATAATTATTTGAATAAAATGTTCGCTTAATCGAATAACGGTTAACATATTGAATACATTTAAACCATATTTATTATTCAAGGTTTCCTCAGTTATTAACATTAATAAGAAATTTTAAAGAAAAAACTGGGTTTTTGTTAAAAGTTAAATTTGCGAATATATCTTGTTTATATGGAAACATATTGCGAATAATTCTTGTTTATATGGAAACATATTTGAAATTGACGTTTTTAGAATTCATTTGCACATAAAGCTAAAGTACTACAATAAGGAAAAATTTTGATACCCATTGGGAGTATTAGGAAAATTCGACGACAAATATTGAAAAAAAACTATATCAGCTCCTCAGTTATCAGACGAGTGATGTAAAGAATGTATTAATTTAGTTCTCTTTTTGATTTTATTTACTTTCGTATTTTCCAACGCTATTTCTACACCCGAAAAAAAATACGGATCCCTTAGTTTGTGAACGAAATTTTTCTACGTATGAGTGTTTTTTTCTAGTACTAGATATAACACTCATACGCCTCGTTTACCAAAATCTAGTGACAGAATCTCTATACATTTTTTTATACCGACTGACTTACGAACTCAACATCGAAAATCGCTGAAATTTGGTATGTAATCATCCGCTAAGACGGTATTTTTAGGAAATTCCTACAGGGAGGGCAAATAAGGGAAAAGAACTTCCCCTTGATGGCCTGTCAAAATTTCCTTGACTAGCAGTCTGAAATTTAAAATATGCGTTTACCGAAGTATGAGCTAATTCATTGATAAGATAGATTTTTAAAAATTTCGCCAAGGACAAAATGGTGTAAAAAAATATGGAAATATATGGTCCGCCCAAACCGTTGGAGGTATTAAAGTTCCTCCTCCAGCGTAGACATCAGCTAACACGAAATTTGTGGCAGCATGATGGGAAGGAGCAATAAGGTGAAATTCTCCCCCTTTACGGAATGCTAAATCCGCTAGATCTAGGAAGTTAAAATTAGGTAGGTAGGTTCCTCCTCCGTCATAGACGGTATTTTAGGAAATTCATAAGGGAACGGGCAAAAAGGAGAATCTCCTCCTTGAAGAACTTTGGCTAGAAACTGAAAGTTATAATATGAATTTGCTATGAAGGTTCATCCTCTAGTGAAAACATCAGCTAAGAGAGCATTTTGAAAAATGCCGCGGGCATGGGCACAAAAAGGGGGAATTCTTCCCCTTCGCAGCCTGCTAAAACCGCTGGAATTCCTTCCTACGTTGATATCTTCTCAGAGGGATTTTTGGAAAAGAAATTTCGCGATGAAGTTATCAGTTAGAGCTTATTGATCTTTTTAATGAAAATCCACAAGAAAATGTTGTATAAATTTATGCCACAGACTTTTAATACTGGTTAACGTGATAATCTCTTAAACCCCATTTTTTTGCCAATAAAATAACATACCTTACAGAACTCTCATCAGCAATTGAAATAAAGGAGATTCAAAAATCAAAATCTATCACTATGGTAATCAATAAAAACTGGTAAAAACTTTAAAGTAAATACAAATCTAGATCATATTTATTAAAAAGAAGTAGCAAATCGAAGCAAATATTTGGCGTAATAGCGTTGAATTTAAATATGCTCTCGAAATTTTCGTTATAGGAAATTTCCAGTAAGTTCCTTTGCTGTAATTTTCCAATGCATAACTTAAAGACATTCCGAAAAGAATATCTAAATACAAAATGTTGACGATTTACACACAGACATGGGACATAGATTTTCCCCATAGTCATTAAAAAGTATGCGGTGAATAATTTCTTTTCAACTACTTATTTCTGTAAATTATATTAGCTTCAATTTCATTTAAAAACAACATGCTACTGCAGTTGTGTGCATTAAAATACATTAATTACTGCAGCTTAGACAGACAATGTGACAAACTTACTTTTACCATGCTATGAAGAAAAATTTACAATAATTGTCCCCGGCCTGCTGTTTATGAGCTTATAATGGGGACATGTTGCAAAAAAAAGAGAATGAAAAGAAAACGAAAAAAAAAACAGATAATTTAACCGGGTGCATTAAGTAATGCTGTTTGAAAAGAAGTAAAACCTTAAGGCTTTTCACTGCAAATAAAAGGATATGAGACACAGAAAATATAAAAAAAATATTTCTTTTATTTTTAAATGCATTTAAATAAAATTTAATGAGAAGCATCTGTTGAAATTGCTGTTGCTTTTGGTGTAACAAATGTTATTCTATGAAATTTTTCACAAGCTCAAACAAAATGCATATATCAGCTATTCCATGAAAGATTGGTAAAACAAAAACTGCATTTTTTACCCTGGGTCTTCTGAGGCTCTATGAAGCCACTTTCAGATTCGCGTTTTTTATTATCTGAAAATTCGAAAACTGACCCATTTTATTTGCTATTTCCGTTTTTGGAAAACTGCAAAATATGCAAAAAAAAATGTGTAAGTTCGGAACTATTGTGGAATAGGCGCTATTCTATATCTTACTTTGTAGTATAAATTGTAACCCAGTAAAATAATCTGAAGGGATCTTTTATTATTTTATGTATAACTTTCAAATAATATATAACTTTCATGTATAATGTATAACTTTCAAATAATATATAAAGTTAACCCCCTGTTTTTATAAGGCGAACGGAATAATTCCCTTCTATTCCCGAGTAAAAAAAAATTATCTATCACAATATTTAATCATATCTAATTTTGTATTCCTTAATATCTAAATTAATCCGAATAATGCCAGATCAAATTATATCCAGCAATATATTTAAAAATTAAGTAAGATTAAAATTTATCCGAAAAATGACAGATAGAATTGTATCAGATTAGTTCCAACAATATCCCGAATATAATTCTTTAAAAAACGTATTAAAAATTTTTAAATTTAAAAATATTAAAATTCGGACTAACAAGGCCGTCGCCACAATTTGAACTCGGTCTGCCAGAGTTAAAGAGACTTAAGCACTCAGCAGTATGTGACTGACTTTATTGGACTACATTTTCGGGAATTATATATAACTCTATATTTTGAAGTTTGAAAAAAATATCTACATATGATGGCGGATATAATAAGACTAAATTGGTTCTGTACTTATACGATTTTATCGCACAAGTTTTTTAATTATATCTATCAAAAAATATTTCTTATATTGGACCATACATTGAATCATATACAATCATACTATATTGTAGAATATTTTTGATAATGAACCATATATTATTATATCTCAAATATTAGAGAGGATATATAATTATACAGGTTGGTTGAAAAGTTCCTGCGCTCACCAAGAGATGGCAATGCTAGCTCCAAATTTTTTTTTTTCAAGTTGGTATAACTGTCCTGAGAACACATCCAAAGTTGCAAGTCATTCTGTCAATTATTTATTTGTTTACAAGCCATTTGAAGTTGACGTGTCATTGATTTTTTTTAATATGGAAAAAATTGAATATCGTGCAGTCATTAGATTCTTTGTTTTGAAGGGTTTAAAAGCAAAGGAAATTTATCAACAATTGTTAGAATTTTGGGCTGGTGAATTTAAACGTGGTCGTACCAGCCTTGAAGACGATCCCCGCGAAGTACGATTAAAAACTGCAACCACAGCAGAAATCATTGAGCAGGTACATAATATGGTTAGTGAAGATCCAAGTTTGAATAAGCGTGAAATTGCTAATGCCATAGGCATCTCAGACGAACGAGTACTCCATATTTTACATGAAGAATTACGTATGAAAAAACTGTTTGGAAAGTTAGTGCCGCACACATTAACAATTCAACAAAAACTGGATCGAAAACAAATTTCTGCGTAATTTGGAGCGTTTTAAGCCGAATAAAACCGACTTCTTGCGTCGTTTTATACCTATGGATGAGACTTGGATCTACCACCATGATCCCAAATTGAAACAAGAACGTTTAAAGTGGACTGAAGCTGGTTGTTCAGCTCCAAAGCAGGTGAAGTCACAACGATCAGCAAAGAAGGTTATGGCATCAGTTTTTTGGGATGCAAAGGGAATTTTGTTGATTGATTATCTTCAGAAAGGTAAAACAATCAACTCTGAATATTATTGCAGCCTTTTGGATCAGCTGGATGAAAAAATTCGTGAGAAAAGATCTGGTTTAAAGAAGAAAAAAATCATTTTTCATCAAGACTATGCACCTGCTCACAAAAGTGTTTTGACGATGGCTAAATTCAAAGAATTAAAGTACGAATTGCTTGAACATCCACCGTATTCACCAGATTTGGCTCCCAGTGACTACACTCTCTTCAGAAATCTCAAACAATTCCTTCGTGGAAAGTATTTTTCGTCGAATGAAGAGGCCATAGCAGCCGTATATGGTTATTTTGCAGAGCTTCCGAAAAATAAAATTATTGGAAGATCATTGGAACAAGTGTATTGAGGTTCTAGGAGATTATATTGAATAAAAAAATATATTTCGTAACAAAAACAGTGTTTTTTCATTTCGAGCGCAGGAACTTTTCAACCAACCTGTATAGCTCTGTGTAAATATATATGATTCTGTATAAAAATATATGATTCTGTATAAGTGATATATAAGTAAATATGGTCGTGTGTAAGCCATATAGAATTATATACAGTGTTATATATAATTGTACATGATAGAATATGTACCATATCATATCATATAAATCATATCTAATTTTATAAATATCAATATATAGCTAGATGTGATTATTGTGGTACAATATATGGTAATTTTTAAAAAAATTAATGTAATATATAATTATAAATGGTAAAGCATACTGACATATATATGATAATATATTATTAGATGAGGCCACATATAGTTATATCTAAACTTTTTTACTCGGATTTTTATGATCTGGTGGTTAAAAAAAAATCACAGGTAACACTCGTAATATGAAGTTAAATTGGAGCTAGGGGAACATCTTTTTACTAGCCTAAATTTATTGTAAACCCTGTTAACATCTGAAAACTTACAAACATACATGACCCCAAAAGCACTTAAAGGTTAATTTTCTGAAATATTATATTATATCAAGCACACTAAGAATATTATGTAGTTAACTGTTTGTAGTTTAATAAAAAATTTTCCGTTCCATTTAAAAATAAAGGAACATACATTTATTTTTCAAAGAAATATCTATATTAACTTAACTTTTTTATACATTTATTCGAAATAATTTACTATCATTTACCTTTTTTTCAGTTTCATTTATTTTTTTCATTTGTTTGAAATTTAATCAAAATTAACCTACAAAACGAAAACTTGTAGCTTATTTGTGTCCGTAACAGTTATTATAAATTCAAATTTTAATTTTTTTTTTTTTATTTTAATTACGAGAACTTCATTAACACACATACATACACAAACACGTTCACACAAAAAGTGTCTATATCTATGCATACATACATTTTGTATTGTACGAGTATATTAAAAAAGCAAAAATACAAAAAGGAAAACAATTTCAAATAAATGAAATAAAACATTTATTTTTTTAAGGAATTGGTAGGTAAAATTTTGATATTTATTTTTACAGATTATATCATTTCTTTCAATCAACATTTAAAAATAAATAACAAAAGACATTTAGTTTAAATTAACATTAAGTAGACAGATTTTTAAATGAAATATCATTTCTTGTAAATGCTATTTTCTGTTATTTTAACTTACAAGCTATTTTAAGTGCAGTTTCATCAATATCCCTGCAAAAATATTTATCATATTAATATGTTGAAAAAAAAAGATAAGCTGCTAGAATTTGACTTCCAACCCTGAACAGTGGAAATTTAATATGTCTCCGTTTTACCATAATTTAAAGGATTGATGTATTTTATGTTGTTTGGAAATATTCCGGCTAGAAACCTATGGAATTTGTAAAAACAAATGGAAAACTTGACTAAAAGCATAATAATTGACAAAAATCGTTGTTTTCTCGAAATCCGCTGAAATAAAAACGTTGCCCTCGCCAAACGAAAAAAAAAAATATGCAGAATTTTTGGCATTTTTAATCCCTTAATAAAGCAAAAAGTCCAATTGTTGATTTCCAGAAATTTCTTTAGATAAATTGTTTAAAATTGGGGATTTGAGATCAGTGTTTAAATATTCTAATCTATATGGAATTAATTAAAAAAACAAGTTAGCAAAACACAAGATGAACAACACTTGTCACCTAAGTGCATTCGAAATAAAAGAATATAACACTGTTGTTGTAGTAGATAATTTCAAAAATTGTGATCAAATTTTTTGATCAAGTGGTGTAATGCGTCATTTATTGCCGGGGGGGAAGTTTTAAAAACTTGGCCGGTTTTTAACAGATTTAAGTTTTTGTTGCCTTATTAGAATGATATTGTACTGCAAATTCTTAAATTATTTTATTTCTAACTCGTTTTAAATTTAAAAAAAATTTTCGAAAATCAATAAAAAGTCATATTTTCGCCTTGTAATCTCTTTTCCAAACTTTGGGTCTTCTCGATGTCCGATTATATTAATTTTTTGTAAGATCTGGTCTTGCAACCAAATGAACATTTCTAGGGCAGGAATGGTAAACGCATACATTCATTTTGTCCATACAATCTTGGAGAACCCTATGTTATATTTAAATTATACACTCACCAAAAAAAGTCTGCAATGCCGACTGAAAATTTTGCTGTTATTACCGCCGCTACTAAATTTTAGTAAACTTTTTGTAAAGTAAAATTTAAAATCGGTTTGCTAAAATCAGCAAAAAAAAATTTACTGAATATTTTTATTAGTATTAGTACAACCAAATTAGTAAGCGCTACTAAATTTTGCTAAATAATAATTTTTTGACTTAAAGTTAGTACAAAAAAAATAGTATAGTGGGATTGAAAACAAATTTTTCTACTAACTTTTTTTTCTGAGTGTATATGATCTGATATATTTTCACTTATGTTCAGATTCTCTATTTAAGGGTATATGGCGGTACATGGCAAATATATGAGTATATATGAATCACGTGAATGAAAATATACGGATCCGAACATCTTTATATGGTCATATATTATATCATATATATTAATATATTGAACTATACATGGTGGTATATAATCATTTATGCCTATGTATGATCATATACAAATCCATGTATGATCTTGTATGTTCATATATATTTCAATTTAAACTTGGAAATGAAATACTTTTAACTGGGTTTGTAAAAAAAACACTTCATAACACATCAGTGCTTTCACAAAAATAAAAATAAAATAACTTAGATTTCAAAAGAAACTGAAGAGTAGGAAAATTTATAAAATAGAATATCTTGTGGTTGTACCAAAGTCATAGTTTTTATGAGAAGGTGTTGAACTAGAATTAATTAAATGAGGTTATTAGCATGATTTTTATTCTTTTATATTCTGCCTTTATAATGATGGTGTTGTATGTATGTATATTTTTTATCCGCAAGGAAACCATTAAAAAAAAAACATTTTTTAAACCATAAAATAGTGTTAGTTTACAAATTACACTAATGAAGTATTTCAAACAGCTTTACGGTATAATTTGGTCTTCTTCTTTTGACTACATCACTTTTACACTTAATTTCATTATTATTTTTTTTCCTATTTTCGAGTGAATGTAAATAATGTTTTTTTGTAAGGTGTAGTCTAATATGTTGGGTAGATATTTAAATTTTTTTTTTTTTTTTTTGTTGATTTAGCAATTTATTCAATTACACTTGACTTGATTTTATTTGGCGAAAGTTATTATAATGAATTTGTTGTCAAAATTTTTATTTTAATTGTAGGAAGTTATAAATCATTTTATATTTATTATTTTAATTAAAATTTTAATGATTACCTTTTTAGTTATTTGGAATTTTGTTTTTGTTTGCATAGGTTTTTTTTAGGTGGGCTGTGACCTGTTTACTTTTATATAAAATTATAAAAATTGCTTTTTTGAATTAGGGTGATTAAAATTTAAATAGATTCAGATAAAAAGAATATGTATAAAACTTCCATAGTACCAAAAACAAAATACAATTCATTACACGTATTTAAATTTTTAAGAAATTGTTATTCGCTTTTTTTAATTAATCCCCCAAAAAATTAAGATGGTCAGAAATAGGTGGTAAATAACACTCTAGTAGTATTCAAGATAATATGTCTGTAATTTAAGCTTTTTAGAGGCCAATTGAGCCAAATCCAATTACTACTGTTTTTTTTTTTTTTATTTAGAATAATTTCCCTGTGGGTTAAAGTTTCACCATCTGCCCTGTGATCGCTGCAGACACCTGACCTGTCCCGTGATCTGCGAAAACAGGACCGGTCTAAAATAACCTACCTGGTGACTGGCGAAATATAACCCATATGAATACATCTTAGATGAATTAAAATTTCAAAATTAAAAAAAACACTTTAGTCTAACTTTCATTTGAATTTCTAACACAAAATTTTTAAGAGAAAACTTTAAAAAAGTTTTAAAACTTTTAACTTCAATGGGGTCACTTTTGCCTACCATTGCTATATTATTTTTAAGTATTTTTATTCAATTAAACTTTTTTTATTAAAACAATATATTTTGTTTGGTTTGATGAGTCAAATGCCCTTAAAGGACATATCCCGTTACCGGTCAACTTAGAGCACATCACAAAATTGGTACAACGTATTTTTTTTTTTTTTTTGTAGTGTTAATATTTTTATTTAAATTTTTTTATGTTATTATTTTGTAATCTTTTTTCTCTTTTTTCTCTTTTTTTTTTTTTTTTTTTTTTGTATAACGTTTGCTTTAAAGAATCACAGGAACTTTTCAGTTTTTCAGGAATTTTCCAGTTTTCAGATTTTTTTTTCAAACTCTCAATTTTTTAATTAAATTAGTGTAAATCTATTTTTTAACAGATCTTCAGGTGTGCCCTTTTCGTCAGATCTGTGCATATTTTTTTTTTTTTGTTTCACTAGTCTTGAAAAAGTTTGTTTTGTGTTAGTCCTGTGACATGTCACGTGATAGGATCTAATATACCGAGTTAAAATCATCCAACCAATGATCGAAATGTAGTTTTGATGCAATGCAAAAACAACTACTTTTAACTATCGCCATTATCTCTTTCATTCAATTAACTTATTATATGAATGGTTCTAAGTCACATTTGGGTCTTTACATGTCAAATCAACCTATGGGTGTAACCCATAAAACAAATACAAAGTTTAATGGCACTGACACACCTGGATCCGGAAATATGAGGTCTTGAAAATCAGGAGAAATACAAAAATGTACAAATTTGTACCTATTTAATTGTCATTTTCTCATTAGGGTCGCATTTGAAAGGGTATTAAATTACCTTTGATTTGATATGCAACTTGATTTTTTTTTTAAAAGGTCAAAGATCACTTTTATTGACCAATAAGTCGGGAGCCTATATTTCCGGAAGCGATCTTTTTAAAAATTAAAAAGCAAAATTGTGTTAAAGATGATTTTCTTCTCTACAGCTGTGACAGAGGTATTTTGGGATCAAGAAGTAAAAATCAAATTGTAAACGAAGATTATTACAAGAAAAATAAATCTGTTTTGATAAGGGATGGCAATTAAGTAAGTACTACTTTGCACTTTTTTTGTATTTTTTTCGACCTCATATTTCCGAACCCAGGTGCATCAGTGCCCTCACACTTTGTATTTGTCTTAGCTTTATGATATACTTTATTTATACCAAAAATAAACATATTCGGAAATAGTCATGTCAATAACGGCATATTTTGAGTTGAGGTGGTTCAACTTATTTTTAAAAATTTATATGACCCAAAATTGAAAGTAAAGTGTTGTTCTTTAGTGCTTAGATACCTACCGTGTAGGCGAACAAAATCTAATAGATATCTAAGCACTTTTAAAAATTCTGTAAACCCAAAATATCGTTTTTAAAACGATCAATGAAGTACTGATTCTATTCCCATATAATAATGGGCAATACTGATATTGTTATAGCAATTAAATAAAAATATTAGATATTGTCTAAATTAAAAAAAAAAACTGTTGTCTTGTAAACAACATTCAAAAAGTGTAAACTTATTTTTTTATTCAACTCAGCTTCAGCTTCAACATCAACCTTCAACTATTTTCAAAACATTGAACAAAAATTATCCAAATTTGTAATAATGAAATTTTATGAATTGTTGATCTGTTATTTTGTAAGTGAATAGTAGTATTGTAGGATTTAAGATCATATCATATTCTTTTTAATTATTTTTAATGTAAAGAATCATGAAAATTTTTATTAGTAACTTATAGAGAATAAAAATTGAGAAATTCCACAGAGCCAGCAGGATAAACATTTGATATTAAATGCTTCATATAAGCTGTGTTTTTTGATACTTTAAGAATTAAAGTTCATAACAAAAACTATAAAATACATATAGAGGATAAATATAAATTGTTAAATTTCGTTGATGTTAGTCTAATTGTGTTGTTGTTTACAAGTTTGTTAATTTGTTTCCTTACACTCAATATAAAATAGACAATCATCAATAAGCAATGACCGCAAAGGGAGAAGAAGAGCATGGAAAGTATTCTATCGCTCTAAAATACTAAGTATTCTATCGCTCAAAGTTGTGTTTTGTATAAAAACGCAAAAACGGTAAAAAAAAATTGCTAAATCTAGCCATAAAATGTCTAAATTTGCATAGTAAATAGTTACCCAATGCTAACGGATAAAGACAAAAATTAGTCATTACCAAGAAAATAGTGAAATAGGTAGTTTCTTGTAATATTAAAACAATTAGTTGCGAACGTGGACAAATAAAATTTTAAATTAAAAATTACTTCGTATAAAAATAATAACAAAAATGTATCATAATTTTTCTTCATTTACGTTTACACTTAAAAAAGTTTGTAAGTTAAAATAACTGCAAATATCATTTAAAAGAAATGATATTTCATTTAAAAACCGGTCTACTTAATTTTCATTTAAATTAAATACCATTTGTTATTTATTTTTAAATGTTGATTAATCAACTGACACATCCGTAAGAAACAAATGATATAATAAGTTAAAATAAACGTCAAAATTTTACCTACCAATCCTTAAAAAATAAATGTTTTTTTCATTTATTTGAAATTATTTCCGTTTTTGTATTTGTTTTTTTTTTTAATATACTTGTACAATACAAAATGTATGTATGCATATGAAGCTATAAACACTTTTTGTGTGAATGTATTTGTATATGTATGTGTGTTTATGAAGTTCTTCTAAATTGTATTGAAAAATTTTGTAAATATACAACCAATTTAAATAAAAAAACAAATTGAAATATTTTGAATATTTTGTTTTTTGAAACAGACAGCAAACAAAATTTAAAATTGTAATAACTGTTACGGACACAAATAAACCACAAGTTTCCGTTTTGCGGGTAATTTTTTTTTAAATTTCAAACAAATGAAAAAAATAAATGAAACTGAAAAAAATCGGTAAATGATAGTAAATTATTTCGAATAAATGTATAAAAAAAGTTAATATAGATATTTCTTTGAAAAATAAATGTATTTTCCTTTATTTTTAAATGGAACGGAAAGCTTTTTTATTAAACTACAAACAGTCAACTTCATAATATTCTGAGTGTATATGTATAATAATCCTAACGATTTAATCCTCATTATAAGTAGTTAAAAAATACAATACCAATATCGGTAACTAATTTTTTCATAGCTTTTAAATAAGTAGTGATAAATTGAAATCATTGTAATTACTTTAGGTTTGCAAGTAAAGCAAAGGGTAAAGGATATCAACTCGCATCCCAAATCTAATTATCACATTATTGGAAATCTTAAATAATCCGAAATATGTTCAGAACTACAGAAAGTCTTGTTATTGTAATTAAACAAAATTTTTTTAAAATAAAATTCAAAATTTTATGAAAATATTAACCTTCTTAATCTCATTCACAAGAGAAAAAACAAAAATTATATTTTCAATTATTTAATTTCCTACAACCTTATTAACCTAAATTCCTAATGCTGCTGTAAGCCATTAACTATATACTACATACCATCAACACAGATGCTTACCTTAATTTTACAATTATTTAATTATTATTCTGTTGGTAAAGTTTGTTTTTAAGCCTTAACAACTAACCACAAAGAAGAAACTTTTAGTGGTAAATATTTGTTAAACATGATTAAATATTTAAATAATAATGTAAGTAAACTTTTGGTTAAACAAAAACTACATACAATTTAATATGTTAGACCATATTGTACTATTTGACACATTAATTTATTAATATGTTTATTTGAATAAACATTTTATAATCCTAAAATAAGTAATAAAATATTATGCACAACAATGTGTTGCAAGAGTGTGTGGTATATAACAAAAAATGCATCTAATAATTTCATTTTTTATACCCAGCACATTTTTAAAAATGATTACTGTTTCATGTCCTATATAACAGTAGTAATATAAGCTCTACCATGTTCAATCTGGTGATAGCTTTCAAGCAAACGCTACCTTTTGCTGGGTATTAATGCATGTTTGATTAACTCTTTATCATTATGAATTTGTACATGTTTTTTTTTTTTTTTTTGGTTTTACAATACATAATTTCAAAATACTTCAGTAACACATTAAAAGTTTAAATTTCTGATTAGTATATGTTAATAACAAGTACAACTTGTTATCAGTTTTTGAGGCAAATAACATGCACTCTGTTGAAGTGAAGCACAACGGTCTTAGTGTTAAAGCAACTCTAAGATTAGCAACAACAATGTGTACCAATAACCAAAGTAAACTATTGCAACATTATGGGATTATAAATTTATGTATGGTTGATTGTAGACTACTAGAAACCACATTATAAAAAGTGCATAATAACATACAGTACTTTAGAGTAAGTACTAAGTTATAATCATGATGAAGCAACAATCACTGCATAAGTAGTTGTATATGAAAACAACAAGAAGATATGGAGAATTTTTGCCATATAATTTGATGGAAAATTTAAATAATATTAATGTGGTGTAAAAATATAATGTATATATTTATTTACACAAAACATAGTTGATTATTGTAGTTAGTAAATATTTTTTCATTAAATTAAAGTCTAAATGACCCAATTGACCTTTTTGCTATAAAATAGAATATTCGTATAACAACCAACATATTTTTGTCTTATAAACTTTTTCATACAAAAAAATTTATGGCATAATTTATTTGCATATACAAACAAACAAAAAAAAAGACATCAACTAAAATTTAATCTAAAATTTCCTTTAAAACAGTTTTAAAAATTTACCTCAATTTAAGTAAAATTTTATTAAAACTTAGAAAAATTTTCTTAAAATGAATAAAAATTCCTATGTTTAGGTAAAAACGAAATAGTTTGTATACTTAGAAATTGTTCATACCTTTCCTAAGTAATATTTCTTGATTTTAGTAAAATATAACAAGTATATTAAATAAAAATTGATAAAATTTTTTAAGAAAAACATTTCAGTTTTAAGAAATTTGTATACTTAAATGTAATAAAACTAAGTTTAGTTCAAAAAAAAAAAAAAAAAAAAAAAAATATAGAACATAATTTCCTCCCATTTAGTTCAAAAAATGTGTCTAACTTAAAATGAGAAAGTACTTGAACTCAATGTGTGTTAATTTTTTTCGCTAGTAGGAAAATTAACTAATTTTAGAAAACCATTTCTAAATTCAGTTTTTAAGTCTACCACTTTCTAACTTTTTTTCTAAAAATCATTTTAGGTAATAAAAAACAAAAAGTAATAGATTTTTTCCTATGTAATAATAAAAAATTATTTGGTATTAGAAACTCATAAACTATTTCTAAGGAAAATTTTTATGCAACTAAGTTCAGATAAATTTTAGAAATTTTAATAAAATACTTTTTATTTCAAGTAAAAGTTTTCTAATTTTTATAAAATAATAAACTTAGGTATAAGATTTTTTTAAATGAAAAGGTTTAAGAATATTGAAAATAATATTCTTTTCTAAAAAAAACAAAAACTAGTTAGTTTTTCTAATTTTTAAGAAAAAATATTATTAAAGGAAACAAATTAAAGTAACCATTTAAAAAAAATTATCGTGCATAATTGTAATTTTTGGTTCGTGATCGTGCGTGAGTCAAAAATGACTAATAGTCTTAAATATTGAAATTAAAATAGCTTAAAATATATTTTAAAATTTTGTTAGCAAAAGGCAAAAAAATTTCGAATTTACGCTTTTATATAATAATTTTGTTTGCTGACTACAATACAAAATATCGCAAACACATTTTATATATTACGATATGATCATTACGTTGCGATCATTAAACTTTATATGTATCGAAGGCACTAAAACTATTTTTTTCACTTAATATAAAAAACAATTAAAATTTGTATATGCCAATTAAAGTTTAAGTTAAAAATGTCATAAAATAAACTTATGGTATTTTTTTAGTTTCAGTACTTTTGCTACAATTTCCTTAAATTAGTTAATTTAAGAAGACAAAGGGCCCCCAGTGTTCCTAAGCCACAGATGCCGTGTGTCACTTAGGGCGTCCCTTTTTGTAGTTCTCTCAAGCAGAACCGTTAATTAACCAAGAAAATTCTCTAAATTTGTCAAAATTTATTAAGTTTCAGGATATCCTGCAGTACATTTTTTTAATTTGTTAACCTTTTTGCTAATGCAATTTAATTGATATTTTAAATACATGAGTTTAGTATAATTCAATTTAGTTAAACTACCAAAATGTATAGATAGCAAGAAGCTTGTCAAGAGCAGTGTTCTCACAAAGCGGAAGTTCTCCGAAAGTAGAAAAATACGTATACAATGAGTGTAAAGTACTTTAAAATATATGGTAACTTTACCGTAGAAACAGTTTCATTATTATTAGAAAATTTTTAAAAAATTTAAGGATAATTTTCACTTAAAGGAAGTGCTATTTAACTTGATGTTAGAAAATATTTTCTTATTTTTAGGAAGTTAAGTCCTAGTTTTTAGTAAAAAAGAATTATATAATGAACTTAAAGAAAATAACATTTTTCTTAAAACCAAGGAAACATTTCCTAACTAGCAGTATAATTTACACCATGAACTAATTAGGAGGAAATTTTACTGTTTTGTAATAAAAATTTACCTCTCAGTAGTAAAATTTTTCTACAATTTGTTTCTTAATTTCAAGGAAAATTTTATTAAATATTGGTAAAAAAAAAAGTGTTTGGCGCCGTTTTATTTAAATTTTTCCTCCAAATAAGTTAATTTTTCTAAATTCTAGTTCATTTTTTTCCGGGTATACATTTGATTAAAATAGTTTTTTTACGCAAACGTTTTTAACACTTTACTACTAGAAAATTTAGATATAAAAAACTGTCGGATGAATTTTTTTTTAATAAAAATTTTGTGTGACAATTTCAAAAAATCTAATACTCAGTTTTTATTTTTTTATCCGACAAAAGAGTTTTGAATTAAATTTTTAAATCAATTTGTTTGTACTTTTTTATATAAACACTTTTTCAGTCATAACTTTTTCATACAATTATTTTAGGGTAAATATTTTGTTAAACTGCAACAGGGAGTTAGGTGTTTTATATAAACACGTTTTGTAGAAGCAAAATAAAAACATATATAATACAATCTGTCTGATGTACTTTCTTAAAGAAAATTTCAAATAACCTATAAAAAATCCGACATTTTTTTCATTTAAAAATTGAAGGGGAAATATTTTATTATACAAAAACAGTTTGAAAGTTTGCTTATGTAAACATTTTAGACAGAATAGGGATATACCAAAAAATTTCTTAATGGACATTTTGTTCAACTATTAAAAATATCTGTCATTAATTAATTTATTTGATCCGACAAAGGATATCTCAATTAATTTTTTTACATGAATATTTGTTTGGAATTTTTTTGTTTAATAACTTTTTTGAACTTATCCTTTGTATGAAAATTTTGTCTGAAAAACTTTGTTACACTGTAAGTAAAATTTCAACTTTCGAAATTACACAGGAAAACTCCGAGACACTCCAGCTTAATTTTGGACCGTATATTTCGTTCTAAAAAGTTTTTAATTTTGTATTGTCTTTCAAGAGATTTGTAAGGACTTACAAATACATCAAAATCTCTGTACCAACATGTTTCCTTTATTGAAACTTTGTCGCACTTCGAAGCAAGAAAATAAAATACTTTTACTAATAAAATAAAAATAGACGAAATTATATAACTTTTTTTCTGTATTTTCTAGTCCGACAAAACTAGTCTTCGGAAGTTTTCGATACGAAAATATTGGTAAATTTTTTAAATGAAAATTTAATCGACTAATTTTTACACTCAGAAAAAAAAGTTAGTAGAAAAATTTGTAAACGGTTTTCAATCCCACTCTACTATTTTTGTACTGATTTTTAGTAAAAAATTATTATTTAGCAAATCTTTTTGCTATTTACATTTTACAAATTACAGAATTTTTACAAATTTTTGTTGCTAATTTCAGAAATCATTTTACAAATTATTGAAAACCGATTTGCTAAAATTAGCAAAAAATTTTACTAATTTTAAAAAAGTGGATATTGAAGGAAATGTTATTTCTAATTAAAACTTACACCTACAAACTTAAATTTCCTTAAAATGTTACATATATTTAAAAAGGTATCGGAAGTGAAGATACCGACTCATGTCTAAAAAGAGGACATCCACTTAAAATAGCACTAAAAATGTTTTTTAGTTCTAAAAATCCGCCCTAAAAACAATTAAAATTAAACCTTAAAAGTAAAAAAAAATTGACCAAAATATTTTTCAAAACAGAAATTACCAAATTAAAACAAAATGATTAATTCGTTTTTTAAAAAATATAATCAAATTTTTGATGCTCGATAAGAAAAATAAACTCAAAGCATATTTTTGTATGTAAATTTTGTCTGATTTTCGTTTTCATACAAAAGTATGATAGCAAATGTTTTTCTGTATAGAATTTAAATCATTAAAAAAATTTTGTCGTACAATTTCTACGATGCATGAATACTAAATACTTTTTCTATAAATAATATTTTCGGACAAATAAAAAACTTGAAATTTTACTACAAAAAAATATAAGAAAATATGTCTGCTAAGCTTCTACATTTTCAATGCTATAGCAATGAATATATACAAGAGATTTTCTAGTTAGATTTATGCTGCGTTTATTTTTCCCCTGAAATCTTCTTTTAATTTTATATATACTTTTATGCAGAATCATATAATCGAAATAGGATACAAAACAAGATTTCGAGGCACATGTAAAAACGTTAAAAAAAATGGCAGCAATGCATATTTTTACAACAAAAGTGTTAAATATTAAGATTTGTCTGACAAAGATTGTCCGCCAAAAATTTTCTGGCTAAATTTTTAACATAAAATATTTTAGAGTAGGTTTTTGCAGCAACACATTTTCTTAAATTGTTTTTTTATATACGAACTTTCTGATAGTTTTATGGTAATACTTTGATGAACTAAGTTTATGTCTGACAAAATTTCTGTATAAAAACTTTGTCTGTTAAACATTTTTCTTTATCTATTAAGCATGATAAATTTTTAACAATTATTTTGTTATAGAAATTTTTTTGTAAAAACTTTTGTATGGAAATTTAATATAAATATATATGAAAATTTGTTGCATGAAGATTTGTTTTAATACGATTTTTTAGCAAAAAATTTCTGATAAAAATTGTGCGATAAAATATTTTTGCGATAAAATATTTTTTGTATTAAAATTGTATTTGACTAAGTTGTTTGTATGAACATTTTATGTAGGTTAAATTTTTTGTAAGAAAAGTTTGTGTAACAAACATATTTGCTTAACGTGATCAACTTTTGAAAATTATTTTGTTTAAGAGACTTTTTTGTAAAATCTGGTTTTAAAAACAAAAATATTTTTAAACATTTTGCAAGTTAAAAGAACAGAAAATACCATTTAAACGAAATGATATTTCATTTAAAACCCGGTCTACTTCGGTTTCAATTTAAATCAAATGTTTTTTGTTATTTATTTTTAAATGCTGTTTAAACAACTCTCATATCAAATGATTAACCAGTTAAAAATTAATGTTAAAATTGTACCTTCCAATTCCGTAAAAATAAATGATTTTTCATTTATTTCAAATTATTTCGGTTCTTGTTTTTTAAATTTATACATTTTGTGTAAATGGTTCTTGTAATTCGAATTAAAATAATTTTGTATATAAATAAACAATAAAATTGGAATTTTTTTAATTATTTATTTTTTGAAATAGACAGCAAACAAAGTATAAATTTGTAATCACTGGAACGGAAACAAATAAACCACAAATTTCCGTTTTGTGGTTAATTTTTTATTAAACAAATGAACAAATGTATAAAAAAGTTAAAATAAATATTCCTTTAACTTTTAACTGAACTGAAAACTTTTTATTAAACTACAAACAATAAACTTCATAATATTCTGAGTGTATCATTATGAAAATTTGTTGTATGAAGATTTTTTTTCGTGAAACCTAATATAATTTTTATCAAAAACTTTCTGATGAATATTGTCCGAAAAAAGCTTAACTGACCTAATTTAATTTTTGATTTTGCAGCAATGCTTTTTTGATTTATTTTTTGTATACAAATTGTATTTAATAAAATTATTTGTATAAAAATTTTTTGTCTGCTAACTTTCTGTATGAAATGTTTTTTTTTTTTTATACAAAATTAATTTTATTTGTTAACAAACGTAATAATACAAAATTTCTCTAACTTACCATTATTTTTGTTGAGTATTTATCATCATCTTTTGTAATACCTGAATCCTCGGAAATATCACCAAATGAACGGCCACCATGAGGCATACGATTAAAATCTGTTTGTTGCTCTGGTGGAATGCCAAAAATAAATGGACCATTGTGTACAGGTTGATATTGTTGTTGTTCTTGTTCGTTGCCACAATCAAAGTGAGTATTCTTAGTAAAGTCTATATTACGACGCGAACAAAAATCATCTTCAAAACGAGATGATTTACCCAACACTGTATCTGTTGAAGCTCTGCAATAATCAGCTTCATTAATGTCATAACATGGTTGTAAGTTTGATGTTGTAGAAGTAGCAGTAGTAGTAGAGGTGGTGGTACAACTGGAGGAAATGGCGTTGGCGGCGAAGGCGGCATTGGCACTAGTTGTAGAACCATAATTGTTAATATTGCCATAACGTGGTGTAGAGGTTAAGGCAGTTGAAATACTAGCAAACTGTTGTTGATGTTGTTTATTGGTGTTATACGTTGCCAAGGAATCAAATACAAAATCACTGGTTATATTGTTGGCAATGTTGGCATTTCGTGATGCTGATGATGTTGCTGTCGCTGCGGCTGCCGTTGTAGTAGGAGATGGTGGACTGCCATAAGGATAACCAATATGTGGTGATTGCAAGTGTTGATTGTACTGTTGGGATAGTATATCGAAATTATTGAAGCCATGTAAACCTTTAGCACTATCACGTTTTTGTTGTTGTACATAGGGTGAAATGTAAGATTTCTGTTGTTGTTGCTGTTGCTGTTGCAATTGCAACTGTTGTTGTTGCTGCTGATAGGAGGAAGTTTGTTGAGAGTTTTGTTGATTTGTGGTTTGATTTTTCTTTTTATTAATACTACTACTACTACTACTGTGGTTGTTGTTGTTGTTTTGTGTCAACAACAATTGTGGCTTCCTTTCGCCCAACAAAAGACGTTGGGAATTGTTGTATGGATGATCACGTGATGTCATAATCGAGGCAGTTGTTGAATATAAAGACATATTATCTTCATCATCATCATCCATATAAGGATTATAAGGTTTTTGCAATTTTTGTTGCAGCTGTGGCGTATGATGATGGTCTTGATTATAATAATTATATGCGGGTGGTTGTGGATTGGGTGGTGGCAACGGTGGTGGCACTTGTGATGATGTGTTGCTCGATAAATTACTAAACAATTTTGCCAGTTTTACAGTCATATTGTTAACTACTTTTTCAATAGCTTATGGAGAAAATATTATTTTGTCGGTTGTATTTTGGTTTGATATTTTAAGAAATATAAGCACGTTTTCAATTAAGCTCCGTTAATATATATTTTATACATTTATATATATTTGTAATAAAACGATTTCATATTTTTTACGTTCTTTGTATTCTTTTTTGTAAAGTATTTATAACAACCTGAAATAAGAAAAAGCAAAGTAGTTGTTAAATAAGTTAGTCACAATAAAGAGTAGAAGAAAAAGAAGTAAGTAGAAGAACTAAAAAGCGGATATTATTTCATGCTGACAGAATTCTTTAGTTGAAATATGTGCAATATAACACTATTTCCTTAATTTATTTTTTTAATTTTTCAGCTCCATTGCAAAACTGTGTTATTTTAAACCTTATTATTCTAACATTCCCATGTAAAAATCGAAATATATATGAGCATACATGATCATACATGGGCTTGTATATGATCATACATGGGCATACATGGTCATATACGTCCATACATGATCTCATATATGACCATATATCTTCGTATCCGAAATTTGAGGGTATATGGTGATATATGTGCAAATATTATCATACATGCTCTCAAATTTCGGATCCGAAGATATATGATCATATATGAGATCATGTATGGTCATATATTGAATAATGTATGGACGTATATTACCATGTATGCCCATGTATGATCATATACAGGCCCATGTATGATCATGTATGCTCATATATATTTCGATTTTTAGATGGGTTGTCATAAAACGACATAATTTTTAGAGCCGATATATTCGGTTTGGTAATTGATAAAACAGCTCAGTGAAATGCATAAGATTGCATAAAAATATTTTAAATTACACTGTAATTTATTAATGACACAAGAAAACCTTGGGATACGTAAATTCAGTGGAATTCAGTGACAAACCCCGTTTTGAAGAGTTAGATCATTTTAACAAGATATTTAGATTATAAGTTTGTATTGACTTAAGCGTTGTTTTGATTAAATTTTATTGAAAAGACTTCGAAAACTCTTTTACAATGACTTTCCTTATTGATTTTTTTTTTTTTCATTAATTCGTTTGGAATACAAAAAAAAATTGTTCAGAAAATAAAACGGCAGAAGAGTGATTAAAATCGGTTACAATAATATAACGTATACGTATTAGTGTACTTTAATTAAACACATCCCAGTGAATAATTAATATTGGGGTATCATTATTATTTAAACTACAAATAATTTTTACTCCTTACTTTCCAGATTAATTTAAAAATAATAATAATTAATAGTAAATAAAACCACAAATTAAGTTATTGCAAAATAATTTTCAAAGTGTTTTCCTTAAAATATAATAAAAAAATGTCTTTAAGTCCATACAAACTTAAAAATGCAGAGTATACCACTGTGTTCTACGGCCAAAATTAAGTTGAGGCATTTTTCTGTGTCATTTTAGCGTTGCCACAAATTGTTTTAAAAATTTAAATGTTGGAATTTTTTTCAAACACTTTTAAAAAGAATTCTTAAAATTAAGTTTTCAATTTTTTACAAAAAATTTTAAAATAAAGTATTAAATTTAAAAAAAAAATCTTAATTATTCACTGAGAATACAGATTGGTTGAAAAGTTCCTGCGCTCGAAATGAAAGAATACTGTTTTTGTTACAAAATATATTTTTTTATTCAATATAATCTCCTAGAAGTTCAATACACTTGTTCCAATGATCTTCCAACAATTTTATCCCATCCTTATAATGGTTTTCCGGAAGCTCTGCAAAATAAACGTCTACGGCTGTTATGGCCTCTTCATTCGACGAAAAATGCTTTCCACGAAGGAATTGTTTGAGATTTCTAAAGAGATAGTAGTCACTGGGAGCCAAATCTGGTGAATACGGTGGATGTTCAAGCAATTCGTACTTTAATTCTTTGAATTTAGCCATCGTCAAAACACTTTTGTGAGCAGGTGCATTGTCTTGATGAAAAATTATTTTTTTAAACCAGGTATTTTCTCACGAATTTTTTCATCCAGCTGATCCAAAAGGCTGCAATAATATTCAGAGTTGATTGTTTTACCTTTCTGAAGATAATCAATCAACGAAATTCCTTTTGCATACCAAAAAACTGATGCCATAACCTTCTTTGCTGATCGTTGTGACTTCACCTGTTTTGGAGCTGAACAACCAGCTTCAGTCCACTGTAAACATTCTTGTTTCAATTAAGGATCATGGTGGTAGATCCAAGTCTCATCCATAGTTATAAAACGATGCATCAAGTCGGTTTTATTCGGCTTAAAACGCTCCAAATTACGCTGAGAAATTTGTTTTCGATACAGTTTTTGTTGAATTGTTAATGTGTGCGGCACTAACTTTCCAAACAGTTTTTTCATACGTAATTCTTCATGTAAAATATGGAGTACTCGTTCGTCTGAGATGCCTATGGCATTAGCAGTTTCACGCTTAGTCACACTTGGATCTTCACTAACCATATTATGTACCTGCTCAATGATTTCTGCTGTGGTTGCAGTTTTTGGTCGTCCTTCGCGTGGATCGTCTTTAAGGCTGGTACTACCACGTTTAAATTGACCAGCCCAAAATTCAACGGGGCGTTTTGAAGGTGAGGACTCCTTATACACTTCTAACAATTGTTTATAAATTTCCTTTGCTTTTAAACCCTTCAAAACAAAGAATCTAATGACTGCACGATATTCAATTTTTTCCATATTAAAAAAAAATCAATGACACGTCAACTTCAAATGGCTTGTAAACAAAGAAAGAATTGACAGAATGACTTGCAACTTTGCATGTGTTCTCAGGACAGTTTTACCAACTTGAGAAAAAAAAATTGGAGCTAGCACTCCTTGTAATTTAAGTTCAAATAATTTTATACAGGGCTGTTTTTTAATGGGGGAAAAAACTTTAAATTTAAATAAAATAATGAGATTACACAATTTTAAAGTGACATTTGACTTTATCATTAAGATTAGATAATCTTAAGTCATGTTGTGCGGCTGACGCATTTATATACGATAAATATCTGCCAATATTCGACCACTTTTTCAATATTCGACCACTTTTTCAAGCAATTGAGGCAGTGGCTCGGCAATGGTTCACATAAACCAATAAATTCACGTTGCCCCAGAGAAAATATTGTAGAGGCAATAAA